>CM055734.1:7422616-7745116 GCA_029465975.1 Dallia pectoralis
GGAAACGCGGCCCGTCATAGGAGGGTGTGGCCTGTAACCCGTAGCAGTGTTTGTACGTGCCGCGTCGGACAAGGGCAGCACAAGTGTGTACCAGGCAGACACATGCCAGGCAGCAACTGTGAGTATAGTTTTTTCCCTCAAACTGAAGCTGCTCATTGGGCATGATGCATTTTGCGATTCCTACTCAGAGATATGTGTCGTAGCTGTGTTTTCGCAGCAACATTCTTCGTAACCGGTTACCCAGGCTAAAGCAGGAGACTGGTGTATGTTTGCGAAGATTAGATTAAACTTTTTTAAACCTGAACAGTACAAGTAAAATACAACGAAATGCAGTTTGCAAGTACAAAAAGAGCAGTGCAAAAATGGTTTGGAGGGCAGTGTGTCAACGTGCCAATGTATGAGTCAAATCAAAACCAGTTTGCACATGTGGACACAGCATTTTTTGCCCATTCTTTGAACAATTGCATAAGCTCTGTGTAGTTGAATGTGGTCATTGGGTGAGCAACAATTTTTAACTCCACATATTCTCAATGTGATTCGAGTTGCTTTGCTTAAGCAATTTCATGGACATTGATCTTTTTTCATGGCCTTTCTTTTTCTGTATGTTTGGGGTCATTGTCCTGCTGCAAGATTGGAGAAGATTCATCCTCATCAGCAGGTTTTCTGTACTTTGCTTTACATGCCCTAATGCAGAAAATCATCCCCATAGCATGATGCTGCCACCACCATTCTTTGTGGGAGCATTGGTGTTTTTTTGCTTAAAGTGGATTGTTTGGCTTGCTTCAAAAAGAGCACTTAGAGTTGAGGCCAAAAACTATTTTGGGTGTCATCAGACACAGAAAGTGGAATCCAAAATTCACCTTTTGTGAAGCATCTAGTCTATTGTGGCAATATGCACACTGTGTCGCAGCTCATTTGTAAAAAACGTATTAAGTGTTGGTGGCCTCCCTGGTTAGTACATTGTTGCCCAGATACTAAGTTGTAGTATGTGAATTTACACTATCCTACCACTGACTTGTGCTTTTAAAGAACTTTATTCAGTATGTGCTCCTTTGTCTTCCCAGATGTATATAAACTGAAATCAGAAATCATGTCAAACACCTTGATTGAACACAGGTGAACTCCATTCAACTAATGATGTGACACATGCAATCAATTATTTTCTGTGATATATTTGTATTTAATTTATTTAATTTTTTTCCACTTCAACATTATGTTTATTTTGTGTTGATCTTTGGCAAAGTGGATTAATTAAATAAATGAGCAAAAGTCCCAAAGAATGAATGCTTTCGAGACCTACTGTAACAACACCCCGAAAGGACAAAATGCTCTTGAAGTTAAAGTCAAAAGTGTATAGTCTTTGAATAATTCCAGCCAGTTGTTGTGACATGGTTCTCATGAGTTCCACGTTTTCTTTTCTTCATCATTTGACTTTACTACACCAACCATTGTATATGCTAAGTTACAACTGCCAACCAAACAACTCATTTGAATACAATTCATCACATTATATGCATTTGGTTCCAGAGTGCCACTTTAAGTTCTTGAGAAATGTGAACTGTACTGTGCAGTGCGCTTAAGAACATAGAATCAGCGAGGCAAAGAACAAGAGGTATTTAATAGCATCCGGGCAGGCGGGGCTTTTGTGTTTTTGTCCAATCACTTGACCTTATTCAATTTATGATGGTATTGTACTTTTTTGTGAATTAAGGTGTTTGCGTTAAACCCATTGGTATCATACCGAAGGAGTGATTGAAAGGGAATATATTAACTATAGATTCAGGCCGTATAAAAGTAAGAAGCAATGGTGCTTGTTGTATTTTCTTTCACCCACTATCGATGGTGTTGTGATCCACTAAAACAACAAGCTTTCGTCCTGAAGTGTTCAAATTTGTCATGATGATCGCAGAGTTTAAATCCCATTTGTGCCATTATCAGGAGAGAACTTTCCGCTTCTGTACCTCAAGTTCGATACAGCCTAGAAGCTGGGGTGTCAAACTAACCAGTCCCAGATGTGGGATTCAGCCTACAAGCTCGGGTGTCAAACTAACTAGTCCCAGATGTGGGATTCAGCCTACAAGCTGGGGTGTCAAACTAACCAGTCCCAGATGTGGGATTAAGCCTACAAGCTGGGGTGTCAAACTAACTAGTCCCAGATGTGGGATTCAGCCTACAAGCTGGGGTGTCAAACTAACTAGTCCCAGATGTGGGATTCAGCCTACAAGCTGGGGTGTCAAACTAACCAGTCCCAGATGTGGGATTCAGCCTACAAGCTGGGGTGTCAAACTAACCAGTCCCAGATGTGGGATTCAGCCTACAAGCTGGGGTGTCAAACTAACCAGTCCCAGATGTGGGATTCAGCCTACAAGCTGGGGTGTCAAACTAACTAGTCCCAGATGTGGGATTAAGCCTACAAGCTGGGGTGTCAAACTAACTAGTCCCAGATGTGGGATTAAGCCTACAAGATGGGGTGTCAAACTAACTAGTCCCAGATGTGGGATTCGACCTTCACAAAGCCCCAGGCCAGCACTGAATATGTCTCTCCTTACAAATGTGATTTAATTGTCCTTTATCTTTATTTTTTACCCTTTCAATTTTAGAATTCTGGTATGTGTTTACGAGTATTAAAAATACTCATATGAACGTGTGCGTCAAACAGCCTGAGTAGGAAGCTAACCCAGTTCTCTATAGCAAAAACACACTGGCTCTGTCCCTACACTATAGCAAATCTACAATACAAAGTTATGAATGTGTTTTAAATATCTAAAGTCTTTGGCAGTATGCTTTGATATTATTGGCTCTAGCTGTGTGCGTGTTTAGAAGACACTTGTTACATTAATTCTGATTGTCATTATTTTCAATTTAATGACTAGTGAAATTCTTTACACAAAACCACAATGAATGTTGACTAGAAGCGAAAGAGAAAGTAACCATTCAGACCCACACCGGAAGTGGGGGGACAGTTGTAAGAACTGGGTTTATGTATTGTGAGATCATTATCCTGACACATGTTATGTGATAATGTATTTTGTTTTACTGTCAGAACATGCCAGCGTATTTGTGGTTGCGATTCTTTAGGGAGAAAGTGTTGGATCACGTCCAACCCAATAGAGTATTTGATTTGCCCGATAACGCTTTCATTATTGCATGTCGACTTTCTTTGCCAATTTGGCCCACGAGAAAACCTAGCGTCTAGCCGTTATTGTCCATTGGTTTAAACCTGTGCTTCTTTAGGTCAATACGCATGGCTGGAAGAGTTAAAACTGCTTGGTCAGTCAGTCTTCCAATGCCACTCTGGTCTCTCTTCAGCACATCATCAAGTTCCACCGCGCCTCCAAGGCCAATAAGAAGCCTATGCAGCTGCCGAGAGGAATGGTGAAGTCTCTCCTGTATCAGATTCTGGACGGGATCCATTACCTCCATGCTAACTGGGTGCTTCACAGGGATCTGGTGAGTATATGGTGTAACACCACTGTCTTCGCGATGTCACCAACTCGGCTCACTGACGTCTCACGCACGCTCGCGTGTCCTATTCCAATTGGTAGTTGGTGTAAACGTTGATAAAAGCTGCTCGACCAATAGGACCCGTGCAGATTAGTTCAGTTTTGCATTTCTGGTGGCGGCAGCAATGAGCGGTGTGGCCAGCTAACAGAATCATGTTTTGTCTGACAAAGGTGCTTTTGTATCCTTGCGTGGTTTGTTTTTATAATTGTAAGGCTCCACTGGTTGTGGAGGAAATGGTTCTGACCCCCTCACTGCCCTCCACCACCCAAACTGTACTCTAGCACCCCTGTGTGACTTTCTCCTCCACACATTTCCCACAGTGTCTTCCTGGAAGGCTGTAGTGTTAACCGGCCTTTGCTGTTCTCTCGCTCTTACGTTCTCTTATCTGGTTGTGGAAACGTGTGTCCTTGTGACCTCTCTGAACCCACAGGTTTTCAGTTTTCTCCCTTAAGCGCCGTTTCTTTATGCAGCTTCGGGGGTTTTTATCTTCTGATTGGCTCCAACCCAATAGATTTTGCAATAGGTACCTTTTATAAAAATGCGCTTGGCGAAATTACACAGTGATTACCTGGAAATTTGGGTTGTTCACCTTTTTGTTTTGTCGTGTGATTGGGATGAATCCGACAAGGCTGAGCTACTCATCTCCATAAAATTATACGCTTTAAAATAGCCTTTTGATGTTCTTGCTATTAACACCCAAAACGTAGATGTTATATTGATCCTTTAACAGTGAATAAAGCATGATTGCAATTTGGTATAGACGAATTAACACTATGGTTCTTACCTAAGGCCACGCTAGTAGTGACTTTGGAAAAGATATAACTGCAGTCACTTGAGTAGAAAACAGCGTCATCCAATTAAAAAATAAACACCAGCTAGTATGTCTCTATGTAGCTGATATGGATTAAATATAGGTGGGGGCCTGACATGTACACATGTTAGTAAACAGTAAGAATGAGCAAACTAAACACACAGTTTAAACAAAGGATGCAATTACGAATCTGATTCATACAAGGAACATATATTAGAACCCGACTCTGATTTATACCAGGAACATATTGTAGAACCGCAAATCTAATTCATACCAGGAACATATTGTAGAACCGCTGCCCTGAATCGGATTCATAACATTTAGAGGACAATGTGTCACTGGTGATGCTTTGGATTACTCAGATATTATGCCTCCATGTCATTAATAGTGGATTGCTATAATGCTTCTGTGAGACTCCATAAGGATGAGCCCTACTCAACAGATGTACTTAATGATACTCCTATCATGCAACAGAAGGCTGATCTTGGTCTGGTGTGTTTCATTTCATTTGTTTGGCCTCAACGCCAGTTGGGGCTTAGGGTAAATCCCGCCATGGCTTCCAGTGGCACAATCGAGTCTTTACCTAGCGAAGACCAGCTTGTCCATATCCTACTACTGTGTACAGCTATCTGCCGTACTGCTGAGAAAAAAACACTCCCATCGAACCTTGCTTTGTTTAGCCCAATGAAGGTCAACCCTTTCCATATCAGAACGTTAACCTTCCGGACCTGACTATTTTCCTAGCCAACGCACTAGAGGAATTCCTCAGCTGTCTCTGTATCTGATTCAGCGCAGCGCAGTTTTCTTTGCGCTTTCTGAAAACACCAGCACTTCCTGCTATTGTGGATGAAGGCTCAGCCAAAAACACGCTGGCAGTGGCAGTTATTAGGATGTGTGGCACTATTTTGCAGGTAGTTTGCTGACCGATTCATTGAAATGGTCTCGAAAATAAAAGTCAAGCGAACGTGGATATACACGACATAGTTTTCTGCTCAATGGGAATTGCTGCATTCCATGCTATGCAGACTAAGGCTTGGGTCTGGAAGGTTCCTGGTTCTAATCCCCCCCACCATCAAGGTGAAAAAGCCTTAGTCGTTCTGTCCTTAAGCAAGACGGTTAACCCCATATGCCCCCTGGGTGCCGTTGACGTGAAAGTCAAATCAGGTAACGCTGCACCGCAGGGTTGGGTAAAATTCAGAGGACATGTTTCAGTTGAAGGCATTCAGTTGTACAACTGCCAATATTCATATATTCCTATTCCTATGTAGGCATGCTAGTTTTTTAAATTTTCCTCCCCGGTCATGCTTGGGGGGAGGTTTGTGTGCGAACAGGGAGTGAGGCGAGCAGCATTCCTAACCTCCTATGGGGGGGGGGGCTAGTAACTGCTGCGACGCAGTGCTTAGCCAACCCACTGAGGGCTAGAGGTGGGAGGAACTGCATATCTCCTCCACCACGCCTCTTATGCAACATTCAACCTTGTGCTTCTGCTGCCACTGTACTCTGGCAGGGACATCAGCCAGCCTCCCCGCCCCTCCCCCCTCTCAGTCGCCAGTGAGCTCCTCCTGTCTGTTATGTAACCCACACTAGCCCGTGCATTTAGATCCCAGATCACAGGGCCCACAATTCCCCTGGGCGACTCCCTGTTCAGTTCTCTTGCCATGATGCGATACTCCTAGTGTTTTCTCCCTAAACACCTAAGCAATAATATCGACCGTTGCCAGAAACAACGGTTTGCCAGAATGAAAGCTGTCATGTTCTGGCCGTTGCCACGTTTCACGGAGAGTAGTTTCGGGTTTCGGCTGCAGCGTATCCTGTGGATGTGCCGAGCCAAACGCTCACCTCCTCTCACCCTCTGAATGTCTGTCAGCTGCCCGCCTGCCTGCCCGCCTGCCTGGCGATGGTGGGTCATTGTCGTGATTGATTATTTAGGACGTGCCCTTATTTCTGACGTAATGGAATATTCTTCACAGCTGGAGCCCTCGGACGAGCGTGATCCGTCGCCACTGTATGGAAACAGACTCAGTCTACAGAGTATGCCGTCTCTGTGCAGAGAACCTTTGGCCACATCTTTCATGACTGTAGCACCGAGAACATTTATTTGAAATAGCTCCTGAGCTCCTGAGCTATAGGTGTATGTTTATTACTGGGGGAAAGTATGGTCCTGTTATGATTTCCTCAAAAGTCTATGTGTTGGAGATCAAGGGTTTTTATCAGATAACAATGGAATGGGGTCAACCTGTCTGTTGTGTGCAACGGGCTGTGATTCGCCTGCACTGACAGTACCTGGGCTGTATGGAATGTGTGACTGGTGTTTAGGTATCCAGCACTAATATGGCAGTTACCTACGTTATGAGATTTTGAAAAAGTTCTGCATTTTAAAAACCATGGACAGCGAGGCTGAATCAATAATAACAAGGTTGTAGGTTTTCTATAATTTCAAATCCTTATAGATATTTTGATTTCAATGCTCATTTTCCCTTCAAATATCTTTTTGTCGGACATGTGATGTTTTTGAACATTGAATAAATTAAATGTGATTGGATTCAATCTATTAGCCCTGTTATTTCGAATTTGTAATATGAGCCGGTGCATTTGGGCTTGAATAGAGACCCAGCTCGTGTGTGTTGTCATTGTGTTGGCCGACAGTGGCGTTTCTTGTGTTCTTCAGTAGTAGAGCTCATTATATATCCAGTTCCTATAGCAACAGGTCCTGTGTATTTAACAGATGGAATCCTTTGAGGTTTAATATTCACACAGACTCTGTGGACGAGCAGACAACTGAGGGGACAAATGAGGAAATCAATAGGGCTTCACCTACAGTATGCGTATAGTCATTGGAACTATACTGACTCACTCAACTGCAGATTAGTGTGTGTGTACAGTGTGTGTGTGTGTGTGTGTGTGTGTGTGTGTACAGTGTGTGTGTGTGAATACAGTGTGTGTGTGTGTGAATACAGTGTGTGTGTGCCCAGAGTGTGTGTACAGTGTAGGTGTGTGTGCACAGAGTGTGTGTACAGTGTAGGTGTGTGTGCACAGTGTGTGTGTGTATACAGTGTGTGTATACAGTGTGTGTGTGCACAGTGTGAAGCAGTATGAAAAATGCCTAAAGTCACTGCTAAAAATGTCGCGTAAAGTCACGTGTCAAAAAAGTGACAAGCAGCACAAGACAAAGAAGAAGGCAATCTAAACGATAACAATAATCAAAAGGTCAACACAGAGATACAGTGCCGGGAGAAAAGAGTAAAACGCAGGTTAACCTTTTGAGTCCGAGAGATCTGGTCGATTACTAACATATTTATTTATTTCTAAGTAAAATAAGTATGGTCCGTTAGTGGGGGGAAAAGTTGCGTGGGTTCTACAGCTCCTCCAGAGTTTCAAAAATAAGACACATTTTTAGGGCAGCTATTGCCCTTGGAGGAGCAGCCATTTTGGAAGGCAACAGCTGTTCCTCCACAAACTGACTAGTACAGATGTCTGTCAGAGATCTGTCGCGCCTGCGACATACTGTACATAGTGTGTACTGGCAAATAACAACCGTTTTACTACCCAACAGGTGGAGCTGCGTGTCATATGCTCTGTTTTGGAGAAGCACAATGGCATGATTGTGAAATAGACATAAGTTACTAGCTAACTAGCTAGTGGGGTTTGTTTAAAACCATAAAGCCAGTTTACAAAGGGCTGGTAAACTTGCTGGTTTAAAACAAACTCCATCCACTATTACACAGGCTGTTTGCCTAACAGCACCTTTCTCCCTCTGTGAACAGTAGGCCTGCTAGCTCACAGTTGTGTGATTTCTATGCGCAGAAAATTAAAGACGTTTTCTACAAGATGAGCTCTAATGATAACACATTATATTTATATAGCACTTTTCTAGAATCCATTTGAATTGCAGATTATCTTCATACTTTACTTTCTCATAATACAGTGCTTAAAGGTTTTGTGCATGTGTATTTTCTATGCACGTGATGTTTCAGCTCCTTCCTCTCCAGTTTTCAGGCCCAGGAGTGATGATCGGACACCATTGTGTTTTCCCCAGTTTCTCTGTATGTCCAAATTAAAATGGACTTTTTGAGTCTGGTGTCAGGCAGTTAACCACAGAACTATGCCAGGCATCGTATTATTATGCCTCCTCGAAGGGCCAAAATACAAATGATTTATTGAGCAATCGCTCCCAGTGGAAGTTTTATACTATTTTGGCAGGATTGAGGTCAAAAGCAAACTCTCAGTCTGTGGCAGCTTGCGGTTTCCTGTAATTTCCATGTCACAGTCATATTGCTGAAATGTTTCTGTAAAAGCATTGGACTTGCATGGTTTGTAACCACATCTCTGTGTTATGTTTGTGGATTTTGGTCTTCAAGCCACTGAGGATTCCCTGAAGACAGAAACGTCCACAACACATTGTTTTGTTTGTTTGATTCTCCTCTAGAAACCAGCTAACATTCTGGTGATGGGGGAGGGCCTGGAAAGAGGACGCGTCAAAATCGGTAAGACAGTCTTAAGTCTGTTGATGATTGACAAGTGAAATTCTGATTGACTTATTAAAGGCAAACATATCTGAAAGGGCTTAAAATAATAATATTTGTACTATACTTAGCATGTTACATTTCACATACGTATTTACATTGGAAACATGAGTGCGAACAAGTAATGTGACATTTACCTGTAAAGCAGAAAGATCATGTAGGTTGTTGACCGTCTCTGACACAGGAGGCAGGGAAATGGTCACAGGAGACAGATCACACTTGCATAACCCACTTGCCAGCATGATGTCACAGGTCCGCAATGCTCGCCTGTCTTTAAACCTCCTGAGAGTGAGTTATTGGTGCTTAGTTATTGTTTTACAGTTAGAAAATCACCCTGATGATAATGAGATCCACCTTGCCAGAGTACAAATTCCCCATTGGGTCCTGCACAGACAAAAGACTTTCCCATAGGAGGGAAATATCTTCCCATAAGAATACAACTAAGAAATAGGTTCCAGCAGAGTTTTCCCACGCATGAGATACTGATATAAACACTAGTGTATTTTTATATTTAAAGCACAGTGGCTTTAAAGAGCTAAACATTACTCATGGTGCTCAACACAGCCAGGGACCTCCCTGAAACCAAACCTTTCCTCCACTGAAATCAAACATTCCATCCTTCAGTAAAATCAAACATTCCCTCTTTTACTCAAATCAGACATTTTCCTCCTTCACTGAAAACACACACAACCTTGTTCACTGAAACCACACACAATATTGTTCACTGAAATCAGAAACAAACAGTTTCAGGCAAAAAGCTTACTTGCATGCTTTGTCAACAGTGTAGTACAAATATCAACACATAAAGTAATCAAAATGTCAAAGAAAAACAACAAAGTCAAAGCTTAATGGGAATACCTGTGCTGCCATGCATCATAAGGTCTGTTCTGATGGGGCTTGATTTTGGCTTGATTTTGTGTTGCCATTGTCATTTGTCATTCAGTTGACGCTATGGTGTGTTTTCTATCACTATCTTATCCACCTAGCTGACATGGGCTTCGCCAGGCTCTTCAACTCTCCACTCAAACCCCTGGCAGATCTGGACCCCGTCGTGGTGACATTCTGGTATAGGGCCCCTGAGCTTCTGCTTGGTGCCCGACATTACACCAAAGCAATTGGTGAGTCAATAGACTTACAACGAGACGCCAATCTATGGTCCATGTAAGACATTGTGTCATGGGGACCTTGCTCTTTGATTGTTTACTGAACCTGGCTAATTCTAACACAGAAGACAAGTGCTTAGTCTTAGACAGTGTTAGCACTTGTCTTCTGTATTAAAATACGCCAGGTTTGGTGTCATTTCTACGTATACAGCTTTGGTCAGACTCAGTGTCAGTATACACAGACGTTCACAGATACCTTGTGGGTGTAGACATCCTGGGACCTGACAGGCAGTGGGATAAATGCTGTCTTATCTGGATTAGGGGGCATGTCTTGTTATATAATTAACTTAATTCCATCCCTTGTATTCTTGGCCAGGAACAGAGGGAATGAATGGTGTAATGTGTGTCTGTGTGCAGTGGCGTTTCTCGAACATTTTACATGGGGTGGCAGAGGGGTGGCAAGTTGAAATTCATGTGTGGCACATCGTTCTACTATTGCTTATGACCACTTGCTGTTTACAAATACAGCTACTTAAAACAGACAGTGTAGTGTCTTGCTAATAAACTTAGATGTATTTGTTCAGAGTTTAGTACTTTACAAAGTCTTTACAGGGTGCAACATCTTTTGAGTGTTGTGGGTTCCTTACTATATACTATATTGTCTCTGTGAAGGGAAATATTTAAAACAGTAACCTTTCAATATTTTTTTATAAATAATTTAATTTGTCTTTTTTAATAATTGCGCACCACCTCCACATTGTCAAAGTTGGTATATTGCTTATGGTCAGCTACGTTTCTGTCATTATATTCATAATTTGCCAAAATAAAGTTATATATCTGAGTTACAACAAGGGATTTGATATTGAATGTGAGATGTACGCGTTTTGCTCATTATTGATTTGAACGTGCATTGCATTGTTATCACCAACTTTTAGCTTACAAAGTATATAGTAGCTGGGGGTGCTTTCAGTATATTTCTTGTTGCGACAAAGACTGAAATTGCCAGGGCAGAAAACCATTTCCTGACAGAAGAAAAGGATAGAAACACAGACAGGCGGCTGAATCCTTTATGTGAGCCGCTGCTAAGGACAACCATATAGATCTACACCACCTGGTCTAAAGCCTCTATCTGTTTGTTTATCCAACGCAGACATTTGGGCGATTGGCTGCATATTTGCGGAGCTGCTGACGTCAGAGCCCATCTTTCATTGTCGTCAGGAGGACATTAAGACCAGCAACCCGTTCCACCATGACCAACTAGACAGAATATTCAGCGTCATGGGCTTCCCAGCAGGTCTGACCAGCACACACACACACATATACATAAGACCATGTACCCACACACAGGTCTGATCTACACACACACACACAAACATATTCAACAATAACACTGCACAGCCAATCACGCTGCTAGATTCAATGCGTGCGGTGTAAGTCATCATTAACCATGTCACCGTGCCCTTGTTGTCTCACAATATCCACAGTAGATTCCATTGTTTTCTGCAAGCGGCCTAGTTTCAGTGAGTGTTTCCCAACCCTGGTCCTGGGGACTCCAAGTGGACCACCTTTGTGTTTTATCCCTAGCACTCACACACATGATTGAAATTAAAGGTATGATCGGCTGAAGTGTGTATGGGCTAGAGCAGCAATTAAATCAGGTGTGTGAGGGCTAGCGAAACAACTAAAACATGCGCCCCTCGGAGTCCCCGGGACCAGGATTGAGAAACACTGGTGTAAGTATTAGAATTGGCTCAAAGTAACTGATGTTTTTATCTTTTTGTTTGAATTTGCCAGATAAGGATTGGGAAGACATCCGAAAAATGCCGGAATACCCGACCCTTCAGAAAGACTTTAGGAGAACAACGTGAGTGCATATGCCTCTACATTCCTGCAATACTTGAGCTTTCTCTGCCTTTAGACAGACATTCGCACCATTGACAAATGGATGATCTGGTGTCTGTTTTTCCTGTTCTGTGCTTCACTTGATTACAGGTATGCAAATAGCAGCCTTATCAAATACATGGAGAAGCATAAAGTCAAACCTGACAGCAAGGTTTTCCTATTGGTAAGCACGCCTCTATTAACCATTTCATACTTGGACCTGAGTTCCAGCTTAAGTGGGCGGCAGTGGCTCAGTGGGTTGAGTCGGTTGTCTATCAATCGGAAGGTTCCTCCTGGGAAATTGTCGAGGTGTCCATGAGCAAGACACCTAACCCCAGCTGCTCCTGGCGAACCTGCAGTCGTCTTGCATGGTAGACGCGGTCGTCAGTGTATGAATGAGTGAATGAATGGGTGAATGTGAGGCAGGATCTGTAAAGCGCTTTGGATAAAAGCACTATATAAGGCATTGAGTTAGCTGGTTTATATATCTGGCCTGTTAAACCAGTGGGGTTGAGTTAGCTGGTTTTATATATCTGGCCTGTTAAACCAGTGGGGTTGAGTTAGCTGGTTTATATACATGGCCTTTAAAACCAGTGGGGTTGAGTTAGCTAAATGTGTTTGCACTGCACCACTAATCCAGTATCCAATCACTATTCAGCTCCAGAAGCTCCTTACAATGGATCCCACCAAAAGGATTACTTCTGAACAGGCACTACAGGACCCATATTTCCTTGAGGACCCTTTACCAACCTCAGAGTGAGAATACATGTTCCTAACTCAGTCGCAATCATAGCCATCCGTTTCTTCTCTTGAGTGGGCTCGTTGTGTTTCTTTCCATCCAGAATATTCTGTTATTTTACACAAAAAACACACACACACACACACACACACACACAGCAAGTCTGTTTTTTTCACAACTGACAGTGTCCATCCATCATCTCCTTTTGTCCTGCAGTGTATTTGCTGGGTGTCAGATACCGTATCCTAAACGAGAGTTTCTTAACGAAGACGAACCAGAAGAAAAAACCGAGAAGGTAAACAGAGTTGTGCTGGAATGATTTAAGATATACTCTGAGATTGTAGTACTGGGAGGTGCTTTGAGAACCCACCATTGACCTTCTCTGTCCATATGCAGCTATTAACATCTGTCATTGGGATTTTTAGAAGACAGTATCACAGTAGTGGTAGGCTTGTTACAGTCACATATCACCTGATCAACCCCGTGTCTGTGTTAGGGGGAAGAAGAGCATTATGTATTGAACACATACGTAACCTAACAGAAACCTTTACCAAAAAAATGCAACTAGGCGTGTTTCTTAAATGTATTTGTTAATGAAAATACCAACGGAGAGGTAAAATAACAATAATCAATAGATACCATTTGACAAAAAATCCCCGCGATTTTTTTCCAGCTCTCCCTGTGACACACAACACGTTTGCATTTCCCGTCACATGGAGATTAATGGCGGATTTACTAATGAAGTCATCAACGTTGCAATTCAGCTGTAAGACCGGAATGACGTCTTAGACCGGAGTACAAGCTGCTCCAATAGCAACCATTTCTTCAAAGCCCACGTAAGAGAGGCTGATCAGGTGACCTCTGGGGGTAAAGGCACATTCATCCTTCCGACCCACATCTCAAAAACAAATGAGATGTAAAGAGAGAATGGGAAATTTGCAGGATAAAACTCAGGACTTGAAGCTGAGCGTGAATACCCCGGATGCATTGGGGATGAGTGAAATGTGAACAGTGACCTCCACTATCACTCAATCGACAAAGATCTCACTGAGCTCTCGATGTGTCTCCCTTAAGGTAATGCCTGCTAAAGTGGTGCCTGGCTAGTTCCATTAGCGTGTGAGCACCGGCGAGCCAGAGAGATACTAGTCCCCGTCTCCCTGCTGATTCTGGGAACCTCCGGCCTTGTATTGCATTAGCAGCTGTTTGTCAAGTAGGCAACACCTGATAGCGTGGCCTCAGAGCAGCAGCCAGGAAGGCTGCCGTGCCTGTGTGCCAACTCGGACAGACCGGGTACCACGGTCTCATTGTTGCTGACCCCGGTGGTCACGCGTTCACTCCCCATGTCACTCCTCGTGTTCTGGGAGCTGGTGAGAAATAATAAGCCAGGCGGAAGGTTTCGGCCATTATTCCTTTCGCCGGTTTTCCCAAACGCAAAACAATACAAACCAAATTCAGGACACGGTGACCTTGATTGATTGATTGATTGATTTATTGATTGGTGAGCCATCGTTCAGTTGTAGAGTGAGAGTTTCCATGAGGTGTATATAATGGGTACGCAATGTTTATTTCTTTAATTACAGTCTTTATACTTGCTTGAATCAGGATAAAGGCTTACTTTATTTCAGTCAAATGAGAAAATCGGTTGATGTCAGGTGGCAGTTTGTCTTGTATCTCTGAACCCCCATGAGTTTCTCGTCCATCAGAACCAGACCCAGCAGCACCAGCAGGCGGCTGCCCAGACACAGGCTCAGCAGCAGAACCAGCTGGCGTCCAACCAGCAGAGTTCTGCTCAGACCAACGGCACCACAGGGACAACCGGGACCAACCCCGGGGGGGGCCTCCAGCACGGTCAGGACCAGGGGCCCCCCAATAAGAAACCACGCATCGGGCCCTCTGGGACCGCCTCAGGCACTGGAGTCCACCAGTCAGAGTACCAGGTTTGAGTTTTTACAGGTTCACCTGTTCCATATAAAAGCAGATGGCGTCAGACCCCAATGGTCGAGCGGTAGGGATTTCTTGTCAACCACAGGGGCCTTTGTTTAGGATTTCCTCCGACAATATGGATTTGTCTCTCTCGACGATCCCTCTGAGACTTTGCACAAATTAACATAACTATCCTGATTGGCCTAAAGCAGGAGCTATGCTAATGTGCCGTTCATGGTCATTGTTGTCGTGCTGTTTTACTAGAGAGCGGAATATGAATGGTGCTCAACTTTGCCCTACTGCACCGTCTCGTCTAGGTTTAAAGCAGCTGAACGTGTCAGGAACCTGCAGCACAGATCTGTGTACAGTCAGGGAAAAGACACAAGACGCAATTGAGTTCAGAGCATTTGCCTTCTGATGGGATTCTGGGTCATGTTACATCCGGATGATAATGTAATTCCTCCAGTCTATATTAGCCCGCTGATAAAGAAAATGACAACACAAACTCCCACCGCTCCCTGTCTTCGCGACGGCGGCTCTGTCATTACCTTTGCCCGTTCCACGGAGTGAGACTGAGAAAGAGTAGCAGAGTGATACTGTAGCGACTGAAGAGAAAGATTATGTTGTTCGTCCAGAGAGAGAGAGAGAGAGGCATTGTAGTTAGTGAGAAGAGAGAGATATTGTAGTTAGTGAATAGAGAGGGATAATATAATTAGTAAATAGAGAGAGATAATATAATTAGTAAATGGAGAGAGATAATATAATTAGTAAATAGAGAGAGATAATATAATTAGTAAATGGAGAGAGATATTATAATTAGTAAATGGAGAGAGATAATATAATTAGTAAATGGAGAGAGATAATATAATTAGTAAATAGAGAGACATAATATAATAAGTAAATAGAGAGAGATATTGTAGTTAGTGCATAATTGTAGTTAGAGCATAGAAATCATACTGTAGATGGAGAAGAGGCATATGTTCTATGAAAGCAGAGAGACACTGTAGATACTGCCATTAGTTAGTGTTACAAAAGGGTCTAAGGGCCACGGCAGAGACAAAGGGAGGGTATATTCCATATGATAACGCTATCTCCTTGACCTTGTCCTGACCTGTGGCCTGTTCCGAGGGGCCTCTCCTGGTTGGCCTGGGCCGGGTGGGCTAGTGGGCCTGGGGTGGGCTAGTGAGCTCACTGAAGTGGTGCAGGGCTATATTTAGCTGGTGGCTGAGGCTGCACGTCGACAGCTGCTGAGGCCTTCAATGTGAGACCTCAGCAGAACAGTTCTATAAATATCCCATTGCTTTCTGGATGGGCTGCTGACCGAGTCGACACAGATCCAGCTTGCCCTGGCCCTGGCGTCATATTCTGTGCCCTACTTACCCCCTTATTGATCACTGCCCGAGGCCATATCCCAGTGTGCACCACTCACATCCTCTCCCGCCTGTGGCTATAATGAGGCCGCGACACAGGAACCGGGTTTTCCATGTCTCTAGAGCTCAGCCACGTTGGGCAGCTGCAGGTTCTCAGAGCCACTCCGGCGGCCCAGCAGAAGGGGCTTCACATCTGAAGACTTCTGCCTTTTCGTACCTTCTTTGGAAGACATTTGGCCTTAGGCCCAGTCAGAGCTGGTCGGAGTGAGTCACGGCCAGGCAGAACTCGGTCAGTAGTTTACATTGGTTGGTTTGCAGGGTTTTTTCTATTGAAATGTGTTGGTAGTTGCGCTCTAATTCTGTTAGAAATCCACACTTTGATGCCAAGTTAACAAGCTTGGAAGGATGCGGGATAATGTTGATTAGCACTACCAATACCGTGGTCGCATGATTTTCTATCTATTTTCTATCTCACAATTTTTTTAATCTAATAATTATTTACAATTCCAAACGTAAACAACAAAAGCAATTATCTCTGTCAAGGTTCCTCAAGGTACAGTTATGGAAACAATTCTGTTTTATAATTACATTTCCAAAGTTTCCTGTGAGGTGAAAAAAAAGTGTTTTTCCCATTTGTGTTTACTGACACATTATTCATGACATTGGTTGCTAACCGTCAACTGTTTATTATTTCCTCCTTATCTCGTTCCTCTGTCCACTGCAGCACTCCAGCTCCCGACTTGGTTACCAGAGCAACGTCCAAGGCACCAGCCAGACCCAAGGATACGCTTCATCATCCCAGCCGAGCTCTCAGTATCCCCACCAGTCTCACCGCTATTGATGCTCCTGGGGCTGTTCTTCAAACCGACAGCAGGGCCTCGCGTAAAACAACCCTCGACCTCAAACCCACCTCTGGTTTTAATCTGCCCAAGGTATTGCTGACCCCATCAGACCTTGTCCTGTATCCGATATCATCAACACAACAGTCACTCCTTTCTGTTTGTGTGTCGGACCTACTGCAGATTACCCTGACCTGTAGTAGGCCACACAGTGCCCTCTGACCCTGGGGTACTGCAATATGAAGGCAAACTCACCATAGGAACCAAAAACAATCCCTGTTTAAGAACAGACTTTTTTATTATTATCAAATGACAATATCGGTTGATGCTAGATTTTAGTTAGGAAACGTTTTAGGTGCAAAGAAAGAGACTACACAGAGAATATGTGTTCTTCAATAGGAAGAATTGCAGCTCCGTTCATATATATGAAATTATATATATATATATATATATATATATATATAAATATACTATTTAGCACCTTTTTCTATTAGTTTAACAAAATACTTTTTTGTATTGTTTGCTCTGTAGAGGTTTAAAGTTCAATTGTCAATGTTCGATAATGACAAAAATTGGATGAAACGTGGGAAAATGTCCCTTTATCGTCATCCTTTATTTTCTTTACTGTGCATTTATACACTCTGCGTTTGTGTTATGTCCAGATCACAATCAAAGCTAACGGAACACAGTGAGCCAGCCCTAATTTTCTGAGATAACAAGATCTCTTCTCCTCCTGGCCTGGAATCACATTTGTACAGAACAGTCCACTCCCTAGCTGATGCGATTGTGGGGATCTGTAAAATACGCAATTTATCTTAATCTTGTTATAATAATGTTTGTTTTCTACTATCAGTCTTCTAGTTTGTCTATGTTTGTAGTCTGAAGGTCTGAATTGATAGGAAATATTTATCAACCTTTTTCACTTATTCTACTGCAAACTATGTAAGCTGTATTTATCTCTGTCTACATTGGGCACCGTCTGTTGCCTGGCCCATCACAGAAACCCAGGTCACTGAAAGGTCACCGAATGTATGCATCCTCATAATACTGGACAGTCCCGAGACTGTTACTGACAGTGATTTGTTCATGTTGTCCTGGATTTAATGTCTCACAATTGTTCTCTAATATGTCAGTTTTCAATTCCCCTTATTTTGTCAAGGGACTGCACTGCTGAACGGATCAGCAATGAGCTGGGAAAAAAAAAGGGAAAAATTATTATACACCAGTTTATTCGACCCACACTCCTGGTTGTGCACTGACTATTTACCCAGGTAGAGAAGTAGGTTCTATCTTTTCTTTCTGTTTAAGCGTTTTGAATGGAACTGCGCTGTGTGTTTCCAGATAGAGATAGGCAAGGACTAAAGCATCTGTTAGCTTGCTCTATAATTAGTGAAAGGGTGTGGAAACAGAGACATCTAGTGGCCATTCACAGAACTGGGCAGCGATAGGTTTTGGTCTCAAGTATTTTGAGGCTAAACATCCTTGCTTTGAGATTTTTTATTGAATGTTTTATTCTCAATTTTTTTCTAATTGCTCACATGAGAGGAACAGGGAAGACCGAGGACGATACATTACATAGTTTATCGCTATAAAAACGAGGTGTCAAAAGTATTATAAATTGTACAACTCCGACTGGTGATAGGGGGGCAAATACCTGTCGAAACAGTTCCTATGCAAAATCTGAGAAAAGCTTTCACTTGTGCAATGTTTCGTTTTTACTTCAACCGCATGCAGACGACTCAATTTAATCGATGTTTGGGATGTTGACTCCTAGTTGTATTTCTTATTCTGAATATCAAAATTGCACAAGGCAATTATTTCTTACTGCATTGGTAATTGTACACTTTATAAAATATTGTAAAGAAAATAATTCATATATGTGGATATAGTATACATTATTCACTCATATATATTATTTCTCTATACCATGTGAACTTCAAAAGTATTTTGAAAGCAAAACATTTCTTGTTTTTCGGGCTCTGTTTTCTCTAATGATTTGAAGTGGTACAATGATTATAGCTTTAAAGTGTAAACTATCAGCTTTAATTTGAGTTTATTTTCAGATTTCATTTTCAGACATTATTTTGCATTTTGTACATATTCCTCGGATTTACCATTTTATGGCACCAAAAGTATTTCTACAAGTGGCATTGAAGCTCTTTCTTATTGGATAAGTGTTCACATCAGTGGGTGCACATGAGAACTGTCAAGGTATTGTCTTGTTTCCACGCTTTGCATATGGAGTTTGTTGCGGGTTTCACATTGCCAAAATCAACTGTTTGATTTATTAAAAATAGGAAAGCATATTAGCATGGCACATCTTTACTTGGCAGTATTTGCTCACTCTTATTTGCAAAAGCGCTCCAAATCTTTCAGATTGCGAGGACATCTCCTGTGCACAGCCCTTTTCAGATCACCCCACAGATGTTCAATTGGATTCAGGTCTGGGCTCTGGCTGGGCCATTACAAAACGTTAATCTTCTTCTGCTAAAGCCATGCGGATTTGGATGTCTGCTTTGGGTCGTTGTCTTGCTGAAAGGTGAACTTCCAGAGTAAGAAAAATTGCCCCAAAGCATGATGCTGCCACCACCATGCTTTACTGTGGGTGTGGTGTTGTTTGGGTGGTGTGCAGTGTTGTTTTTTCTGCAAACATATCTTTTGGAGTTATTGCCAAAAAGTTCAACCTTGGTTTCATCAGACCATAACACATTTGCCCACATGCTTTTGGGAGACTTGATGTTTGTTTTTGCAAACTTCAGCCAGGCTTGGATTTTATTCTTCATAAGGAAAGGCTACCCCATAGCCCATACATATGAAGAATACGGGAGATTGTTGTCAAATGCAGCACACAGCCAGTACTTGCCAGACATTCCTACAGTGTTGTTGCTGGATGCCTCTTGGATGCCTCCCTGAGCAGTTATCTTCTGATATTTTTATCAATTTTGGATTGACGTCCAGTTCTCGGTAATGTGTCTGTTGAGACTGGCTTTTGCTCTGAGATACAACTAAGAAAATGTCAGGAGACGTTCCTCAAGTCATTGGATGTCACTTGGATCAAACAGCAGGACAATAACCCCAAACTGACATGGCTACCAATAAGGTTGTTGTTTTTTACAGCTGAAAAGTAGAAGGCTATTTTGGACTGATTAAGTATCCCTATCTAAACCAATGGAGCAAGTCATCTACATGCAGATGACAAGACCAAAGGCAAGAACTGAAGCTCGCTGCTACAAAGTCCTCCCAAAGCTAGCAGCTGGAGATGGGTACACAGTGTGTGATGGGTACTCGGAGTGTGATGGGTACACGGAGTGTGATGGGTACACAGTGTGTGATGGGTACACGGAGTGTGATGGGTACACAGTGTGTGATGGGTACTCGGAGTGTGATGGGTACACGGAGTGTGATGGGTACACGGAGTGTGATGGGTACACAGCGTGTGATGGGTACTCGGAGTGTGATGGGTACACAGTGTGTGATGGGTACTCGAAAGGTGTGATGGGTACTCGGAGTGTGATGGGTACACAGTGTGTGATGGGTACACAGTGTGTGATGGGTACACAGTGTGTGATGGGTACACGGAGTGTGATGGGTACTCGGAGTGTGATGGGTACTCGGAGTGTGATGGGTACTCGGAGTGTGATGGGTACTCGAAAGGTGTGATGGGTACTCGGAGTGTGATGGGCACTCGGAGTGTGATGGGGTAATCTGTCCAAATACTTTTGATACCCTAAAAAATGGGGACAATGTACACAACATGCTGTCATTACTAAAATGGTTAGTCCAATATGGAAATTAAAAGAGTGCTAGCTGAGCACTTGAAATAAAATCGTATCGCTGTTCAAATACCTTTGGAGTTCACTGTATTATATAACCAGTAAAGATATGAACTATACCCGTGATTCAAATTGTTCTTCCCACTGCCTTAACCACAGATTAAACAGCTACCAGCTATGGGCAGGTTAATAGCTGACAGTGTGATACAAATGAACATAGTACGGGGGGTGACACGTTATGTAGAACTGGCACTACTGGTGTCACTTTCCATGTTGTTCCCTTTGCGTGTCGTCGCTCAGTGTCATCTGATCTGCCTCCACTGATGCAAACTTGCCTCTGTTTTTGTTGAAACATTTTTTTTTTTACATTTAGTCTATAGAGCCCTGTGGATTTTCTCTCACATCTCTACCACGTCCTCGGTTTCATGGGACTGAGAATTGCATTTTTAATGTGTGGACAGTGCCTTTTTGTATGGTTTTCTGTATGGTTTTGTCTGTATGTTTACGTTTCCATCACGTGATGGGATATTCAGGGTCATGTTTAATTTGACTTGTCCTATGCCTTTTCTTATAGTACACTTTGGTTACATTTGATTGTTTTATATGTTTTATATTGTTTTCATGTTCCTGTAGTCTGTTATTTACAAAACCTGTTATTTAGAAAATGTGGCAGCAAGCAGTTCAATATGATTTTTTGTGTTTACTGTGTCCCATCTCGAAACGAATGACTGCGAAAAGTCATTAGGATTTTCTCTTCTAATGAACATTGTCCGGACACATTGCTCAAACTAAAACGTTGTACATAACACATTGTATTTGAAACATATTGATACAACAATTGTATTTTAATGCACTGTTATTGATGATATATTTAGTGGTAAATGAAAAGTATTTAAGTTTTTTTTATGTCTTGTTTAGACACTAAAGATATGGCAGGTATATTAATGTTATATGAACGCTCTTTTTAGCATTTCTTACCTTTGGTGTGGATATCTATAACACACAGTAGTAGCTACGCATATGACCCATAATGCATCTCACCTTCACTTTAAACAAGCTTTTCCAGTCCAGAACTCAAGCACTTATCATGACCGTCTCAACAGTATGTGCAGACAGACACTCCATTTGCAAAGTCCTCCTTTAATGCTTTAAGATGCCTTTCTGAAAAGATGCCCAGGACTCCTTTGCCTAATTTGCCTATTCAACCAGAACATTCTAGACCCGGAAAAGAAAGAAGGCAGCAAAATGTTAAATGGTGCTAAGCAAAAGTTAACTTTGCAAAGGTAAAATAAATAGGAGTTCATGCATGTAGAGAATAGATTGCAGTTTAGGACAAAACTTGTTTTGTGTTAAGAACTGACGTTCACCACGGGGTTGTGGTCAACGTTCTCTCCTGGCTCCATGGCGTCAGACAACAGTACTTTGCAGGTGTGAGTGTCTGTCAAATCTAAAGCCTTTTTCTGTGTATTCTCTGTGTGTATAAGAGTGTGTGTGCACGCACAGATGCTTTTCAAAATACACACGTGGCCTAAATGTGTTTAGTTTTCCTAGCTCTCATAAGACAATAGCACAGTGCAGGAAATAAAAATAACACATACTTATTTTGTCTACTTTTAGTCATATTGTCCTAATCTGTTAAAATGTCTGTTAAATGTGAAAAGACCATGTATGTACAGTATATTGTTCACGCAGAAAGTCTCCTTAATACAACTGTAATGGGTGTTCTCTTGTTCCCCACAAGGGGTCCTCGTTGGGTGTGTTTGCACAGCATGGTTTTCCAGCTGCGATTGCATCAGGTGACATGGAAACATTACATTGTGAGATCTTTTTGACTGGGCTGTGTTTTTCAGACCCCTTATCTTAAGCCTTTCCTGAACCAATCGCGATCAAAGCAGTTCCAAATGCAACACTATGTTTTCCCTAAATGGCACCAGCTTTTGCTCCATTTATATTTTTTTAAATCCCAATTCTTGACGGGTGCAGGCACAAGCTGAAAACTGACAAAAGTTGGGTAGCCATGGCGACCGTGTTCCAAATCGCACTCCAATCCCTTTATCGTCAACTCATTTCGCCCCGGGGCTCTGGCAACAGATGCTGTATGGCAGTGTGCCATTTGGGACACAGTCTAAGTACTCCCAGGCCCCTGACTTATTACTGTTTCTCCACTTGGAGACACAGAGGAGCTGAAAGGATCTCTGCAGAATGGATTAACACAGATATGATCCCATTTCCACTCCCAGGATGAGTTATTGTGCCACACCTTCCACTCTCTTGTCGTCTCTCTCTCATCCCCCTCCTTTCACTCACTCTCACACACACATACAGCCCTGCTTGGCGAGTGTCTATCCATTGGGATCTCAGTCAAGTGAGAATGAGAGTAGCACAGCAGCGGTTGACTTGCCGTGCAGCAGCCAAACTCTGATTTCCTGGACACATTGCTAAAATTCCTCACTGGCTGATGACCCTGCCAAAGAGGCCTGGTGGTCCAGCTAACAAACAGTCAAACACCTGTCTTATCAGGACCAGTGGAGAGGCTTCCGCGCTACATTTGTGACAGCTGGCATCAGATATGGATGAGGTTTCCACTGCTTGAAGTGCCACTGTGGAATCATCTGTACACCAAGGTGTACTAAAGGAGTGCTAGTGGTGTACTAACTAAAGGTGCTTCTAACTAAAGGAGTGCTGCTTGAAGTGCCACTAGTGGAATCATCTGTGCTAGTGGTGTACTAACTAAAGGAGTGCTAGTGGTGTACTAACTAAAGGTGCTAGTGGTGTACTAAAAAGGAGTGCTAGTGGTGTACTAACTAAAGGAGTGCTAGTGGTGTACTAACTAAAGGAGTGCTAGTGGTGTACTAACTAAAGGAGTGCTAGTGGTGTACTAACTAAAGGAGTGCTAGTGGTGTACTAACTAAAGGAGTGCTAGTGGTGTACTAACTAAAGGAGTGCTAGTGGTGTACTAACTAAAGGAGTGCTAGTGGTGTACTAACTAAAGGAGTGCTAGTGGTGTACTAACTAAAGGAGTGCTAGTGGTGTACTAACTAAAGGAGTGCTAGTGGTGTACTAACTAAAGGAGTGCTAGTGGTGTACTAACTAAAGGAGTGCTAGTGGTGTACTAACTAAAGTGCTAGTAAAGGAGTGCTAGTGGTGTACTAACTAAAGGAGTGTGGTGTACTAGGAGTGCTAGTGGTGTACTAACTAAAGGAGTGCTAGTGGTGTACTAAAAAGGAGTGCTAGTGGTGTACTAACTAAATGGTGCTAGTGGTGTACTAACTAAAGGAGTGCTAGTGGTGTATTAACTAAAGGAGTGCTAGTGGTGTACTAACTAAAGGAGTGCTAGTGGTGTACTAACTAAAGGAGTGCTAGTGGTGTACTAACTAAAGGAGTGCTAGTGGTGTATTAACTAAAGGAGTGCTAGTGGTGTACTAACTAAAGGAGTGCTAGTGGTGTATTAACTAAAGGAGTGCTAGTGGTGTACTAACTAAAGGAGTGCTAGTGGTGTACTAACTAAAGGAGTGCTAGTGGTGTACTAAAGGGACTGGCTTTCCCTATTTTTTTGTTTGCGGCAATCACGGCAGCGGTCCCAGCTAGGGAACATCCTCAGGCATTTATGGTGGTTCCTGGTTGCGGTTGAAAGTCTGGCTGTCTGTGGTTGGAGGTTGCAGCATCTTGTGCAAAGTATCGGTGGATGAATTTACTATTTAAAACCTGTTGAGGTTAAACTGAATTATTTAAAGTTGATAAGTAATTTCTGAATTAATAGATGACACAGGCAAATTCACCACAGGCTGACATCCTAATCACACTCCTTCACATGCCTCGTTTCACCAGTATAAGAACAACTACATCTGCTGGATGGCCAATAGACATTTGATGGCCACACTGAAAGTCAGTGGCTCGGGCGGAAGACTGAGTGTTGACCCAGAGCTGAGCTGGATCCGTGACACGGCATCTATAGACCATAAGAAACGGTCCTCACCAGGATAGACAAAATAGTGAAGTCTCAAAAAAGTACTGCAGAATTGAATCAGCAACTCTGTTAACAAGTCTCAACAAAAAACATTGGTAGCTTTACAAAGTTGGTACTGATAGCATGGCTGCGAGTCAGAAACCTTGTCCGTGGTCCAATCAGAAAGACTCAGTAAGTTTGTGGGGGATGCACAAAACCTGGACCCCCCCCCCATGAGCAATGGAAATGACTACTGTGGTCTGATGGGTCGTCTTTCACCCCCGTTTCCACATCCAGACAAATTTGCATTTAGGAAAAGCCAACTGTTTGCTGCCAACGGTGGGCGAACCATAATGGTACAGGCAGCCATCTGTGTTAGTCATTGTGTCCATCGCTCTGCGAGATTGTATATCGGCCGAGGAATTATCAGGCTATTTTACAGGTCTCTGTGCACCCATAGCAGCAAACGCTGTCCCCTCATGATGTTCAGATATTGTAAGATGATAACGACAATAAACACACCGCTTAACGATTTCAAATTGGTTTTTGGGACTTGTATGACAGCATTCCAAGAAGAATGGGAGCTGACCCAGTCCTTATCTGGTCATTGGTATTACCATATTGTCAGGGGTTTTCGTTGTTCTGTCCGCCACCTGTTGCGTCACCACAAAAATGTCGCCCAAGCTGCACGTTTCCCCTCCTGTTTCTCGACCAAGATGTCACAGAGCTGATCTACAGACTCCAGACAGTGCGGCATGTACATGAGAAGACATTTGGTTACAGTGTGAAGTTCCTTATAACATTGTGTGATACGTTCTTTACTGTGATGCGAGACTGGGCAACCTCCTTTGCTCTTCTCCGCTTTTTGACTGTGATGTGTCAATGGTACAGTGTCTGTCTGCCTATGCACTTGCAGAACAAAACAAGGCCCTCTAAGCTGGTAAACACATTTTTTAAACATTCCCACATTCCGATCCGACGTGTGGATCCATTTTTTTCCCGTTGTTGCTGAGTCACCGACTTCCTATCCCCTTTGACGTGCACACATGGGAATACCCTCCGCTCCGTTTTTTTAACAGGCACTGTTACCATATGAATGAACACTCTGTGAGAAGGCTGCGTTGGGCATGAGAACACACTCTGTGTCATCTGTCTGTGCCTCAGGACTTTCGACTCAGTTGGCTCAGTTTGCTCGGACCCGGAGGCAGGAGGTCGCGGCCTGTGCAGATAGCGGGGGGCCACGGCCTGTGCAGATAGCGGGGGCTGTCACGGCCTGGTGTGTGCGAGCGCCTGTGTAGGGCTCCAGTGAGTGTGAGTCACAGCCTCACACAGACACATAAGACGCCATGTGTTTCCACCTAGTCCGCTGAAGAAATGCTCCATTCTTTTTCACCACACAACTTCCCGCCAGTGTCTGTTTTCCCGCTCACCCGGTTGTGTGCGTGGGTTAATGCAACGGCCCAATACCCTCGTTTCAAAGAAATAAATGGGGCACCTGTTCATGACGTCCCTGCTGACACATTCCACCATCCGATTTAACCGTTGGGACTAAATGACACAGAGACGCACATTGTGCAAATAGGAAACAGAAGGAGACGTCCTCTACGTGTTATTTGTTTACAACCTCGAGTGAAAGACGCGGGAGACATTAGTAGTGTGTAGTGTGGTCCCCAACCCATTGGTGGTTTGCAATTAAAAATATATATATACATTTAGCAGTTGGATGCTCGAATAGTGCTAAAATAGTAAAATAACTTAGACATACTCTGTCAACGGCAAGTGGCAAGTCATAAAAATAAGCACACGTTACTATCACTGTTAATATGTACTTTAAATTTATTTTTTGTTTGAAACCAATGCAACTTTCATGTAATTATGAAATTACCAATGCATCGTATGGCAATTGTAACTGATAGAAGGTATCGATAAATAACGACTAGCCATTGATGACGCAGAGAAATGTTTAGATGGGTCAGTCAGTTGCTGGTCACAAGCGATCAAATGTAACTATCCCAAAGTGTGATTGACGCCCCCAAAACACGGCCCTTTAAAGACAGGCTGTTGGTTTCTCTGAGAGAATCCTAATGGAAGAACCACACTACCACATTGGCTTCCTCAGTGTCACATGTCCTCATCAATCATGAAAGGTACCAGGAATGTGAAGTTCTCATGTACACTTCCCACAACCATTAAGAAATCTCCAGAGATTCTGAAGAGCTACCTTAGCATGCAGGGTTTTTCTTGCTCATTTGTAAGTCTTTCGGGATACCTCTCCCCTGGAACACACACAGTAACCACCCACTTGGCCATACTGACCTCCCTCTGGCTTCCTGCCCTAGTTTAGCAGCCCTCAGGAGTGATACAGAATCTGCTACAGCTGAAATGGGCAGACAATTTCTTACAATGTTTTATTCCCTCTATCTTTTGTTTTACTTTACCCTGTGGGAGCCCTTTAATGACATTGTATGGCTTTGTATTATTAAAATGATTGTTATCAGTCGTGTGGTTAAGAGATTACTGTGGGTTTGTACTGACCATTTGATAGTAGGGTTACATTTGCAGCACATAAGTATGGTAACCTAACGTTAGCTGCAGTTCCATAACACTAAGACACTTCAGCGTCTCCGTGGCCCCACCTGTATTCACATGTCTGTTGATAGTTTCCATTCCAACAAAATGACAACCAAAACGTTCCCTTCTGTCTTCTTCTATCGAGCATTCAGCAATAATACTTCCTTAGTAGCCTACGTTTCTCCAGCATTGAAAATCTAAGACATTAAAGGAAAGCATGCGGCTTGACTTCAAAATAAATGTCCATCTGAAAAAACGTGTTTCTAATTATGTATTTTTTAAGTTAACAAAGACAACCAATATATCATCGAAAATAACAGAGATCTATGAATCTTATAAATAACACATACCAGCACCATTAAAAAAAATACAGTATCATCTTAACAGGTTATACATAAATATGTGAATGGCTGGTGGTGATTGATAAATTAACGCTTTGATTAATGATTTAGTAATAAAAGTCTGTGCATTATTCAAAAGCTGAGGAATAGATGGCTAGGAAAACGTGGCCTAACGATCCATATCAACATTATTTTGTTCACTTTGTTTTGATGCTTCACAGAGTTTGGTGATGTTTTGAAAATGTACATATGTTGGAGTAACCCAAGTTAGTATTTTTGTTTTAATGGTTTAACTGTTGTTGTTGAACAAAACTAATGAGGCGTTGCTATGTTGTTCTTCTATGAATCTGGGTCCATATTTGGCTGGGTATTTGTATGGCCACATTTTCTGTTACATACATTCCTAACATTGCTGGTTATTATGCTTCAAGCGATTCAATTGTAAAAAAAATCAGACAATGTAATTGTGAATTTACTTTCAGAATCAGAAACATGTGAAGGCGTGACGACAGATCTGAGCACTATTTTGTTCATGTAAACGGACAACTTTTACTTTGAAGGTATTTGCCCAAAGTGGAAGCGTTAATGGCACTTACTGTGGTTTAATGTCGCTGATTTCACGGGTATACTTTTTCTGAGGAAAAAAAAGTATCGCGATAGGTGATCGGTTGTGCAGCCGCCATATTCTTTGACAGTATTTTGATTCGTATCGGTTGGAAGTGAAGAAAAGAGAAAATAAGGGGGGCACCGGAGGTAAAGAAGAAGGGCTGTCAAACGAATTTCAGTGTCTCAGAAACAGCGGGGGCCGTAGTAACCCAACCCCGCACTCGAGTGACAACGGAGAAGGCCCGGGTGCAGTAGAAACTCCGTCAAAACTCCGTCCACCTCAACGCTTTTCTTTCAGCACCACGGCCCTGTGGAGACTCGGCGGCTGTGTCTCGGGTGTTGAAGGTGGCCCGGGGAGCGGCGGCGGAGACGGTAAGCGACTGCCTCAGAATAGGCCCAGAACAGGTTGTGGTTCAGTTGGTATGACAGTTCGGCCCAACAATTTGGCTCGCTAACATGATTCCGAATATATGCGCGACTCCACATCCGACCACTAATCAGAAAACGGTTTCGTCTGCAACTGGTGTGTCTCGTGAGTTATTTCGGTGTGTGCGAGTTGTTGTCCAACATAAATATATCGATACGCATTTGTGTATATAGCAGTATATTGAAAAAACAGAAGTGCATGTTTTGTAGCTTAAATGCTACGCTGGCTACTTTTTTCCATTGAAGTGACTCTCTTAGTACAAACTCGTTCCGAGTGTCCAGTTAGGTGTAGTTGTGGCACAACCTCACTATGCCAGGGTGATTATACAGATATATTTTAAGTGTGCCTTCGGTAGAAATCCTTTTCACGTATTATTTGGGCGAACTAAAGTTCATTTTAAGTTTGTCAACGAGTTTCCTAACTGTAGCTATAACGACGCGACTTGCTTCTCGCGATAGTACTCGCGATAGTTCCGCTGATTATTTATACTGTCACGTTCGATACTTCCATAAACCTGGATTTGGTGTCACAGTTGCCGTGTCTAAACGTGTGTGTCGTCGCTTTCTTATGATAAGGACGGTTTGTTTTATCTATTGCATTGATACATAGGTCTTTCTGAAATATTGCTATGATAAATATAAGCAGTACCGAAAGGCCCAACCTAATAAGCAGCACACTAATCGAATAGTCTCCTGGGCCCAGTTTTGATTTTACATTTTAAATCTCTCTGGATTTTGTCGTTTAGGATTTAAAGGTATAGGAACAGGAGATACTGTTCATACACTTGACTGGGCACTGCCGTTGTATTTATTATGATTTCACACTGTCCGACAATTACCATTAACTGCATCCTATCTAAATAGGTTCAGTCCATCTTTGCAATTGTTTAATGTCGTCTAGGCCTACTTTGCTTTGGCAAAGACATTCTCTCCTTCTCTTTAAAGTATTAATTGTTCATTAATTCATTGAAATGTCCCTTTTTACCTGTGCCGTTTATGACTGAATTGTTGTTGTTAACTTCGAATTAAAGAATATCCTGGCATGGCTTGTCTGTATTTGAACATTTCTGGCAAATGCATGTTCTCGTCTGAGTTTTGGAATATGAAGCACTGCTTTCCAACTCACTAGCTGTATGGATACACAACTCTGCTATCTCTTGAATAAGCTTAGTTGTTTTACAACATCACCACCTCACTGGTTATGTTGTCTTTTTACATATTATTTTACTTCTTGATTTAACTGTCTTCCAAATAGTTAGTTGTGTTTGCAGATGTTCTGTGTATTAGCAGCCAATGCTAGAATGGTAATTTGTTCCATTTTTATTTATTTAAAAGTTGTCCATAGCCAGGTTGTCAAGAGCTTACTGCAGGCCATTTGAAGGACTATTAGCCTGTCAAAAAATCACTTCTCAACTGATCTCCAATTGGTTGTTTGGGGGAAGGGGGTTAGTGGGGGGTGGGTAGTCGAGTATCATTCATTAGCAGCTTGTGCTTGTCTTAACTTGCAGTCAACATTGAACTTCCTGACCAGTACACTGCCATGGCAAACTGTTTATAGGTGCAGGGCCCAAACTAAAAACATGTGTGCCTGTAGTTTCACACATGTCGCTCGGTTGGGAAAGGTCTGCTCGTTTGCCACTCTTGTGGTCGAGTTCTTCTCCAATGTGCCATGTAGCCTAGGTCTTTTTATCAGGGATAATCTTGTTGTTTAATGCATTTTGAATGTGCAAGGAGGGGAGTGGAGATTTTCTTCAACAGCTTTGCCTTCTTTGACACTTCCAATAGACAGGAAACATTTATTTATACAGTGTTGAGTGATGCTGCAATTCTATAAGGGGGTTAGTTTGGTGTTCTAGCCAAACTTTCAACTTGTGTCTTTCCACAACCACCTCCCCCCTCTGGACCAGCTTTCTCCTCGGGCCAATTGGGTCAGGTGGCTTATGACTAGTGAAAAGATGCTGGGTGTTTGAGGTCGTATTTTTTTTGTAGCCAATTGTAAGATGTCAAGACCGTTAAGTATGGCAAGTTTAATAATATTTTTTTGCACTGACTGAAATACCTTTTTAAATGCTAACTTTAACACAGTTAAGTAATGTGTTGCCGGGGAACAGGACTGTGCAGCGACCGTGGACTGTGCATCGACCGAGGACTGTGCAGCGAACGAGGACTGTGCAGCGACCGTGGACTGTGCAGTAGGGTTAGATTTTAGAGTGGTATGGGATGAATACTGTTTCCTTAAGTAGATTTGTTTTTGACATGCGTTGTGTCGATGTGATGTTTGTTACTTAGCTAACATCAGCTTATTAACTTCTCGTTCATAGTAATGTCACCGCTTTGGAGAATATAGATTCTATTAGCTAGCATAACGTTTCACATCGCAGGTTAAGCTCTGATCGATAGGCCAAGCTAAACAAAGAAGAAAAAAACTGGATTTGTTGTAAAAGGAAGTGCCAATGGTTTAGCTGAGGCTGAGCCCATATATGACTTGTAAAAACTGCAACGGTTACTAGCTATCGCAAAACAATTTTATGCATGGTAGCTGACGTTACCTGGTTACCAAATAGATGTGAACCAAATGTATATCCAATGCTTAGTTTTGTTTGAATTTGTCTTAGCTTACTACTTTGCGCAGCCTTACCCAACTTTATTACACTGGACCAAAACCAAGTGCTCCGGATAAGACTGTTTTCAGTATTGGAGTACCCTATATTTTACATTTTGCAGCACAGCCATTATTAATATTGTTAACAACCCGTGCTGCTTCCAGCTGAATATGGAAAGCATTTGGGTGGCATACGCAGACAGGGCAGAGGCAAAGTTTCAATTAATCTCCTCTGGGTCCTGGAGCATCATGGAGCAACAGCCAGGCCTTCTGCTGTGTCTGGACATGTATCTAGACAAGGCAGAGCGTGCTGCTGTGGAGGCAAACGGCTAATGCTATAGTTCAACAAACCGTTGCTCAGTGCTCCACCATTTCTGCCTCGTCCACTTTCCCGTAGCCTGTCACATAATAATAATTTTTATAGCTACCTTTGAGTATTTTTTTATTTTCACAATTATTCATATGCAGCCTCTTTGTGAATATGCAACGAAACCCTTGACACGTGTACTTTGGCGTGCTCCCGTGTCATTATTACCCTTAATTAGTTACTGGCAATATTTCTGTTGCTTGTTCATTTACTTAATATTGTGCTGACCGACCTATTCATTATTGAGAACTGGATTTATATCTTCTGGTCTATGTCTGTGGTGAGCACAGTAGTTTGACCTGCCAGGACTTAGGTTACACAGTGTCCTATCAGCATACTGTTACCGTCTAGCCACAACCCACAAACTGTTACCCCAATTGTGGGTACAATATTTCCCGTGTCAGGCTTTGCTTGTGCGCTGTTCTTGCCAGCTAATATAATGTGTTCTTCCTGGGATACTTCCAAATTACAAAGCTGTCACCATGCAATATTGTGTTCTTCGTGAATCAGGAGTTACGTACTGCATTTGAAATCTGCATAGTAACTGCTTCTTAACCCTTTGAATGAGACTCTGACGGAGTTGCTTAAAGTTTGGATCCAAACTGACACTCAACTGAAAAAATATCTTATTTACTTGTTTTAGTCTATACAGATATTCTGTTTGAAAACGTGTGTTTAACAAGGTTGAAAGATGTTATTTAACCGAAACCGCACAACAAAGAGTGCGCATTAGTCTGTTCCTTTTATTTTGTGCACTAATGGTAGGTTGTGGTCGTCTTGAAGGCTTTAGACAGGGTGTCTCAAAATATTACTGTGATATATTGTCATGACTAGAATCTCTTGAAACAAACATGTCTTGAGGTAAATCAATTGCCTGCCCCTTTATAGTTAGTGTTCATTATTTTATTTTTACTACTCAAGGGAAGGAAGAATGATGGTGTTTGCTTTAGTACTTGTGCTAATAGTACAGGCAAATCTTGCTCTCTTAATGTCATTTTTGTCTTTCCTTGGCCTTTCAATTTGTTGTTGTTGTTACCAAAGTGTCATAAATATCTATATTGTAATGGGTATTGTTAAATTATTGAAACACGCATACATTATCAAAACCTTACCAATTTTGTCGGTATGGGTGTCTTTTACCTGTCCTGGACATGTTGTTTGTCAGGATGTCTCACCTGTCCTGGACATGTTGTTAGTCAGGATGTCTCACCTGTCCTGGACATGTTGTTAGTCAGGATGTCTCACCAGTCCTGGACATGTTGTTAGTCAGGATGTCTCACCAGTCCTGGACATGTTGTTTGTCAGGATGTCTCACCTGTCCTGGACATGTTGTTAGTCAGGAGGTCTTTCACGAGTGCTTTTAAAGCTTCAGAAACAATAGGTTTACATTCACTCCAATAATTTGATATTATGCAGATTTTTGCATTTTTTTTTTTACATACATATTTGAGAATTCCTGGGAAAACACCTTTTTATTTCAGGTTGGGGATATTCAGTTTGTTTCCTTGTTTGAGCGTCTACATGAGGGCACATTATGTTAAATAATCTGGCGACCCACTAGCCACCCACTAGCCGCTTCTAAGATCTCTGTTTATTGACCATTTCTCCTCGTGGATTAAGCATGCATGAATTAATTGTCTGTGATTATTGTCAAACCTTTGACAGGATCCCCAAATCTAGGTTTGCTGACCTATTGTTTCAAAGGCCTTATATTTGACCTTTTGTTTTGGAGAACAGTAGTGGATCGCCCATACAGTTCGGATGTTTTAATTGCATTTCTCTATAGGACTTTCCCGCCATATGGCCAAGCTGTTGCTGATAGTGAGTAAACTATGGCCACATCACACATTATGGCCAGCAGCACTGTGGGCTGTCTCAGGAAGAGAGAGAGTCTCTGGTTCTGACCCTCCCCCACCCGGCTCTGTGTGTGGCTGCGGGGCTGTTGGGAAGGGAGACTTATGTCGAACCCCCCTCCTCCCCCCTGGTAAAGCAGCCCTCCTAACTCCTTAGCTTCAGCAAATCCTCCATTTCACATGGTGTGGACTTCAGTTCCAGTTCAGGGGTCAAGTTGCATGCGTCGACCGGGTATGAACCGGGCGAGTGGCGTCCTTGTCGTCTTCCTCTCTTTCGGAGCCGATGTGTGGGAGGCAATTTTCATTGCTGCGCCATTAGGCTTCAGTTGATAAGGTTATTGGGCACATTGTTGGGATGCCACTGTGGGTGGTTTTGCAGGGTCTGCTTCATGCCATCTCACTATTCTATGCTCGTCTGCCAGTTGGACTGGAGTCTGGTGGAAGGAAAAAAAAATTGCAAACAATTGGACAGACATGTCAACTTGTCAACAAAACAGTAGAACCAGCACATTATTTGACTTCAGAAGAGTAGGACATTTCCAAAGAGTGACTAAAGGAAGTGTTGATAATGAACTAGTTGTGAAATGGGTTGGGTGGGGGGGGGTTTGTGTAACGTAACAGGTTGTCTGTTTTGTGGCCATGGAAGAAGTTCAACTGTAGTGCAATTCATGCATTTAATTTAGTTAGCTCTCTGAGTGGCGAATTCCAAACGGTTATAGAGCCTGGCTTTTTTTCCTTCATCTGCTTAAATTGGCGACGGACGGCCCCTGTCATCTGTTTTAATGGGTGTCTCTGAGTTGTTTTACCAGGAACCGCTAACAGGGCGACCAGGCCTCAGTCTGGATACATTATTCTAGTACAGGAGGCCCTGTTCTGTTTAGAAATTACTGTGTGACCGAAACACGGGGCCTACGTACCCTCCTGTCTGACCGTCGTGGGCTCTCAAACGTGGGCGTCACATTTTATGAGTTCTGACACAGCCATAACACCTGTTCATTATCTTTTAGTTTGTTTTCCTGTCGAATGAGCCCAATAAATGTGTCATTAAAGTGCTGATTTGACTCCTAAGTCTGAGACTCAAGTTGTTACTTGTTCTTACGACTATGTGTCAGGGATTTGCGAGTGTTCGGTTTGAGTGAACCTACTCCACCTCCAGACAGGCTGTGTTATCCCGGTTACTGCGTATGCTGTTGTCGCTTTATTTGACAAGTGAGTCGTCTGAACTTTTCGCTTACTAACCAGAATGGTGGAACTTCTCATATTTTTTAATCGTGTAAATCAGAATATTTCAAACGAATAGAAAATCTATTGACTTTGCGGTGCCACAATCTGGCAAAATGTGCAAATAATCAATGTTCGTCTCCTAACCACGTTGCTTTTTGAACATCTCTATGAAGTGCTCAGTTGAACCCGGTCTGTTCCATTTGTCCGTGTTTCAGTGTTCGGGGATTCGTGTCAGTGTGTGTTAGAACACCGTGTGACCATTTGTAAGGTGTTATTATGACCTAGCTAACCCTTTTAGGTGTCTGTCTCCTTCGATCATACAGTGAGACTCTCTTCCTCTCTCCTCCGGTTGACCTTGATTTAGTATTTTCCACTACTTCAGTCGGTCTGTATTCTCCTCAAATCGCAGTTGTGTTTTTACCTCAGAACCAGTAAGTAACCGAAGTCGCTGCATTTCCTGAAATCAGCGCACCCCCTCCTTTCAGTTGTTTGAGCCCCTGTACATGTGGACTGTGGTCTTATGGTGTGGTCCGAAAGTCCTTTTGAGTTTATACGGCGACGAACTTGAGGAAGATTTTGCATGCGCATTCCTTAGATTTACAAAGGTTTTACGAAGGAGATGGAGAACATCAGCTTAGAAAACAGCAGAATAATTAGAGCGCAGGCTTTTCCTTCAAATAAAGTGTTTTTCAAGCTGCCTTGTCCATACTGCTACCATGTTCCAAATGCCCCCTTATTCAAGACAGAGCAGAACTTTTGATTAGCAACCTACGCCCTTGTATTAGGCCACATGGTGCCGGTTGGACCGTAGCCCAGGAGAAACTGCAATGAAATAGGATAGTAGCACAACTGTCAATTAAAGGAATATAGGAGAGTGCCAAAGCTGGGTCTCTTTCATTGTAGCGTTTGAACTAATTAAAAACAGAGAGGTCCTGTGTTCGGGCGTGTTCAACAGGGATACCTAAAATGAACGCAGTGCAATTCACAAGACGTAGTTTGTTTGGAGAAATGCTGTGTTGGGCTTTTCCTGTTTTTCATTTGCAGCTGTTGGTTGGGGGGGGGTCAATGGATTTTGGAACAGTAATATAGTGGATTTTGGATTAATTGGTAGCTGATATCAGATTCCGTACTATTAAAATTGTAGTCGATTTATTACATTTCCAGAAGGGCGTGGGCTATAAATCTGTATGTACAGTACTTTTGGAAAGTATTCAGACCCCTTCGTTTTTTTAACTACATTTTGTAGATTGATAAAATGTCAACAATGACAAGGCAAAAACAAAGCAACAAAACACAGCACGTTTACACAAGTGTTCAGACCCTTCACTTTGTTTAAGCACTTATTGGTAAGTCTTATTGGGTATGATGCTACAGCTTATCACACTTGTGCATCATCTCACATTCATATCTACAGATATTCTTAAGCTCTGTCAGGTCCTGTGTTTAATTGGCTGTGTGTTCAGGTTCGTTGTTCTGTTGGAAGGTAAATCTTCATCCCTGTCATTTTTGGAAAACACCCACGTAGCTTTATGCTGGTATTGGCAAGGTGATGAGCTGCGGCCTGGTTTCTCTCTGACGTGAAGCTTGGCATTGAGCCCTGAGATTACAATCTTGGTGTCACCAGATCAGAGAATCATGTTTATCATTGTCTGAGAGTCCTCTAGGTGCCCATTATACATGCATTTTGCTCCATTCAACCATAAAAGCCTGACTTGTTTTTATTTCATGAAGGTTCTTCATGAAGGTTCTTCCTGACTAAGGCCCTGCCCGGATTGCTTAGTTTGGCCTGGAGGCCAGCTCTAGAAAGAGTGTAGGTGGTTCCAAGCTTTTTCTCTTGAATGAATGATTGAGGGCACTCTGATCAAATAAATTAGCAGACATTTCTGAAATCCTTTTTTGCTTTATTAATATAGGGCATTGCCTGTAGATTGTAGAGGGAAAAACTGATGGATGTTTGAATTGGGCTGTAACATAAGAAAATTATGAAAAAGGTGCCCGTGTCTGAATACTTACTGAAAGCACTGTGAAACATAAAACAGGAATGGGGTATTCCGGGGCCTTGGCATATGAAAACAAAGTCAACAGACACACTGCATTCTGGGTCCCACAGTATGAACAGAATATATGCATGTCAGGTCTCTTACCTGTGTCCTTTTTTAATTGTCAACATGAACATCAGTCCTCTAACCGTTATCTTACTGTCCACATTAAGTTCCTATAGATGTTCCTGACTTCCTGTTGTTGTCATGGTGTTGTCTATGGACGGTCTGGGTTTGATACCCTGGTAACAAGCACACAGGAAGGTCCGTGTGCCCTTCCTGTGTCTGTCCGCGTCTTCCATACACCCTCTGGTCAGGGGCAGTTCTGATTTTAATATAGGACCGTCCTGAGGGAAATATTTGGGTCTCCGTTGCCGAAGAAAGAATAGGCCTAATTAGACAGTGAATCTGGTTTCGTAAAAACAATTGTCGACAGGACATTAGTAGCCTACCAGTATGACTGCATCCACGACAGGCTGGCTGGTATATTAATGTTGTTGTACAAATGGACAGGTCTCATTTAGCTGAGTTGGCAATACTTGCCTGCTGAATCTCCAGCCTGTCCTCCAGCTTTCTGCAATGAGCAGATTGCATACTGCTGAATCAATTTCAACGCAAACAGTAGATTTGCACACTGTACCACATGTTGCCTGACCTTTTGAGCCTTTATTGTGACAGACACTTCCCTTCATATCCATCGGCTGAACAATCATCCTCCTCTTTGACCACATCTTGAATAGTTTCAGTGTCAGTTCCAACCTCTGCCACCAGGGGCAGTATGTAAATCACTACAGTGCCGCTGGCACCATGGCTGTTTCGTTTTTATGGCAAAGCGGTTAATTTGCACACGTTCTGTGCCAGTGCTGCCTCTAATGACAGAGAAGCATCGGTCCTCACTAGCAGTTAACAGTTGATACATGTTTGAAATAAAATATGTTTATGTGGTCGAATGGTTTTGGGGTGTTCAAACTGAATCGTGCCGCTATTCCAAATAACCCGTCTCTCCCACTACTTCAGTGGGGACTGCTATTTATTAGCGAGGGGCCGCTGCTGAAAAATGAATAGGCTGAGACGTGTGAACATTTGAGGCATTTAGGCGTTTCAATGGAAATTTCTGCCTGCGTCTGTTTTTTTTCATAACGCTTAAATGTACACAGTTTCCCAACCCCTCCTCCTATTGGTTAACCAAGCTAATCCTCAATAATTGAATGATTTGTTTTTCCATTAATTCCGGTGCCTGATCATTGTAGCGGCTCCGTGTGTTCGAATGACTGTGCCGCAGTGGCACCCCACACAAGCCCACATGCTGGTGGCGGATTCAGAGGAAATGGACGTGTGGAATCCAGGAAAGCCTTAAGGGGAAGTGAGCAAGATGGTGTCGACCTGAGGTAAATGCGCCGCTGCAGGCGGACTGGGCTCAGATGTGTTCGTGAAACCGTGAACGTTTCAGAGGAGTGTTGCAACTGCCACATGGCTCACCGTCCGGGCGGATGACTGCACGTTGTTCTGGGCGGGAGGCGTCGTTCTCCTCCACCCACCTTCGCGTTGGTCCGTATCACGGTTACCTAGCCTTTCTTGCTAGCCACTGTATTACTCAGAAGGGACTTCGGCCCTATTTTATTAAGATTTTTCTTAGTTGTTGCCGGGCAGCAGTCCATATATCCAGGAAGAATGCGAAACTGTGGAAACAACGAGTGAAGAAGGAAAGCAAATACATTGTAGCGGGAGTTACGTTTCCCCTTGTGCTGCTGTTAATGGGGATACAGGGGGCTGATGTGTTACTGTGTTACACTGCTGTTAATGGGGATACAGGGGGCTGCTGTGTTACTGTGTTACACTGCTGTTAATGGGGATACAGGGGGCTGATGTGTTACTGTGTTACACTGCTGGTAATGGGGACACAGGGGGCTGATGTGTTACTGTGTTACACTGCTGGTAATGGGGACACAGGGGGCTGATGTGTTACTGTGTTACACTGCTGGTAATGGGGACACAGGGAGCTGATGTGTTACTGTGTTACACTGCTGTTAATGGGGACACAGTGAGCTGATGTGTTACTGTGTTACACTGCTGGTAATGGGGACACAGGGAGCTGATGTGTTACTGTGTTACACTGCTGGTAATGGGGACACAGGGAGCTGATGTGTTACTGTGTTACACTGCTGGTAATGGGGACACAGGGGGCTGATGTGTTACTGTGTTACCCTGCTGGTAATGGGGACACAGGGGGCTGATGTGTTATTGTGTTACCCTGCTGGTAATGGGGACACAGGGGGGCTGATGTGTTACTGTGTTACACTGCTGGTAATGGGGACACAGGGAGCTGCTGTGTTACTGTGTTACACTGCTGTTTCACGGGGACACAGGGAGCTACTGTGTTACTGTGTTACCCTGCTGTTAATGGGGACACAGGGAGCTGCTGTGTTAGTGTGTTACACTGCTGTTTCACGGGGACACAGGGGGCTGATGTGTTACTGTGTTACACTGCTGTTTCTCAGGGACACAGGGAGCTGATGTGATACTGTGTTACACTGCTGTTTCATGGGGACACAGGGGGCTGATGTGTTACTGTGTTACCCTGCTGTTAATGGGGACACAGGGAGCTGCTGTGTTACTGTGTTACCCTGCTGGTAATGGGGACACAGGGGGCTGATGTGTTACTGTGTTACACTGCTGTTAATGGGGACACAGGGGGCTGATGTGTTACTGTGTTACACTGCTGGTAATGGGGACACAGGGAGCTGTTGTGATACTGTGTTACACTGCTGGTAATGGGGACACAGGGAGCTGTTGTGTTACTGTGTTACACTGCTGGTAATGGGGACACAGGGGGCTGTTGTGTTACTGTGTTACACTGCTGGTAATGGGGACACAGGGGGCTGTTGTGATACTGTGTTACACTGCTGGTAATGGGGACACAGGGAGCTGTTGTGTTACTGTGTTACACTGCTGGTAATGGGGACACAGGGGGCTGTTGTGTTACTGTGTTACACTGCTGGTAATGGGGACACAGGGGGCTGTTGTGTTACTGTGTTACACTGCTGGTAATGGGGACACAGGGAGCTGCTGTGTTACTGTGTTACACTGCTGTTTCACAGAAACACAGGGAGCTGATGTGTCCCGGCAGGGCCTGTGTCCCGGCAGGCTTCCTTTGCAGATTGTTACGGTTATTCAGTTTTTTTTTAATCATTATTCTGAGAAGACTGCTCCCACAATCTGCAGACAGCCTTTTTTCTCCGCTCAGGTTTTTACTCGGTGTGGTTGAAAGGTCTTTGGTTTGGCCCTGCAGCACTACAAGAATAGTGTGGGCCTTGGGAAAAAAAACCATATTTTTCCTCTTGCTCTACTTTCTTTGTTTGTCACTAATCTCTTTTGCTCTCAGTGTGTGGTTGTCGATAAAGTCCATACAGTTGAATACTTTTTTGTTACTTGTGGTTGGGTATGACTTGCCAAGAGCAACTGTCTGTATGTGGATCTCTCAGATATGTTCGCAGCAGTAGCGGCCTATCAAATTCCATGTGGCGATTTATTTTGCAACTCTTGCATTTCAAACGCTCCCTGAGCCCGGGGGTGCAAGAACACAAGTCATACTTCCCACTGAGCTCGGAGGCAATCTGTTATTTATTTCTTTAGACAGATTGCACAACACCACTCCAAACGTACACAAAAGTAGCATTTGCCCCGGAGCTTCCCCCACTCTTTTGGCTTTACACGCTGATCAGGTGACGAGGAGGGGGAGTTTCCGTAAGTGCCCACAGAGCTGGTTTTGAGGGGAGCAGGCGGAATGAGAGACTCGTCAAGGTAGAGGCGGGGCCACAGTGCTGCTATATTGGGTGAGACTGTTACCCAGCTGCCCTACATCATTCTTTTGTGTTGGTCATTTTCCTTGTGACTTTTCCTTGTCGCTGCACACCATAGAAACCTTTTCATTTTCATGAAAGTGCAGACTTTGTGGACGACGTCTAGAAAATTGCCATGGTATGATGTCTACAGTGAAACCATTGTGATGGACGATGGTATTGTGCGGTGGGCTGGGATACGGAGAGAGGGACAGCTAGCAGCAACAATATCTAGCGCCTAGTAACGACGACAGTGAAATTCCAATTTTTCATAACATTTCTTTAAATAAATATTTTTTGATTTACTATTCAGAAATGTATTTATTAGTTATATTATTTGTACATTTCACTTCACCCCTACCTGATCTTTCCATACATTTCCTTCATATAGCCTGCGTACTAGTCAGGATCTAATAAGAGCGTCGACAAACTTGGTCGGTAAAAAAGGTGCTATTTTGCATATTTGTCAGTATTTTGGGTTTAAGCCCAATGAAAGAGGACAGCCCAGAAACACTTCTGAAATGGTGTGCAGGATGTGTGCTCATGTAATTTGCGCAAAAGATGCCCAGCTTCGCACGTAAATATTTGTGAATATGCATTACCAGGGGGGTGTTCTCCGTACGTCGCTAACTCAGTTAGCCGGATTTGATTGTTGTCGATTAGGCATAATCCAGGATAGTTCGGTTCTCCGAAGCTCATCCTGTACTTGTTGTCATAGCAACGGGTGGGTAAGCTTGAACCTGCTCCGGAGCAGGCTTATTTCATGTAAACACGATTAGATGGCTGCTTTATAAGCGGAGGTGACGTGGGAAGTCATTCACAGCCATGTCCTGTCCGTATACGAGAAGAACAATTCGCTGAGCTTTTTAAAAATAATTCCGTATTGCGAGATTGACAAGACCCTTTATCTCAGAGCGAAACTCTACTCACATTTGTTATAACCGATACACCGATATAAATTAATTGTGTAATTGACACCCTCACGTGAAAACCGATACATCTCAAGGCTTTAATAACGGCACAACCCGTTTGCATATTATAATATTATTTGCGAGTGGCTCGTTCCTTTACACTATTGGAGATGCGGAAAACGTGGGGAAAAGTGTGGTCATATTTGTGCATTCCTACACAGTTTTGACTTTCAAAAGTCAAAGCAATTTATCATTACTCAATGTTTAACAGTTGAAATTACTGTACCAGTCATCTGAATTATAGGTGTACTTAATTTAATGCAGCAACAAACAACTTTACAGTTTGGTAAATTAATTTACTTATCTGTATTTTGGCAGCCTATATCATTTTGTATATTACTTATCCATATACCCCCTCAACCCCTTAGTATAATTTATATTGTTCTATTCATATGTTTTATGCAAATTCCTGCCATTGTCTGTTCGCACATTCATGGCGATTAAACACTTTTATGATTCTGATTTCTGATTCTTGATTGCTTTTATGAACAGACAAACACATGCATTTACCTGTGTTTTTAAAGAGACTTAAGTGACCATGAACAACACAAGTAGTAAAGACTACCATTTAGTAGAATGTTCTTGTACTTGTTCCCATGTACTAGTCGGTCCATGAGTAATTCCCGAATATATGTGTGTGTTGGAGTTTGTATGAATTAACGTGGGCAGAAATCGTTAAGAAACTTTAAGAACATATGACATTAAATTATTAAATTATTAAAATACAATATCGTAACAATTGATAGAACCATAACAGGATGACCACTAACACATTTAATTTGTCTGCTACTTTTTGCCAGCCCTCTCAGGCTTGTGCAGACTTTGCGGTGTTCCCTTGCGTTTTAATTAAACATTCAAGTTTCGCATAACCTTCCATCAATATCTGTTGTTCTGATGTGGAGAAAAAGTGGGCGTGATCTTTGGCCATGATGAGTAGGCAATAGGAGTGTCGCTGATCAAGGTTTCTACTATCGATACATGTCGCCTTTTAAACGAACGCGTGGACGCGCATTTATCTCAGCTGACTCAGTCCAGCTATACTCATCGTAAACAGCAGGTGTGTTCGGAGAACCGAATTTGCCGTATGATGAGTTGCCGGATAATGTCATCTTGGATGTCTCATTTGATCTCGGATGTATTAAGCGACGTACGGAGAACACCCCCCAGGGCTCCATCTGAGTGTGTTCAGCACAGCGGGTAAAGGTGTTACTCCACTCAGCAGCCCATTAAAGCCAGAAAAAGTGAAACATGTTAGTAGTTCTGACCAGAATCCTTGACACTAAAACCATGACATGAGTAGGCCATATCTAAAAGCGTTTGTGTCGTCTATTTAATCTAATTTAACGAGTCCCATCTTAAGTATTTTTTTTTGTATTCATCTTTTCGTTCCTGTAAAAGGTGACCATTCGTTGTGTGTTTTTGCATTCTTGGAATATTCCAAATAAATTATATTAATTTAACAACAGAGTTATCTTATAAAGTGTGCTCTGTAAAAAAAAATCTGTAAAGGTGTTGTGATCGAGAACACCTTACAATTTACATCATGTATTTGTCTATTGTGGCTATTATAATGCTAATCAGAAAAAAGTTATTCATTATTTGAAGTCGCTGAGGTCCAGGCAGGTAATTAGCCTTAGTTTGGGCGATTCAAATAAAGACTTGTGTCCTGATTTTCTGAGGCAACAGGTAGGCTGTATATTTCTGTTTGTGTGGAAATTACAACATGCGTTACAACAGTATATAGTGTAATAAACAAAAAATGTCTTGTGTGCGGGATCGGGGTTGAATTACGATGCCTGGCCAACGTTGTGGAGGCTGTCTATCAGCCCAACCCAACACCTAACCCTGACCTGGCTAACTGCTTTCAGTGTACCCCTCCTCAGCCCCGGGTTGGCGATGACCTGACAATGGGGCCATGCCTCTGTGCGGTTATTCCTCTGCGGTATTCACTGCCATTGGCCCTGGTTCTGTGTGGTTTGGCTGCAGTAAGCAGAATCCCGGACCCGGCCAACTCTAGCAGCCTGTCGGCCACACCTGTCAGTGCCAGTCGGGACAGATCCGGGGGCACAATCCCTACTCTCGTCTGGGGGCCAGTCGGTGCAGCCATCAGTTCACACTACAGCCCTCTGTGCGCCCGGCCCAGGGCTTGTGGGTAGGGAGAGACAGGCTGATTCACAATTCATGCTCCCAAACCCCTGTGGCCCTGTCTCTGTGGCCCCGTCGCTGTGCCTCTGGCACTACATGGCCACTATTACAGTACACCTGAGGGAGCTGAGCCACTTACAACCTGAGATCAGACTGTCAACAAACTTGTTACGTGCTTAATCGTGGATCAGCATTCCCGTCCGTCACGACTGGACTGTTTTCCGTGTATGATAATAGCCGTGGCATTCCGCTGTGGATGGCTACCAGGTTACTTGCCATTCCCAACCCGTCCACAGCGACGGGGTGAAAAGAGCAACATGGCGAGGCTAGAATGTGAGCGGGCTGTGTCAGTGATCAGTTATTGGCCTCTCACCGTGGGCAGGTCACGTGTCTTGGCTGCTTTTTGTCTTTTGGTTGGCCTCGAGGTGGGGAATAATACTCCTTGCAGCTGTGGAAAGCATTTCCGGCTGAGGGTTTTCTCCTTAGCGGAGTACATGAAGGTCTCCTGCCTGCAGTACAGTGTAGCGCTGCCGGGGTAATATAAACCGAAACGTTCCGAACGCTTCGCAGAGGGGTTTTCTCACTTGAGCAACAGCCTATTTGTCCTCCAGTGTTGTCGGGGTTAAGGTGATGAAATGGACGAAAAGCCACAGGGAAAGATGAAAGCGATAACCTGTAGGCCAACGTGCAGCTTAAGCCAGGAGGCGTGTGTTTCCTGGGGCGTAAAGAGTGACGAGTTGCCTCTATGCGCGCGTTGCATTATATGCTGTGAACGGTCTCTGCCGCGAGCAAATTCTTTGCTCTGTTACAGGAACGCTGCGTGGTACAGGATGACCACAGTTTGCAACACAGCGGTGTTTTGCGAAAGTTTCGTCTTATTCCTCCCTAACGATAACAAAACTGTGTTCTGGAATTGAAAAGTGTGTATGTGTGTATGTATGTGTGTGTGGTGTGAAAAGTCAGTTATGGCATTGTTGCGCCATTCACAGAGATGTGTAACTTCCTCCTGAAGGTGTGGCTGTGGTATGGGATCTGAAGTGGAAGTTATCTCTGGTATTTATGGATTCCTGAGAGTTGTGTTGTGATTCCCAAGGACGGGCACTGTTTGCTTTAGAACGCTGACGTGAGCCCGTCGCCCAGCTCTGTGGGGTCTATACAACTGTCCTGCAGATGTACCTCTGGAATTTGACTGATTATTATATAGCATTGAGGGACTTGGGTGCCATAGCTGCCTTTTGCCCTGGGTGCCTTGATGCTAAGCTACGGATGCAGTAGGTCCAATACTCATGGTTAGTGGTGTTGTGATCTGTAGTCAATCTTAAAGGCTGTCTTATAACCTGGAAGTAGTGTCAAACAAATGTGTTTTGGTGAGTTCACGTTGTGGGGAAATCGGTTGTTAGACAGGGCTGGTGAAATCTACCAGATGCAACTGAATCTGAACCTCCCTCCTCCCCCCTATTCGTCACAGTGATCCAAGAACCGTTTTCACAAACCTTCTTCAATTCATCACCACGTTGTTTGTGACTGGTACTATAACTGTGTGTTGAAACATTCCCATATTTCTTTGTGGTTTATTGTCTACAAGTTGTTATGCCTAAGCTTTGGTTTGGTTATGCCTAAGGCTGCAGTCAAATACACTGCACTTCACTACCCTTCATTGAACACAGTCTTCATTTGCTTCGACTGTCATGCATACCACATAACGTACATTAGTCTGCTAGCCGACCACTTTACTCTTCATATTTCTAAGTCGGAAGTCAATGGCGTGTGTAAACTGGCTTGTCTTTGTCTTCACTGACTTGTCTTTGTCTCCACTGGCTTGTCTTTGTCTCCACCGACTTGCCTTGTCTCCACCGACTTGCCTTGTCTCCACCGACTTGCCTTGTCTCCACCGACTTGCCTTGTCTCCACCGACTTGCCTTGTCTCCACCGACTTGCCTTGTCTCCACCGACTTGCCTTGTCTCCACCGACTTGCCTTGTCTCCACCGACTTGCCTTGTCTCCACCGACTTGCCTTGTCTCCACCGACTTGCCTTGTCTCCACCGACTTGCCTTGTCTCCACCGACTTGCCTTGTCTCCACCGACTTGCCTTGTCTCCACCGACTTGCCTTGTCTCCACCGACTTGCCTTGTCTCCACCGACTTGCCTTGTCTCCACCGACTTGCCTTGTCTCCACCGACTTGCCTTGTCTCCACCGACTTGCCTTGTCTCCACCGACTTGCCTTGTCTCCACCGACTTGCCTTGTCTCCACCGACTTGCCTTGTCTCCACCGACTTGCCTTGTCTCCACCGACTTGCCTTGTCTCCACCGACTTGCGTATGCACCTGCCACAGTGTAAGCTTTCCGTTGTACTGAGCCAGAGTGCTTTTAGATGGGTCTCATGGGGAGGTCCGAAGATGGTAGGGGGAGGTAGATCTTTGACTCTTGCTGCGTCAGTGAGCTCTGTCTTACAGTCTCAGACTCAAACTAGTCCTCTGTCTGGCCTCAGTCCTGAATGTCTCTCTGACTCTATCTTAGCTCAGAGCCCACTGTCCCAGTTAAACTCTTATTGTTCTCCCTTATTGCGTTTTAATGTCGGGACTCTTCTAGACTAATGCTCCGTGCACACTGCCCCCTTGTACAACTGGCAAATCAGTCTCTGACTAGCTGTGGTTGAGCCCTCCCTTGTGTGCAAACTGCCCGCTCGGGTTAAGGTGTGATTCTAAACATCAGTCTCCGCAAGTATTTATTATTTGTGACTTACCTACTGACAGTGTATTACGTATCAACACAATGCCTTCTCAATGGTTCGTTAATGTTCCAATGGAGATTTTAGTTTGTATTATGTTATGCATATATCTCTCACCATTGACCCCAACAGTCTCTGAAACATTTTTCCATGTGTCATTTTTTTGTTTTTGTTATCTCTGTATGAAGCCAGAAAAATTGGGAAAAACCGGACACGGCAATAAAACGTTTATTGTCAATTGTTTTGAGCTAGCAATCAAGTTTTGAGCTACCAATCAAGTTTTAAGCTAGCGAGTAGAAATGAGAAGAGACTTCCAGATGCAGAGAACAAACCCTGCTATTGGTAGTCGTCAAACTCTGTCAACGCTCACTCACTGTAAATTAGTATCATTTGAACATATCTCAACTCTCAATTGTCGCTGCCACTGGGAGATTTTGACTCCAAGCGTAGCTTCGGCCACTGTCGCCAAGCTCTGCTCGCTGTCGTTGGATTTGAATGGGAGCGTGTGTACAGAGGGTGAGACGATGTCCAAATATATGACAGAATCCACTAAGATGTGCCTTGGCTGTTAATTAATATGAATATCTGGAGCAGAAGGCTTTTGTTAAGAAGACTTGTGATGACTGTATGCTGTACTGTGATACAAAGCCACTAGGCATCACGCTAGTCAACATGTATGGATGAGCCAGTGTAGTTTTGGGGTTGTATTTTATCATTGAGAGTTTGTTTTTGCAGTTCATGGAACTTTAGCTTTGATTGGTTTTAGTGAATTGAATTTCACACCAAGCTCTGTCAGAAGTAATGTATCCGTAACTCATCAAATTAACATTTCATCCATTATTTTCCAACCTTTTTTTAAGCGCTGCCTCCAACGATCGTTGTAAGCGTACTACCCTATAAGGTGTGAAACTATCGGGTTCGATGGTCAATAAGTGTTTTCTAGTAGCTCTATACATAGTTCTAACCTCTCGTGTTCCTCGGTTTTTCGGTCGCCTTGAATTAATGTTTACAAAATATAAAAGAATCTTCCTCTGAATGAGAACTGCTGTTAGGAGTAAGGGGCATTCAGGCCACAATAGGTGGGAGTTGCTCAGCAGAACTTTGCACTGTTTTATATGCTCAGGCCTAGCTGTTTTCTGTGTGCAGGCAAAATCTGCCAGTCCTAAAATAACTTCCATTGGGAAGACTTGAATTGTGTTGCAGTTTGACAACAGCTGGTGGGACGTGGGACGGGTAATGACATGGGTGGAATGATTACAGATGCCAGTCATGTGTGAGTGTGTGTCCAGTCAAAAATGTGGACAAATAGACATTCAAGACTAGGTCTTTATTTTTGTTGTTGTATTTTTCACATTGTTAAATAATAGTGAAGCCATCAAAACTATAATATAACATTTTGTCTGTTTGCCTGTCCCTCTCTCTCTGTTTCCTTCTCATTTTGTCTCCCTCTCTCTCATGATGGTAATAAACAAATCAGGCTGACGCATTGAGTCATACTTTTTTTATTGCAGACGCAAAAATATGACTTGTTTGTTTATTCAAGCAGGGAAACTCTGGTTTGTACTGACGTGCTTAATGAATGTGACGTGCTTAATGAATGTGACGTGCTTGACGAATGTGACGTGCTTGACGAATGTGACGTGCTTGACGAATGTGACGTGCTTGACGAATGTGACGTGCTTGACGAATGGGACGTGCTTGACGAATGGGACGTGCTTGACGAATGGGACGTGCTTGACGAATGGGACGTGCTTGACGAATGGGACGTGCTTGACGAATGGGACGTGCTTGACGAATGGGACGTGCTTGACATTGTAATTTGTACTTGTGATCAGTGCATGAAAGTTTCATTTTCTACGTGTTGGCTTCATTCCTGGCAGGAGGAGTTTTGTCTAGAGGCCACAAACCTACTCTATTCAAACCTACTCTACCCTTAGACGCCACCTGGCCTCCAAACGTTTACAATTGTTACATTGCACTCAATTAAGACTTTAAAAGGGTTGCAATGGGAGAAAGTATTTATTTAACACAACCATTAAATGTAAACACTTGGATTTGTCTGAAAGCCCTTTCGCATAGATGTGAACTGGTTGCTGTGGTCAAATTAAAAATATTGTTTAAAATATTGTTGAGTTTGGTTTCTGAGATTCCATCTCTAGGTTTTCCTCAAAGCAGAATTTATACGGTCTGTAAAACATTGGTTGATTTGTGTTATGGGATGTTTTTGCTTCCACTGTCCTGGGACTCATGTTGTGATGAGCTACATTAAGACCTCCTACAAGCAGATTTGCTGAATGTTTGGCCCCGATCAAATTGCAAAATGTACACATACTTGACAATTTACAATACACATTTTCACCTAGCATAATACAATCGTGTCTTGAGGTTCCTGGCAATTCCTGCCCGTGTTCACCATGCTAGCCACACACACACACACACACACACACACACTATTGCTTAATCATTTCTCCTAGGGAAATAAACTCTGTGTGAGATTGATACCACCCCAATAACAGATCGCTGCGGAGACTTCCCTTAAACCCTTTCTGACGCATTGCTGTCAACAAACCGGGGATGTTGGCAGGTAACAGTTAATCATTAAGCCATCGAGTTCACGTCGGCGTATATGTCAATGTGCTTACCTAGCTGGAATAATCCGTCACAGGCGCCCAGCACACAATCCTCGGTTTCAGAGGGATATCAATCAATCACCTGTTGGATTGACAGCACAAGCGCCAACTATTCAAGCAAATGGTTAGCCATTGTGTAACTATGTATATGCAATTACCTGGTAAAAAGAACGGTGTGTATCTGCGCACAATCATCTTGTTCCATTCGCTATTGAGCAGGTTTATCCACCACTTTGCAGTAAGTAGGAGACAGTAGGATTTGCATTTTAAATATATACTTCTTGATTTTTAAACCTAATAATTCTACTTGTTTTAAGTATTTACACATTTTGAGGCATAGCTTACTGTGTCTTTTATGTTGCCTAGCTAAAATCTGACCACATGAAAATGTGGATGCAATTATTTTATGAAGACTTCCTCATATCCCATTGGAGTCATCAGTTTTTCAATTTGTTTTTTTTTGTGCCACTTTTTTCATTCTCCAGAAGCCAAAGGCACACGAGCCTTGTCATATTTCAAATCGTCCTGGTCTTTTCAATGTGTAGAAGGTGTTTTTTAAATATGGAATACATTTTTTCATGTGAGCATTGTTACAGAAAAGCATGTTGCCGCTGTTGGTTAGCATGTTATCTAGATTAGGTGCAGGGAAGTTGTCTGATGTGCATCAAGTTAAATGCTGTCAAACAGATTCATATTCGGTCTGTAATAGGTCAACGTGGAAAACTCTTGGGCCACAGGTATTATGCTTTAAAAATATATATATTAGATTGTGCCATCAATGTTGACAAACTTAAACATTTTTGGGTAGAATGTCTCTCTGTTGAGCTTATTCCTTCCAAACCCCCAAAGATGAGATCCAAGGGGTTTCACCTAATTCTCCACCACTGCTGAAAACATCCTATGGGAAACCATTGATTATACCCCAGACACTGGTACAGATTACACTGCCCAGATCCTAGGTACAAGAAAATTGTAGGGTGAACCAAGTGTCTCCCCTTCGTTAATGAATTGCTAGTGTCTTTTATGTAATGGCTGATAGGAGAACTCAGCAGTTATAAGCATTTCACGTTAGATTGGCTTAATTGGCCTTACAGGGTACCATTCGCTCAACTGCTCTCACGACCGCTCAATAGGGTTGGGGTCCAGACATTCTGCTGGCCACTCCATTATAGACACAACGCCTTGCATAAGTTTTGCTTTGGGTCATCGTCATGTTGTAGGAGGAAATTGGATCAAATCTAGCACTGTACCAAGGTTACCAAGCATAGCGTTGCAAAATAAAGTGATGGACATCCTTTTTCAAGATTTCTTTTTCCTGTACAAATCTCCCACTTTACCACCACCCAAGCTTCCCCCAGGTCATCACATCGCCCCCATTAGCTTGACAATATGGTGTCAAGCACTTTTCCAGCATCTTTTCATTTGTTCTGTGCCTTACTAATGTTTTTCATAGTGACCTGAACACCGTAAACTTAGATCTGTCCGTCCATAACACTTTTTTTCCCAGATCTTTCTTATAAAAATCAGTATGCGCAAACATTTCTAAGTAACCGCATACCTTTGAAAGGTAGTGTACATTTTGTGTTAAAGGTGGAGGGGGGGGGGATGTAGGAGTGAATTTGTGGCAGTGTAGAACACACTGAAAAGCAAGCTGCAGCAAGAGTGCTTCACCCACTTACCTCTTCTTAATCCCACTCTCCCTCCCACTAGTTCCTTATATGGTAAGGAAAGACGCCACCCGATGGGCAGATTTTCTACCATTATTTACAGTATATAGGGAGGGAAACAAAATGGTAAAATTGACAACCCCTTTCGGATTCACCCCTACAAAGGAAGTAGAAGAGGAGAGGACGTTTGGGTTCTTCTGTGTTTGAGACGTCCTAGTTTCCCACAATTCCCTGGGAGGGTTTGATCGACCTGGAAAGCTGGTGCTTTTGCCTGCTTCCAATCAGCCACCAGCTGCAGACTGTGGTGCTGAAGAATTTTTTATTTCCTGCCCCCCACACCAAACACACACTTCCTATTTCTCTCTGTGTATGTCTGTCTTTCTGTCTGTTTTTGTGCTTCTCTGTCTTGTTATCATTCTCTATTTCTTGGCCTGTCTCTCCTGTGTCATTCTCACTTTGTGATGGTCATATAACATGAACTAATCAAGCCTATACTCCTTGTAATTCCATTTCAATTGAAGGGCTTAAAAATGTAATGGCAAGGAAGTAAATAAATGTGCAAATGTTAACATAACACAGAAGTTGTAGAAGGATTAAACTGATTACAATTGTAACCAGGATGCTGGTTTATATAGCAATCGGTATGAACTTATAGTAGGTAAACACCTAATTCAGTGTGTAGCGATTACTTTAAAACATCAGAGAGTGCAGAATGTCCGTTGCTCTGGATTCCTTAGATCACAATTGCCTGTGGGTCCTGCTGTTCTGGATCCCTGCTTTTGAAGTTGGCAGTTGGGTTTTTTTATTCGCTGAACCAGTTGCATATCTCTTCAATCTTCCACTGGATTGTAATAAAATACCAAGTATCTGGATGTAGACGTTTGTTCTACAACTTAAAGGGGGAGAGTTAATGCTTTACATCCGGGGTGTCAAACTGATTACACAGAAGGCCTGGTGTATGCAGGTTTATTTTTTTACTTTTAAATTGCTTCCCAGTTCTAGACCTATACAACCAGGTGAGGGTAGAACCTAACTAATTAGTGAATTGATTAATCAATCAAGTACACGGTGAGAGCAAAAATCTGCATACACTAAACTGTAAAACATCTGTTGCTAAATACACTTCATAAATCCATTGCCATATTTGCTTTCTGTTTGGTTTACTGCTGTCTTAAGTTCCCTTTAAATGTAGCATTATGCAAGATTATAAAGTCATATTAAACACCTGTGTTTGATCAATTAATTTGTCAATAATATTATTATGATTAGCAAAACGCTGCCTCAAGCGTCCATTAATAAAAAATGCACGTGAAGTTCGAGCCATTCGGACAATGAGCCTGTCACCGTCCCTTCCTCGAGCTCATGTGTTTAGGATGGATCGTAGGGGCTGAGGGTTGCTTTTGGATACGCTACGGGTATTCAGGTTGCACGCGTTGTTATTTGCTCACTCACACACTGTCAAACGTTTGCTTAAGAGCTGTCAATTTTCTGTGTTTTGGTCGTGTGTCAGTTGCATTTCCTACATCAGTTGCATCCTCCCTAGCTTCCTCTAAACACAGTGCATGAGGTCAAAGCACCCGCCACACTCACTTCACTGCCCAATAGCGTCCCAGTGCATGAGGTCAAAGCACCCGCCACTCTCACTTCACTGCCCAATAGCGTCCCAGTGCATGAGGTCAAAGCACCCGCCTCTATCACTTCACCGCCCAATAGTGTTTAAACGAGGCTAGAAGAGGGGCGGAGAGGACTATGCCCTGTTTTCTCCCTTTGCTCCATCGAGTCATTTTGAGGAGATAAGGCTCTTATGCCCTTCTTTTGAATATATTATAGAAACTGGAAAAAATGATATTAAAATGCCGTGTAACGTTTTGCATGGTTATTTGTAAACGAAGATAAGATGTAGACAGAACATGTGTTTCATGTGGAATGTTTGTATTAAACCGAACTGCATTCTGAATTCTGAACAACTCAAACACAATACACTACACCCCACCTTCCCCAAGTAATCAAAAAGAACATTCCCAAAGACAAAGATGTAAGATTGTCACTTTGTTTTTGTTTTTTACACACATTTATTAAAGTACTGTTTGGTTATTTGTGTGCTTTGATCAACAACAGCAGTGTGTTTGTGTGATCGGAGCAGTCGTCGCGCTAATACAAACACGATCCACTCCGAGATCGTCTTTAATTTATTTTTTTACAGCGATGGCACCTCAGTGTATCTATGCCAGAGCTATAAGGTGTACAGCAGTTGTGTTCGATACCTGGACTGGAGGAGAAGGACGCTTGTGTGATGAGCCTCTATTGTCTGTCTGGAGGAGGAGGAGGCTGCTTGTGTAATGAGCCTCTATCGTCTGTCTGGAGGAGGAGGAGGCTGCTTGTGTAATGAGCCTCTATCGTCTGTCTGGAGGAGGAGGCTGCTTGTGTAATGAGCCTCTATCGTCTGTCTGGAGGAGGAGGAGGCCGCTTGTGTAATGAGCCTCTATCGTCTGTCTGGAGGAGGAGGAGGCTGCTTGTGTAATGAGCCTCTATTGTCTGTCACTCAAAGTAAAGGGTGCTGCTGGTTGTACTGAAATCTGATCTCGACAGTTAGAGTTCCCTGCAGCCTTAATCCCTTCAGGTTCTCATTTGTTGAATTCATAAACCGTAAAATGCTTTACACTAAATTAGGAGGGAAACACACTGCCGGTTGTGTAACTCCACACAGTTCATGTTTACTTTCAGGACGCAGCCCGGCCTGAATTAAGCATTTGTTTTTTGGGGGTGGAATAAATGTGCCAAACATACAGTATGTTATTGAGTTGGGATTCTGCAACAGCAGATCTGCGCTACTAACCAACGATGGGTGTTTGTTTATTCCCATTTAATTTAATCTGTTGTTGGATATTTAAATTTTTAAGGTGCACCCATTCTTTCTGAGTGAATTAGTTTATTGACGTAGCGCGACAAGGGCTGTTACCTTCAGAAGTTTGCCTGGAGATGTGGGTCTGTGTTCTCTGGCACTGGGAATAAGCTGCTCAGCAATGGAAGCTTTGTTTCTATCTCCTCGACTTTCACAAGTCTCCTCTCTGAGCCCGTATTTGACCACCTCAGGGGAAGAGGGCCCCTCAGTGCCCCCTCCCTCCCCCTACCCAGGAGAGGCCGGGGGCTGAGCCAAACCAGGGCCATTCTTTTTAGGCTGTAATTATGTGCAAAAAGAGGCGTGTGTTTTTCAGTCGGGGGAGCTGGGAGCGACACTGCTCACCTGTGTTTAGGTCAGTTGCCAAGGAGTACATTTATTTTCCCTCTGACAGACTAGTCCTGCGGCTCAGCCTATGAGAGTTGTCTCAAGGGTGTGGGTCATTATGCCCTTTCGGCTGACTCACGAGGCTGGTTCCAGATATTTTATTTGTTTATCTATTATTCACCGGGACGTTACACTGCGAACAAGGTCTCGTTTGCAGGAAAACCCCTGTTCACGAAAATAACACTGCAACAAAGGAAGAACTGAGCGTTTGTCAGTAGAGCCAGCTCCCTGTGGTAATCAGTCCCACAACCCCCCCCAACAACGGAGCTACATGGTAGATCTCACTTGTTTTGTAAAGACCCAGCCTTTGTCTTTGGTAAGCCAGGTCTTACTAGATTCAGATGGATGATTTGAAAAGACTGAAGCGAGACCCCTTCACTGGAGGTGGTAAAATTGGTTCTGAACATGTAGTCTGACAGACCGTGAACATTTCTCCTCTGGTTTGCATTTTGCCTACAGAGAGGGAGCCTCAACATTCTGGTGTGTGTGTGTGTGTGTGTGTGTGTGTGTGTGTGTGTGTGTGTGTGTGTGTGTGTGTGTGTGTGTGTGTGTGTGTGTGTGTGTGTGTGTGTGTGTGTGTGTGTGTGTGTGTGTGTGTGTGTGTGTGTGTGTGTGTGGTGTGGGTGTGGGTGTGGGTGTGGGTGTGGGTGTGGGTGGGTGTGGGTGTGGTGTGGGTGTGGGTGTGGGTGTGGGTGGGTGTGGGTGTGGGTGGGTGTGGGTGGGTGTGGGTGGGTGTGGGTGGGTGTGGGTGGGTGTGGGTGGGTGTGGGTGGGTGGGTGTGTGGGGGTGTGTGGGGGTGGGTGTGTAATTCTTCAGTCTGGTGGAGTGATTGCAAAACCTTCTATTTTCCTGTATTGCAGAGGACAAAGGGAGTCTTTGACTGACAGTTGTTCAGGGGGAAAAAGCTATGTGCCCGCCTCCCATTCTGTTAGATTTGATGCGTCTCAGACGGTCTTAGACATGATCGACCAGTTTTCTCATGTGATGACACATCACAAGATTATGTCACAATCAGCCTGATGTTCACTTAATCATCCACCTTCCAGGTTGAGGCTGCTCCCGGTTGAGGCTGCTCCCGGTTGAGGCTGCTCCCGGTTGAGGCTGCTCCCGGTTGAGGCTGCTCCCGGTTGAGGCTGCTCCCGGTTGAGGCTGCTCCCGGTTGAGGCTGCTCCCGGTTGAGGCTGTTGTTTAACATTTTCGAAGGTGCTTTTTGATTTATTTGTATAAAAGATTGGATTATTGCCATTAAGGGATGTGTATCATTGGGAAAATCCAGGATGTTACTCTTTAGTGCTTTTGACTTCCCACGTTGTATTTTCTGTGCCGGCTGTTTCCAAGCAGAACCGAGATGGGTGTGCCAGTTTCACCGTGTGGTGGCATCTGCTGAGCCGCCCACAAGAGGACGTTTTAGGAGATTAGGGTTAAAAAGTGCCCAGACTGCAAGACATTGGACATGTGTGGCTGCAAGTCATCGGACATTCTTATGCTTATTAACTATCTGTATATATATAGGAAAAATATTGGCTAACTGGGCTGTCAGAAAGCAGTTTATCCGTTCGTCTGAAAGCCTCTCTGTTAGACTTCGCTGGTCATTGCGGGATGGTTTCTGTAATACTAAGATGATTTTCTGGGGGGGATGCGCTTTGAAATCAATGCTTATTACATAATTGGTGTTTGTCACTGACTGAGACAAGAAACAGTGTTCACTTCCTGTCTACCCTACCTCACTTCCTGTGTACCCTACACCTGAGCATCGCTGTGTTATTTCCAGAAGATGTTGAAACTGTGGCTGAGGTGCTGCTACCACTGAGGCATCGTCGGTGTGCTGAACCGACCAGGAACAGCGCTCCAGAACCGGCGGTACACGAATGGCCCAGGGAAGTCACCAGATTGACATTCGGGTTTTGCACGACCTGCGCCAGAAGTTCCCCGAAGTCCCGGAGGGTGTTGTGTCCCAGTGTGTTCTGCAGGTGAGTTTGAAGTCCACCCCTTATTGACCCATACTTATATTTAACAGTTGGTTGAATGACTGACATGGAGCTTCCTGTCTCCCCAGAACAACAACAACTTGGATGCCTGCTGTGAGTACCTGTCCCAGGTGAGCCCAGGTTACCTGTACAGTGAAGGAGGAAACGTCAACTACGCTGACGACCCGGGCTTCACCAGGCTCCGAAATCACATGACCCAGCTCAACCTGGGTCTGCAGACTCAGAATGTCAACGTGGCCCCGGGCCGGGAGAACCTGAGGATGAACGGCAGCCGGACTCTGTCCCACAGCCTCAGTGACGGGCCCCTCCAAGCGGGACAGGCCCCGAACAGTGACTATTTCGTGCAGGAGCCCCAGTCGGCCCCGGCGCATGGGCCCCCCGACCTCAATGTGTTCGATGTGATGGAGCCGGCACCGCGAAAACCCCAGCCCCCCCAGCACCTGGGACTCTACCAGCGGGGTGGCAAAGGACAGTCCCTGGGCCAGCAGACGCCCAGGTTCAACCCCATCACCGTTACTCTTGCTCCCAACATCCAGCCAGGTCGCAGCACCCCCACCTCTTTGCACATACATGGTGCTCCCCACACCCCCAGTCCCCAGTCCTTCTACATCCGGCCTTACGTGACCCAGCCCAGCGGTAAGGCCCAGCAGCAGCAGCAGCAGCAGGCAGGCAGGGCCCAGTACAGCCCCACCTCCCAGCAGCAGATCTACCAGATCTCCCATCCCACCTCACTGCCTGGCTCCAGGACCGGGCCCGGTTCCCAGCAGCACCAGCACGGCTCCTCGCATACCTCACAGCACCAATCCCCGGGCCACCGGACCTCTCACGTCTACATGCCCATTAGCTCCCCCACCAACCCGCAGGCCCCCTCCAATTTGCAGCCTCCGTCCGGGGGCCAGACCTCCTCCTCCTCCGGCACGCCCTTGGCCGTGTCCTCCATCAGCCAGTACAACATACAGAACATCTCGACCGGGCCGCGCAAGAACCAGATAGAGATCAAACTTGAATCTCCCCAGAGGAGCAACTCCTCCACCACCACCACCACCACGGCTGTCCTACGCACTGGCCCTGGCTCCCGATCCAACTCCTCCTCTTCCTCCCCCTGCCCCTCTTCCTCTGTGGTGGCAGCCACTGGCCCCTCTACCACCCCGCTGTCCATCGGGGGCCCGGGCCTGAGCCGGAGCCAGCCAACTGTTTACATCTCCGCCAGTCCGCCCGGCGCCCCTCCCACTGCCCCGCCCGATGAGGCCGCCCCCTCATGCGGCACGCGTTCTCAGCCCAAATTTTACATCACCGCTAACAACAACGATGACGGAGGGGGCCGAAACACCCCGACCGTTTACATCTCAGCGCAGCCTCCTTCGACGCACGGCTCCCAGGGGTCTCGGAACATGGGGGGCCAGGTGAGCATGGGCCCCGCCTACATTCACCACCACCCACCCAAGTCCCGCCTGTCTGGGGGAGGGGCCGGGACAGCCACCTCGCCCCGGGTGGTGGTCACGCAGCCCAACACCAAGTACACTTTTAAAATCACTGTGTCGCCCAACAAGCCCCCGGCCGTTTCCCCCGGGGTCGTGTCGCCCACCTTCGAGGCCACCAACCTCCTCAGCCTCCCCGCGGACCACCATTTTGTGGAGCCGGATCCGAATCATCTTTCGGACCCACTGTCGGCACACCGGGAAAGGCCCAGCGAGCCGCGGAGACTAAGCATGGGCTCAGATGACGCAGCTTATACACAAGGTCAGTCCAGGGCCGGGGCCAGCTACTCTGTTAACGCTCACCGTCTGTTGTTGTTTTCATTTTTAGCGTTCTGCTAAAACTCTTGACAATTGGCCAACTATAACAGAATTTGGTTAACCAGTTGATTATCGTAAGAATCAATCATTATTTCAGAGACAACCGAGGGATGCCTAAAATGAAAGGCATTTAAATGTTTCATATTTGAGCTCCCTGTTTCCTCCCATCATGTGCAGAAGTAAAAAGCCAAGTCCAACTACATACGGGCTGAGTTTAGGTGTAGTAAGCAGTACGCTGATAATGCATAACTTTGGTAGACTGGTAATTAGGTTGAGGGAATGATCAACCCCATGCAAGCAAGCAGCTAATCATTGTGTTACTTTTAGATTGAATCATGGCGTCGTTCAGTCACATGAAGAATTCAGTTGTTGCGACAGAAGTCAAGTGTCTCTGAGAACATCCAATTAGAGAGAGTCTGTAGATTGCAGCGGGAGACCAGCGAGTAGCAATAAGGAACCAGTATAGATTTGTCCGCCTTCTCACTAAACCATAAACTTTTTTTCCATTGCATTCTGCCAAGAATGTAGTTCGACTGCTGTGTAACATTGCTGCCTGGTTTTAACTTCAGTTTTTTCCATAATATTGACGCTAATGCATTTTTTCAGCCAAATATCCTAGACGTTGGTCTCATTACAAAACGCTCTCTGTCTTAAAACCCTGCTTTTCTGAAATCTGATTGGAGGGAGCAGATGAAAGGTGTTAGGAGCGTGTCTCGCGCGGGGACGGGCGGGCGGGCGGGCTGTGATTGGTCTGTTAGTCGTCATAAAGCTGGAGTCACTTGGATGCCCTTAGCCTCCGCAGCCGTGTGACTCAGATCGGTTCCGTCCCAGCGTTGCCTTTTTTGGACTTTTGATTACGCGTGAGACGTTGCCCGTGGCCCTCAATAGGTGCTGCCGTGACCCTCTACCCCAGGCCAGGGGCCCTGGGCTCCTTATCTCCTGCTGCGCCTCCACACATTCCTCTCTGGGTCATGTGACACTGTGGGGGAGTGGGGCCTTAGTGGTGGTGGTGGGGGAGGGGTGATGTTTTGTTTATTTCGGACTTCCTGTGTGCAGTAATGGTTAATCAGGTGACCCACACTGTGTTCCTTACAATGTGATAAAGTTTCGAACCCCAGAGTGAAGTTTGTTGTTTTCCACAGCGTTGTGCCGTTTGCATGTGTGCTGAGTGTGTATTATAGTCATTTAATAATTATGTGTTACAAGCCTGGTTTTCGCCAGTAACTGTTGTTGACTCAGCAAAAACTCCATTCTATAGTTGCCCATTAAATTGAGGAATGGTTATGTAACTCAAGATTTTGGTTCTGGCGACTGGGGAAATCCAGTTGTTCCGGTTCTCCAAACACAGCGTAAGGCTGTGTTGTGAATGGGTCTGTCTGTCTGTGTTAACGTGTCCTCTGTGTCCCCCAGCCCTGCTGATTCACCAGAAGGCCCGTATGGATCGGTTGTGGCACGAGCTGGAGCTGAAGAAGAAAAAGCTGGAGAAACTAAAAGAGGAGGTGAACGTGATGGAGAACGACCTGACCCGCAGACGGCTAGAGCGATCCAACTCCCAGTCCCAAATCCCATCGGTGAGCCAGTTAATTCTAGGACCACGCTGTCAATGTTTCAGTGGCTGCTTCTGATGACTTTCCTTCGCTGCAGATATAGCCGAGTCAGGTTTGATGACGAAGGTACAGCGGCATTGTTCTGAGGATCCGATTTCCTCACAGTGGTTCTGTACTGCCTACCGGGCGTTATTGCTTTTACATGGGGGTGTTTGCTGTTAAAATAATTGAGTTGATTTCTGGTAAACATTTCACCAGTTATTTGCAGTTGCATCTGGAGCAATTGGAGTAGCTCAGCGGTAGAGTGCACGTCGGCGTGGCTCAGCGGTAGAGTGCACGTCGGCGTGGCTCAGCGGTAGAGTGCACGTCGGCGTGGCTCAGCGGTAGAGTGCACGTCGGCGTGGCTCAGCGGTAGAGTGCACGTCGGCGTGGCTCAGCGGTAGAGTGCACGTCGGCGTGGCTCAGCGGTAGAGTGCACGTCGGCGTGGCTCAGCGGTAGAGTGCACGTCGGCGTGGCTCAGCGGTAGAGTGCACGTCGGGCGTGGCTCAGCGGTAGAGTGCACGTCGGCGTGGCTCAGCGGTAGAGTGCACGTCGGCGTGGCTCAGCGGTAGAGTGCACGTCGGCGTGGCTCAGCGGTAGAGTGCACGTCGGCGTGGCTCAGCGGTAGAGTGCACGTCGGCGTGGCTCAGCGGTAGAGTGCACGTCGGCGTGGCTCAGCGGTAGAGTGCACGTCGGCGTGGCTCAGCGGTAGAGTGCACGTCGGCGTGGCTCAGCGGTAGAGTGCACGTCGGCGTGGCTCAGCGGTAGAGTGCACGTCGGCGTGGCTCAGCGGTAGAGTGCACGTGGTGTATTAATGATGTCCTGGGTTTAATCCCCAGGTCGCCGTGGCAAATGAGAATTTGTTCCTATTCGTCCTACCTGTTTAAATAAAAGTAAAAAAATTAAATGTGTACATCAGTGAGAGACTTAATTGGTGTCAAAAAGAGTCTGGTCGATCAATGACAGCTGTTTTTTAAACGCAGGAGGTGTTGAACACGTTTTAATGTATATATTTACCTGCTCAAATGCAGAGAACTGTTCACATAGACCTGAGGCTGGTATAAAAATGCAGCCATGTTAGATTACCAATCATTTGGTCTGTTTAGGGATAATTATTATTTGGGGCAGTTAAAAAACCCACATTGTAATGTTTTTGCCCAACTCCATGTTTACTTTTAAGTGTGCAGCTGTTAGTTAGTTGAAAAACTTCAGTCTCCAAATCAAGCGGTGCATTGAGTTCTGTTGAATCAGCTGTTTTGGCAAGCCATTACAGTGTCAGTCAATGGAGGAAAGGCCTCTTGTGAATGAGGAAGTTCTCAGTGGTGGATCACAGAACACTCCCCCTGGTGTTGGAAGACCGCGCGCGTGTGTGTGTGTGTGTGTGTGTGTGTGTGTGTGTGTGTGTGTGTGAGCTTTTGCCAAGGCTCTGTCGCTATACACCATCACCTGGCCTCCTCGGTGGGCCTCCTCGGTGACCCTGTTCTATTCTCTCTCGTCAGATTGAGGAAATGCAGCAGTTACGATGCATAAACAGGAGACTGCAGATCGACATTGACTGCTTAACCAAAGAAATCGATCTCCTTCAAACAAGAGGTAGGAGGCTGGGTTTGTCTGTCAGTGCTGTGTCGATTGGACCCGCCGGTTCTGTCTGGTCTTAATACATGTGCTCCCAATCCATATGCAGTCTGTTACTCTGCTGCAACTGAGTTCTAGCTCAAGGTCAGGTGTGGTCCCCAGTGTGTGTGTGTGTGTGTGTGTGTGTTCTGCACAGGGGCGGAGCTTTAGGGAGGCGTGGTCAGAGGCAGCGGGTTTGACACTGGCCGGTCTGGCATCGGGTCACATCCCCTGGACACGGGCTGCCATTGTGATGTTAACTACCAGTTGTTTCCTGAATTGTGTCCTGTTACTGGTCGCTAATGGGTTTATTGCCACCCTGGGAGCTGTTCATGTGGTCGACAGGATTTCATGGAGCAGCGCAGGTGGACAGGGGAACAGTAGCACGGATGAATATCACGCCTTACTGAAGCAGTTGGAGAAAGATGTGTGGAGCAGTTGACAATAGGCTGGTTCTGAAAGTGGTTCTGTGTTGGAGGGTTGGTCTGTAGCCTGAGAAGTGCTGGGGGGCAGTGTTTCAGGGTCTCATCATTCTGTACGGGGACCGGCTCGTCCGTGTCTGTACGGGGACCGGCTCGTCCGCGTCTTGTACGGGGACCGGCTCGTCCGCGTCTTGTACGGGGACCGGCTCGTCCGCGTCTTGTACGGGGACCGGCTCGTCCGCGTCTTGTACGGGGACCGGCTCGTCCGCGTCTTGTACGGGGACCGGCTCGTCCGCGTCTTGTACGGGGACCGGCTCGTCCGCGTCTTGTACGGGGACCGGCTCGTCTAAGTATGACACACACACACACGCGCATTCATACTCTAATATGTTTCTGTGATGACTTTGGTCCAGTCTCTGTCCTGTATTGCAATCCCTTGTTTCTGTCTGTTTCAGGACCACACTTTAATCCCAATGTCATTCATAACTTCTATGACAACATTGGATTCCTAGGTCCTGTCCCACCCAAACACAAAGGTACTTTATCTGTTGGACACTCTCACTCCTCTCACTCTTACTCTCCTCTACCCTGTTTCCACTCGCCTCCTTTTTGGTGTTCATGTTCTGTGTATTTATTTGGTAGTCTGTTTTTAATGGGGATTAAGATGTGTTCCTGAGAGGGTCTCTATCATGTCTGTCGCCTGTCTCTGTGTCGCCTGTCTCTGTGTCGCCTGTCTCTGTGTCGCCTGTCTCTGTGTCGCCTGTCTCTGTGTCGCCTGTCTCTGTGTCGCCTGTCTCTGTGTCGCCTGTCTCTGTGTCTCCTGTCTCTGTGTCGCCTGTCTCTCTGTCGCCTGTCTCTCTGTCGCCTGTCTCTCTGTCGCCTGTCTCTCTGTCGCCTGTCTCTCTGTCGTCTGTCTCTCTGTCGTCTGTCTCTCTGTCGTCTGTCTCTCTGTCGTCTGTCTCTCTGTGTTGCCTGTGGTGAGGATAATTCCCATCACTTTTCCTGAGTGTTAACATTTAAGTGTCTGTGAAACCGGACATTGTTAGTGTGTTCAATTGCAGTTCCTGTTTGTTTTTCCCCTCATCTGTCATTGACCATTCATCGTGTGTGTGTGTGTGTCATCAACCTCACGCCCACCCCCCCTACAGCCTACTAGGGAAACACTGTCAACTCAACCCATTAATGTCGCAGTGACCTAATTTCAGTGTTAATGCAGAAAACAAACTAGCACTGCAAACTGTTAAGGCTGGTTACACTGCTTATAGGCCATTTAAATGAACCACTCTGACAGTCTGACCCTATTTAACTGATGTTCATTAGCCACACCTGACTGGGTGTTAATCTCTGTAACACGCTGGGTGAATAACCTCTGTCTCTTTTTATCTAGATTCGCGGAGTCCAAAGACGGTTGTAGATCAGGAAGATGACGAGGGTATGCAGTGGAATTGCACAGCTTGCACTTTCCTCAACCACCATCTCCTGAAGCGCTGTGAACAGTGCGAGTTCCCACGGCACTTCTGAGCCGCCAGCACCCCGGCAGTACGCGACACCCAGTACGCGACACCCAGTACGCGACACCCAGTACGCGACACCCAGTACGCGACGCCACCTCGCTCTTCTATGCCACACGAGGGAAAAACACGTTTTTAGTTTCTTTTTTTACTTCCAAGATTTGTTTAATGCTGTCCACTGAAGGCTTGACTGGATAGTGTTTACAGGTTGTGTTACTTTACTAAGCCAGCAAAGTTGGATCTTACCTCATCTTGGAGTGTCTGCATGCATGGGGGTTGCCCTCACTTCCTGTCTGATGCGTGGGGGTTGCTCTAACTTCCTGTTCGATGCTTGACAGGCAACGTTACCTGTGGGGAGGCTTTGCTGCTTCCATATACAGTATTATCAGTGTTGGCCGGCAGTGTGATGGCACGAACACGCACACACACACACACACACACACACACGAAAACCAACATGGATGCCAACATGCCTTTTTTGCATATTTGTTTTTTCTTTCTTCTACGATGGCCGAATCAGGAATGGGAACTTTGGTCAGCCATCACGTGACACCTGAAGGGAAAACTAACAGACTACTTATGGACACTGTTTTATCAGTTGCTGTTTCTATAGGATGATGAGGGGAAATACGCAGTGCTGTTACTGCCGCCCAGGCTTGCCGTTGGTCCCCGGTTGTCTTTTAGAGTCTCTTCGATATACAGTAAAAAAAGAACGGAAACTAAATTGCATGCTTTGTGTACAGTACATGGATGGAGATCAAGTGGCCTTGTGGTTTTTACTGTAAATAATTTTAGAATGTGCCTTAAATGCCTTCTTCCTTACACTATGAATCACTTGTATTTCCTGTAAGTATAGCTTTATAGACTTTATTAACTTTCTCTCATTTCGTTTCCATTTACTTTTTTGACCCAATACGGCACGGTTTCCCTTTACAAGCTTTCTACTTGATTTCTGTGAGATTTGAAGCGTTGCAGGTGTGAGAGTTGTCTGAGAACTATTCTGCCGTGAAGCTCTCTGTGCGTCGCCTGTGTAAATGCTGAAGTTCCTGTGTAATGATCGGCAGGTGCAGCAAAGTCAAAATATGGGAGTTACTTTGAGGACGCCAGAGCTCTCGGACCGGTGCAAAATGAAAGCTCTAAATGCGGTATGACAAACTGCCATCCTATCTGACAACTGGAATGTAGGTTTAATATTCGGGGGCTTTTACACCTCAGTGCCGTGAAACGCATGAGTTTTACAGTCCATTGTACGACTTGTATCGAAATAACTTTGATGAGCAAAGAGTGACTTTGTGAATGGTATCCGTGTACAGCTAGACGGACGGCTGTGGTTTCATGAAGGGATTTCAGGATCAGAGTTTTTTTGCTATGCATAATTAATTGGGTTTTCTGGAATGTTTCAAAGATCAGGATGAATGTTTTTAAGTGTTCCTAAATCAAATCAGCAATAATGTATACGCTCACCTCCAAAATGACTGCTACCTTTTGTTAAAGATCAACAAAAATATACTATGGACAAAACTCATTCAGTTATATATTATGTAAAATATTTTTGGGGCCACTATTATTTTAGGCCAAATGTATGTATATAAAGTTGGATTTGGGGGAAAAAATCATAGAATCATCCAACGCTTTCAAATCCCTAATCAGTGTTTAGTATAGAAAGTCTGCTGAAAAAAATTGACCGTTAACTGTTAGTATTTATCTAAGAAATTTGATTTTGATTCAGATGTTATCTTTTCTATGTTTTGAGCATACACTAGCTTAGTTTTTTATATGGTGCCTTTTACTCATGTTTTTCAGAGGTATCAATGATTTTGGAGGTGACTGTATGTTCCTTAGCATATTTTCCAAGCCCAAAAATGTAAATAGAAAATATGGATAATTCCATGGTTATATTTCTAATGAAGTGAGACACAGTGACTGTCCTCTCTTGACAATTGTTTTATTTGGTTTAAATTTTGTCCTGTGGAGCTTTTCTTTGATGATCATTTAAAAGATTACCATGGTGATGATTTTGCCTTAGTTGAGAAATATTTTATTTACTTGCTGTGATCTGCTGCCTTACATCACTGTCTTAGATTGGCATTTGCATTGACAATCTTTTCAGTCTCAAATGTCCGAAAGCCAAATTCTTAGTTGTCTCTTAAGCACTTATGTCATATCTGTAAAAGCCCCAAAGAAACCAAGTTTTTAGCTTTATCTGCAACTCTGTGTGAAGTCTGTTCATACATGTTTTATTAATTAAAAAATAACTAATTTGGATATCTAAAGCGTTTGATTTTAGCTGGGAAAACTGTCTTTGTAACAGATAAGTTATTTGTAAAAATTAAAAAAAATCTATTCTGAAATACTTGCTTTCTTATTGGCTAAGCCACATTTTGATTCTATTGGTTTGTGGTGATGTTATTCCTCCTCACTTCACTAGATGGCAGTAAATACCTACAATCTTTTAGTGGTTCACAGAAAAGCAGAAAATAAATGAAAACAATCAACCAATTGTTTTAATAAGTAACAGACAATGACATTATGTTGCATACCATCCAGGTAAATTACCTATTATTATTTTCTTAAAGCTTCCTCAGTTTGAGGCTACATGATAAAACTATCTAGCATATAAATGCTAGATAATAGAATGACTAGCGTCATACAGGAGATTATGCATTGCACATCTCTTAACATATGAAATTGTGCACTATTTAAGATTCCTCTGGCTGAGAAGAGTCTCTCATTAGAAGGGAACGTGGCTGGTTTTGAACCTCTGGATCAGAGGAACCAGTTCTGTCAAGTTCAGGGTGTGCGGATACACATTCATCACATAGTCCACAATGCTGGGAGGAAACACGGTGCTAAGCTTGTTCTTCACACTCCTCCTTTGCTCACTGTCTGGGGCTTTTCCACCACTGCACCTGGTCATTGCCACTCTCTCACCAGATCGGACCCGTCCCGGGCTATGGTCTGGAAGGCTGTGGCTTTGCTGTTGTGGATGAGGACTCTGAAAGTACTGATGCTCAGTGAAATGCGCCGGGTTACTGCGAGCGACGCAGGAGCCCAAACGCTGTTCGTAAACACAGCGACTGCACTCGCAGCTCTGTGAGTGATCACAGCCACACTGTGGCAGTCTGTGGGGGCTGTAGAGATCCCCTGATGAGGACCCAACAGCGCTGAGCCTCTGTGTGTTGCTACTGTAAGTGCTGGAGGGGTAGTAGTCCCCGCTGGCCTGACTGCAACCAGCTACCCCGCTGCTGTAGGCCTGGGACACCGCTGGCCCCTTGATGCTCTGGTCCTGGATGTAGAGTCTGGGCAGGGTCGTTTCCAGGGAGCCGAAGGCTTCATCGACGTCGTGGCTGGGGCAGAGGCTGGGCATGCATGGAACTGGGCTGCCCGTTTCCTCTCTGTGGCCTGTGTACTGATCAGCGGGCGAAGCCCTGTGGCAATGATGGTCTTTGTGGAGGGGAGGCGGCGTGGATCGATGCCTGTACAGATGTGTGTCGGTGGGGTCTCGCTCGTAGTGACACGGGTAGACGTGTGTCTCCTGGCTGACTCTCTGACTGGTCGCAGGACTGTTTGGGATACATGTCCACTCCCCCGCTGTCTGATTGGTGGGTTTGCTCTTGGCCCGCAGCTCATCCGCAACGGACAGCTGTGATTGGTTAGAACGCTCTGGGTGGTAGAACTTGCACTTCACTCCGTAAGTACACTTCTTCCCTGGAAAAATAACAAAAAATAAGGAATAAGTTCGGCTTGTAGACGCAAGACTGTATCCGAACGAGGATGAGCCTTTTCCCCATCTGGAGTGTAAACACACTTCGCAATGCAAACAATTCAGGTCTAGACTTTAGAACTCTATCTGAAGTCTGACCATCAGGGGTCTTTATTAAGTATTTCCACTGAAAAGGTCCAGGGTCTGTTCAATAATTACATAACCATACATAAGTTTACAAATGTTAATCTACTTTAAAATAAGCCCCAAATAAGTTTATAATTTCTAGGTTCCATGTTATTAGCCTTTCTTTAAGAGTAGTCCTACATCTGACCAGCAAATTTAACCTTAATAAATGGTCCCAGGGAGATGAAAAAAGCTTTTTGTGGTTCTGTGGGCTGTAGCCATGGTTAATGAGTGGTTCTGCGGGCTGTAGCCTTGGTTAATGAGTGGTTCTGCGGGCTGTAGCCATGGTTAATGAGTGGTTCTGCGGGCTGTAGCCTTGGTTAATGAGTGGTTCTGCGGGCTGTAGCCTTGGTTAATGAGTGGTTCTGCGGGCTGTAGCCTTGGTTAATAAGTGGTTCTGTGGGCTGAAGCCTTGGTTAATGAGTGGTTCTTGAACTTAGAGCTGTGCTTCATTTGCCGACTGAATTAAATCAGAACTGACCCAACTGCTAATCACAAAATACAATTCAAAGGTTTCTCAGCTAGCTCGTAGTTGATGAGTTACATCCAAAAATCAAAAGGTGAATGAAACAGCAAATGAAAGTGCGTATTCCAATATGTCTACCAACCATATGGGCAATGCTGCTTGTTTTCTGTGGTCCAGAGCTTCTTCCTCAGGAAGTTGTCAATTGTAGGGCCGTTCCTTCCCAAAGGATCATCTGGAGGCATGAACCTTTATTATAAAATAATGTGAGCGTTAATAGGATGTTCAGAACCCCAGAAGTCATGTTTATTTATTGCTGAGGTATTCCAGGTATATGAGCAGGAGGGATATCCCAGGTAGTGGCAACTTGGGTCCTGAATGGCCAAAATAAATGTGTATCACTACACGCCAATTTCCCTCACCAACTGTCACATGTCTAAATCTGTGGGACTTACTTGTCGTTGGCAAAACTGTACATCAACAGCCGTTCCTCAATGAACTTCTTCCACTCCGGCTTTTCTATCTGCAGATCTCTGTAGTTGTCGTTGGACACAACGATGCCGTCAGACTCGTAGGCCAGTTTGATGATGTAGCGGTCGTCGTAGCACACCACCCTCTTCCCGTTGACGCAGCGTGACGGCGTGTACACCAGGATCTTCTTCTTCTCCAACTCGTGGAGGATGTGCTGATCTGCAGGGTCACGTTAACAGGGCTTCCATTAAAACGCTACTCGGTTCCACAGAGCTGACAAATCACACCGACTGATCTACACAACTCTATGGAGGTGACACAGCCTTGCAGGTAAACTTTGGGTCAAATCTGATCGTTGGTTGTGCTGAGTCAAGCCCTACTACAGTGTGAATGCATTTTCACTTTTTTGCAAAAATTGAGTTGGTAACGTTTGTTTACTCTGGTCCTCCCATATTACACTACTTACCAGATCAATATGGAGAGCACAAACACAAGCTATATGGATCAAAAGTAGTCCGCTACATAAGAAATTAAAGCATTAAGTAAGTAACCTATCCAGAGCTTGTGGTTTAGTGGTAACATGTCAGACTTAGACATTACATTACTTAACAAATTTTAACTAAAGCGGATGAATGACTCCTTTTCGAATTTGTAATTCATAAATTTTACAGCGAAAAACACAAATTACAATGATTGATTTCATTTCCACTCACAAAATGTGGAAACGTCCACAAGCGGTTGAACACTTCTGAGAGCCACTGTATCTGTCTCACATCTATGATGTCATACCGGGTGCCTTCGACGTACTGTCCTACCTGTCATGGGGGCCTCTGGACGGGGTTGCTCCTTTCTCCACAGGGGCACAAACACGGTGATGTCACGGATACCTCTGTCCAGGAACCACCTGACCGCCAGCAGAAGCCCGACGCACGAAAACACTTGCTTGTTGCCATGGCTGCAAAGACAGGGGTCACAGTAGAGAATATGGTCAATTTCTTTCCCTTTTTAACGGTTCCCCGCTACTCTCTTCTCAGAAACACCTCGTCTCCCCTAAAGATATTAACAGGACATCTATGAGTCTCTGAACCTTATTCACAACACGACCCCTCAGTTCTCTTGTTTATTGTTCAGAAAGCTTGGAGATGAAGTGAACCTAGTATAATGCATCCAAACAGCAGCATCCTGTATAGTGGTGGTGGAGTGTCTTCAACTGTTCATTGTGGTTCTTTTTGTAGACTAGATGATTTTGGTTCTGGCTTTCTTCTGAGAGGACATTCTCTGAGCTTTTCGGGGATATCTCGTGTGGAAAGTGTGTGAAATGGTTACGTGTGCGAGTAATCATTTGCGAGTTCGGTACTCAAACAGTTTCTAGTACAGTTTCTGTAAATGTTTTGTGACGGGAGGCTTTTTTCTACTGGACCCATTGAATGAAATGTAAAAAAAAAGATAATAACAAAGCCTTAATGCCCATAATAGGAGTTAACTTGTAAAACTTGATTTTAGCTTCATTTTGGTCATGTCTGTAACCCCACCCCTAACCGTAATGTGATCAACAAACCATGACAATGGGCTCTCCGAAACACAACCAGACTTACAGCGGCTCAGTAAATGATTTGCATATACAGGCAGCAGGAAATGAAGACAATAACAAAACATTATACCTGCCCCTGTTTCTGAGGGGTGGGGCGGGAAATGCATACTGCTCTTAATGCTATGGATACAAGCACTGACCACGCATGTCGACATTATATGAATTAAACTAAGTTTTAGGAATGTTGAGTGTTTATATTTACAGTAAATGTAAAACCAGCAAGTTTTAGGTTTTGCCTAGAAACAACAGTTTAAAGGTATTTAAAAGTTAAAGTCTTGAAGAATCAGGTGATTAATAATAATGTATTTATTGATGACTACTAATTTTAAAGTAAATGCTCTTCTTTGCCAAATACCTAATGTTGTCAACAACTGTTGTGTCTCATTCGACAGCTAGATGGCGCTGAGAGACAACTCAATCAAGCAGCCAACCATGACAACATAAACAAACAATCATTTTAGTAGTTCATGCATTTGCCATCAATCCCCACAAACAATAACCAAAGTAATTCCACCTGAACTTTTAAACTGGTAGGCATACAACAGAGGTCCATGGAGTTCACGGAACAGTGGCTGTGTTCAAAGGCTATTTCTATAAAACCAGATACGTTCAGGAATGGACTTTGAGTTAAGTTTCATCCAGTTTGGTGGGTGTGATGAGGTGTGGCTTGAAGCACTGAGTGACATATCTAAATGACAACGGCCATTCTTATGGCATTCCGCAACTTGGCCTCCTCCTGTCCTAATAGTTCAGTACACTTTAAGTTTAATTAAACATCCTGGAGGGCAAGAAACCAACTGAATGCAGCTGTGGAAGCCAAAGATATCACCCCCTCCCTTATGGAGACACTGGGTTAAGAAACTAAACCCAACAGAAACGGTACAAAAATACAGTTCTAGAAAACAAAACCTAATAATACGTACACAGATGTACTTAAACCAGAAGTTTTGAAGCGAGGACAAGAAACGAAGGGACAAGGTAACACAGGACTTCTATAATCAAAGGCAAGCTGTATGTGAGGCCTATGTCAAAAGGAGTAGGTGAAGTGTGACTGAGAAGCACAAACCTTCACCGTTCAACAGTAAAAAAATAAAATGAAAATAAAACTTGTTCAGGTTTTATACACGTGATCTCTGTTGGAAAGAAAAATCAAATTTATGAGAAGTGAACTGCTTGTTTTGATCCTTTCAGTTTCGTCTTTCACTTCCCTTTATCACCTGTTGTTCATCTCTCAGGTTTTGTTTTGTATGTCCTGGCGTGTCTGTCTACTGCTGCTGATCTACTGCAAATTGCCTTAGTAATGCCGTAGTTGATTCAGGTGGAGGACAGTGTTACCGCCACGTACACATTAACAAACAGACAACAGCACAACTACTTGTGCACAAAGCCAACGTGTTTCACATTCACACTTCCCCTTATTGTTGAAGACCTGCGAAAGGCCGTTATCTCTGAAGTTAAATTAGGCAGCATGACAGACATCAGTAACTTCGGCCATAATTCTAGGCTGCTATTGAAAAATAAAAAACAACAATTGAAAGATTACCTGAAAATCATCTATGAGCAGTTGCCTGTTTGCTGTTTTTAAATTGTTCGCTAATTACACATGCATTTAAAAAAAAGTCGATTAGCAGACTTATTCCGTATGACTTTAGTGAGTGCATACATTTTTATTTCATTTTTGTACTGGTCCTCTGTGAGAATTAAACCTACAAGCTTGGAATTACAAGCTCCATGCTTAGCTGCAGACATACATCTGCCTGGTAATCTGACCTGTAATCTGTAATCTGCCCTAAACGAAGCACACTCACCTCATGGCCACATTGCTTCCATCGATGACCACCGGCCTGAATCCCCCGGTGTTGTCGGAGGCTGAGGAGGTGCCAGGACCGGGCTGGGGAGAGCTGCAGCCCCGGGGGACCAGCTTTGGGCTGGAGTGGGCTGAGCGGCTGGGTGGTGTGGCGGCCGTGGTGGTGATGATGGTGGCGGGGGTTGTGGTGGTGTGGCAGGTCTTGATCAGCTCCTCCAGGATGTCGTTGGTTTGGGCGTCCTGGGGCAGGCTCTCTAACACGCGCATGATGTCCTTGTGGGAGTAGCCTAGCTTCAGGAACCGCTCTACTTTACCGTGGTCCATGCTGCCGGTGTCTCGCTCAGTGTGGACTCCTGTCAGTGTCTCTTAAGTGGCCTTGGTGTACGTTCAGGCTCTGGGCTGGCTGCTCTGTGTGTTGGGGAGTCCAACAACCCTCCCCTTATCTATCACTTCATCATGGTTTCCACAGCAACCGCTTCAGTTTTGGAAGATCTGACAGGTGCAGACGAGGCCGGGGCTGCAGTCAGGCACCCTTTGGATCTGTGAACACAGGAAGTAGCTTAATGAAGTCACTGGGGCTTTCAGACGATTTGAATGTGGTTAGGCGCTAGGTGAGAGTGATGCTCGCGCTTCCACAGCCACATGACTGCAGACGCACGCTCGCGTCATACTGGTTTGAGAAGAAAAGCCCCGCTCAGTCTCAGGTGAATTTACACACATATCCAATGCGTCTGATAAATCTGGGGTCCGTCATAACGTGTGTGTGTATATATAGTACACCACAAGAATCAATGAGGATGTTCCATCACAGAAATGTTTTGTGTTTGTTTAGCTAACACACTTTTTTTACACCATTGCATTCTCTATTAGAAACCCAGATATGTTTTGCAATAAAAACTGACTTCTGATAACTGATTTTGTAAAGGTCACATGCATAACATGCACACAGCCACTGATCATCTGCTCTGGGTGTTTGATTTTAGGACGTTTAAGAATTGCAACATCTCATCAGAATAGTTTTGAATAATGTGTGTTTTAAGGTCTTCAACCTTTTATGTCCAGGAATAGGAATATATCAATATTGTCCGTTGTACAACTGAATGCCTTCAACAGAAATGTGTCCTCTGCATTTTACCCAACCCTGAGGTGCAGGGGGCAGCCCTAATCAGGGACCTCTATCCAAGCGATGAGTGAATCTGCGGACCCCAATCATGTGTTTTCCTGTGCAGGTAATTTGGTAGGTTTGATTCCCATGGAAGAGCAGTTTGAAAATGTGTGTTCACTACTGCTAGTCACTGCCGGGTGGGTAGGAGTGACAGCTAACTGACTTAGCACTTGTAAATATTTATCTTCTTATCGTAAACAAACCTTATACCATATAACTACTGGAAGGAAAATCATACTTTACTATTTATTATATATTTGTATATAGCAATTCATTATACCAATTCTACACATCTTAAAGTACGTTTTTGCATACATTCTCTTCTTCTAAAAATGTCATCTCCACTTCAGCAAGACCAACTTTAACACAGAGCAACTCTCTTGTCCGTGTTTAGTTTCCATTAAGTGTCATCAACACATACCCCTTTCCCCCTTCTTTTCTGTAAAGGAACCCTTTTTAGTAGGCTACAAATCTCAACAGTTCACTGGTAAAACAATATCGTTTTTGTAACAGTTCAATATGTCTTCGCAGTTCACTGGTGAATGATAGTTGTAGCTCTGCACATATTAGACCACAACTCCAACCCAGAAAATAATATTAGAATTCAACTTGGTAGGTTTGTTAACAATCACAAAAAAAACCAATGGGACCATCAATTTCGGATGAAAAACAAGGCACACTATTGAGTTGGCTAGATTTGCATGCTCACATTCCTTAAACCAGCGGTTCTCAACCATGGGCCCTAGGACCCCTGGGGGTACTTGATAACACTCATGACCCAGTGCGCTTTCTAGTGAAATATGGTTCATATATGTTTTTTTAGGGCAAATGGTGCTGTAAGGCATTTACGTGGTGTCTGCTGAAACCCACTCAATGCTGCTTGCAGCTTTATTTATTATTATTATACATTACTATACTGTTTATGGCCTTTTTCAATTTCTGAGAGATAAAATGGCAAAGGTACAAAATGTGCATGGTAGTAAAGACCCAAAGGCCACAACTTCTAATGCAAGGTGGCCTCAAGGTGGCGCTGTCAGATGCCTCCCAAGTGTCCAACCTCAAAAGTTCTCACTCGATCCGATGTGAATTGTTGGTCAAATTGGTACAATGGTCCTTCTGTCATTGGGACTAATGAAGTCAGTCGTATTGGATTTGGATTATGTTTATACTGTCTAAATTCTACTGGCATAGCACTGTAGATCCTTACTTCACATCCTTTTGATACATATCTTCAATTGACCATGGTCTGTAAAAGATGCATAAGCCGAGCGAGAATGTCAAAACTTGTGAAATCATGAAATAAATGAAGTATGTAAAGTAGAATTAAAAAGATGGATGCTGTTGATTTTAGAGGGTGTGGTTTTGCACATATATGCATCATATTTGTGATAATATCAAGCCCCATGACTTACGCTGTGACATTCAGTCAATTCAGTTTGACCACAAGCTGGTGCCATAACAGTTGGCATGGTGTTATCTCTTTATCTGTACGACTCTGGATTTACATTTGGCCCAAATAATCAGGGTTATAATTCCAGTTTATGTAGGGCTGTATTGGATCACATGGGGGAACAACTGAACAAAAAACATCATTAAAGCTTCATTTGGAGAATCTATAAAAGAAATGGAGCATTTTCATCTCTCAACAGCTGGTACAAAAAGGCCCATAGTACCTGAATGCTGAAACGCACCCAATGCTGCTTGTATCTTCATTTGTATTTGTTATTAAAGTCCAGACCAACGAAATAAACACAAATAATGTGCAATCATTTCAAATTATGAATATAACTATAGAAACGTGTTCCCAAAGACCTTCTGCAGTCACAGACCCATGGGTCCCCAACGCCCATCACTGACAGCATTTCACATTCATTGCATTCTACTTGAAAGGCAGTGTTGTTTTTAGTTAGATAAAAACGTGTTTATCCTTTTCGATCCACCATAAACGCCTCTTGGAGAATGAGGAAGAATATTTCAGCCTAAGACAAACATTGCCAAGTTCGAAAGTAAACCACAATAAACCTATCAATTCCAGTTAATCATCTACATGCAAAACTCATTAGGGGAAAATAAGCAGAATATATATTTTTTGGTTCCTTCCCTGTTCCCCGCAGCTCCAAGCGATAAGTGATGTTGATCAATAGCTCTGCAGTTTCAGCCATCTAACCACATCCCCTCTCCACATCACAGACCAGAACATATTTCTGCACCGGGTCAGACAGATGAAAGCAGACCTACACTATTAGTGTTCAGCGCAGATGTGTGCGGATTCCCGCAGTCTTACAACACTCCCACACTGATCACCTCCGGCAGTTATTGAAAGAAAAGCTCACCTTAACTTAACAACTGCTATCTAACGTGTCCAACGCATTAAGACACACACCAGTGAACAGCAGCGGTCTGAAAATACGGAAAAACAAGAAATTCGCTCAGAAAAAAAGTTAGAAACATGAAGCGCCCGGAAACCTTTGCAGCTGTTCTGGTTCTTGTGCGCCAGTTGCGCCTCTCTGGACTCACCCGAGGTGCAAGGAGGTTAGGAGGTGCTTCAGTCCGCTCGTCTTGTAGTGAGTGAGTGCGTGAGAAACCAAAAGGCACACTGACACAGAGCCTGTTTGTACTCTCATTAGTCATATGAGGAAGTCTCCTTAGAATCGCTCAGACCCATATGCCTGCCAGCAAGGAAGCAAAAGCAACCAGTGAACTTCCTTATCCGAGCCCCTATATGCGGTGTGTGTTCCCCAGGCCGTAATGCGCCTATGCTCTTCCTGGGGTGGTGTGTCAACACAATGAGTCTTCCTGAGACACTCAGCCAGTAACCTGCCACCGGTTAGGGTTTATTGTCATGCAGCGATCAGTAGGTGAAGCTCTACTGGATATTTCAGATTCTAAAAATAAAAGTAACCGTTATTGGGTTTGTAAAGAGCAGCATTGCCAAAAAACGCAATATCGTGCCCATGAACCTTTCACAAAAATAGCTTTTTAGGGATTAATTTCATAGTGAATTGAAAAATCAAACCATTTGCATGTTGTGACATAGTGACGTGCTCTGTCGAAATAATTATAATACTTTCAGTTGAGAATGCCAGCTGGTCTATATTTGGAAAAACAAACAAACAGATACAAAAACAAATACATACACAGGTACCAAGCGATTTCCTTTGGAATGCAAGACACCATATCTTGTGGGGAATTCCCCTGAGAATACGGTTTCTGATAAGGAAGTGATTTGAAGGACTGAATGGAGGACATTAAGTACATTATACATTTCAGGACAGGCCCACAATTCACAGTTCATAACACGTTCAGTGCAAGAAATAATAAAATACACCTAAGGACACCTACTTAAAACTCAAATGCAGCTGACCTACATTGCATAGGATTAAAATGTCAGGAAATGACAGATATGTTATACATACGAAGCCTGAGTGCAGATATTGTAATAAAACATATCACAACGTGATACACAATGGATCTGTAAACCCGATCCAGCAGATTCAAAAGATGGTCACACAAGACAAAAGCCTGTTTACCCCGGTGTTCGGCAGTGCCCTGCATTACAATCAAGGCACACTTCATACAACTGATAACAAACAACATATACAGTCATATACATTCACTAAGTACTTCTTGTGTTTTCAATTGTATTTTGTAGGCATTGGCCAGTGTCGCTTCTTGAGTGTTTTCTCTTCAGTGTTGAGGCGAGGCAATTATAGGCCATGCGTGACAGCTGGTTTTGCCAAAACAGTTACCTTTGTTCCAGGAAATGATTGAGGTTCCTAGGAAAGAGGCCTGCTTTCATATCTACCTGCATCTCTACAACTGCAAAGCATACCAGCAAAGTGAGCATGTGTGCTACTTTTATTCAAATGGGGTCTTGTGTCTTTTATTTGACCAAACATCCATTTAGTTCATAGTGTTTCTTGCAATGTCAATACATAATAGACTGATGAGCCAAAACATTATGACCTTATGCTAACATTATGATCATCTCCGAACAAAAGCACATGTCACGGTCTGGGTAGTTTAGATGGTAAGTGAACACTCCGTTCTCATGGTCAATGCGATGGGATGCAGTACAAATATGCAGGTTTAAAGACCTGAACGACATTGACACGGGGCAAATTCTTACGACCAAACGACTAGGACAGAGCATTGCTGAAATGGCAAGGCTTGTAGGGTGCTCCCGGCAGCAGTGAGTACCTACTGACAGTGTTCCGAGGAGGGAAAAACCACAAACCGCCATTTGGTGTTGGGCGCCCAAGACTCATCGATGTGTGAGGATAGCTGTGTACGTGTGCTGCGTTTAATCGGGGAAGTGATGGCACTAGGATGCACTGTGAGAAGACCACAAGCAGGTGGAGGGAGTGTGATGCTCTGGGCAATGCCCTGCTTGGAAACCCTGGGCCAGGCATTCATGTGGATGTTAAATTGACTCAGGCTACCGAAACATCTTGGCCAACTTTGTATGTTTCTGTGCTGTTTTGGCAGCACACGGAAAACCAGCAGCATGTTAGAGGCAGAATCACAATGCTTTGGCTCATCAGTGCATCTTACTGTTACTTGACCATATTGTTGAGGTACTGGTGAGACTTTTTACACTTAAATAAATGTGTTTCACTTCCTGAAATGCAATGTACTTTGTTGGAACATAGATGAAATAGATTAGATGTGTCAACTCAAACAACGGGCTTCACCAGGGTCATCATGATACGGTCATGCGGACCAACTGGCTAATAAAAGTCATAGGCTTACAAAATAATTTCCTGGAACCACTAAATTATTAAAAAAGAAAAACAGATAAAAACTCAGCTGTAGGTAGACGCAGAACCACAACACATGTGTTATTTAAATCACTTGACAGTTGTGGAAACCAAGATAATGACAGTTCTCTACACCCACTGGCTGCTTGCCACAGGAGGACCCGCCCTCGGTAATTTCACTTGCAGTTTGATAAACGGGGGAACAAGACAAACAGCTGTGTCTTTCAAATAATCTATAATCTGGTTCCTGGAACTAAATAATTATTTAGTATACCGGTAATAGTTATGCGATTGTAGACACACATATTGACAATAATCCTTTTGACACTAAATACAAAAGCCATTGAAACCAACGGATTTCAGGTCCTTCGTTCTACAATTGACTGTTTACTTTTGAAATTTGCCTAAACAGAAACAAAAACTCCTGGGACAAATCGTATATATTTAATCTTTACAATTCAAAATAATTGGAATACATTTTACTTCTTTTTACTGAGTCATTTCACTTGTTTTGTCTGCCTGTCTGCAAAAACAAACAAAATCGTTATGACTGTTGTGTTAAACCTTGTTCCAGGTCTATTGTATGCGCTCCTGTTGTCAGTTCTCAGTCAGTTACTGTGGCCTGTCGGGGAAGTCGCAGACAGTGGTTAGATAGGGGGGTGGAAAGAGTGCTTGCATATTCTGCAGCCTATTTAACCAACTTCACAGTTCTCTCACCATTGGGTTCCATACCCACCCCCAGACTCAGTTCAAAACAACCCTTTATGAACAAAAAAGAAAAAAGAGAAGGCATCTCATTCTGAGAAATAAACAGATATGAAACGATATCAAATGTCAACCCTACCAAACCATGGTTAATGTTGGCCAGGGTCTCTCGTCCTATAATTCCAGGAACACCGGGAGCCCTCTTCTACAAGCGTTGACCAACGCCGTAGCCCCGGGAGTGATCAATGACTGTTAGCATGCTCACGTGCACAGCTCTTTGTACTACCCCTCTTTGTACTACCCCTGAACACCGGAAAAGTGCTGCATCAGATTTCACCCACATACGATCCGTATATATACACACACACTGTACTCTTCCAAACACAAGATTCAGGCTGGGCTGAACCATTCTTTCTCTGACAATACAGCCGCCACAAACCAATACATTTCAAATCAAGCTACTACAGGACCCCTCAGTTGGCGGTGTAGTTTATACAGCCCTCAAGCTAGCATGGCTTCCTCCCACCTGTCTTCACTCAGAGATGTGGGTGAGGTATCGTGCTCATTTCAGGATGTAATACCAATCAACCACGAGAATGACACAGGGAATTCCCTCTGCAGTACAAAGACTCAGACCATTCATGTTTTCCATGCTCACTGAATTTATTTATAGTACAGAATCTGAAAACTACAGACAAAGGTCAAACGTAGAAAAATATGGAACAAAATATGTCACCCGCCCTTTGTTTAACAGAGATAAGGGGGCGGGGTTAGGTCGAAAGGGAGGACAAATAAGCAACCACACTCACTGCCAGTGTATCAGAAATTCATTCAGACGATGCTGTTTATAGACATACAGAAAGAATGTTGCTCTACAGACACACGCAGCAGTTTATGTGGAAGAAAAAGAATTATCCTTTATTATTTATAATAAGCAGTGGTCTCCGGTGATGAAACTGTTATTTACACGGAATGACGGTAAATATCAGAGGAAATATAAAAGGTTTATGTGAACTGAGGTGTGGGCTGGGTTCTGGTTGTGTGGAATCAGGACAGTCCGATTTCATCAAAACTCTGTCAAGTCATAAACTGACATTTGTAATCCACAAGGATTTCAGTCGTTGATTGAGAGCTTAAATATACCTGACCTCAACTCTGTTCCTTTCCCTCTCTCTTCATCGATGTCTGTTCCTCTCCTTGTCTTTAGACTTCCTCGGTGAGCGGCTGCCACTCCGCTCCCTGTAGCCACGCTCCCGGTCACGGCCCTCCGGCCGATGCTTTTCCCGGGACTTGCCGTGCTTATGGTGGGAGTCTCTGTCTTTTTCCCGGGAGCGGGAACGCTGGCGCTCTGTCTTCTTCTCCCGCCTGGGCACCTCACTCTCACCCTGTCCATAGAGGGGGAAAGCAGGTTAACAAAAGGAACCAGAGACATTATTTGTCTTGCTAAACACTAGAAAGGCAAATTGGGTTATTTGACTCAAACTTTTAAAAGGGGGAATGAAAAATCTATACAATTTGTGGAAGTTTACAATCAGGTGACGTATTTGTTTGAATCTCTCACTCAGGAAGTGCAGGGATGAGGAACTGCAAGTTCAGTGTTATCCAGTTACATTAACCGCTCACCACAAGCGCGATTTGATAGCACATTGTGAAATACATAAATATCGACGTGTTGAAATTATGAAATGTTTGTATTCTAATCATGTTGCCGCCCAATACATGCATGAACACAAAATAAAGTATTGACTTATTTATTAAATATTTGTAAAAGACCTTTAGAATGATTCCTTTGTGCCAGGAAGCGGGATCAAAAAAGGTCTTACTAGTGTTACATACATAAGTATGGATGTAGTGTCTGGTGTCAGTACTGGTGATATAACCAGCCATTCCCAGACTGCATGAGTCACGCTTACTCAAACTCACTCAAAAGCGCTAACTGATCACTGTTGTGAAAAGCAAACTGTGAACTGCCCTTTCCCAGCTCAATGTTAGGAGGACAATGAGGGAGAACCTTGGATTTTTTGGACTTCCTTATGTCCTCTTCATCTGAGAGATAGTTCTTTTTGTCTTTGTGTTTCTTCACAGCGTGCCTATGGCTAGTTCCTTCTTCCTCTAAAAGTAGGTCATACTTGGAGCTTTCAGAAACGTTAAGGAAAAATTAGGAAGTGTAGCAGAAAATGTTTGCCAAAAGAATTGTATTTCATACAGTATTTTCATCAGAAAATTAGCAGCAACCTCTGGCATAATAGCTGTGTGATTTACAGTGCGATACACCACTTAATATTGGAAATTAAATATGGAAAACACCAAAGGATACTCTTGCTTAGGTTTGACGTTATCCTTAAGACCTAATTTGGATCCCACTTGGTTTTCATAGGCCTTGAAGTCATCCTTGGTATACTTCCCACCTAGAAAACAAAAAAGACTCTTTTAAGTACGTTATGTGTGAAGTGCTTGATAAAGCCCTAGATTAAAGTGCCTGAAGGTATTAACAAAATGCTTCAATAAGTTTACGTGAGTGGTTTTAATGAGCGCTTACCTTTTCCTTTCCATTTGATCTTTGAGACAGACTGGCTGAAGTCCACGTGTATTCGTCTGTCATCTATGAGAACGTTGTCCATCTTAAAGAAGGCCTTTTCACAGTCCTCCTCCTGTGAACAGACACCACATACCATGAATCTAGAAAAGGGTAGTCTGACTGTTCACGTGTAAATAAAACTGTAAACGCATGTTTATTCTTTACACCGTATGACCATTTGAAGTGGATGTAGGTAATCTCTAAACTCTGACTAAATGATGCCCTCTAGTGAGACTTTATGAATACAATAAATTATTCTGAATATGTTCTCAAGTCCTGAGGTAAACAAGTGAGACGTCAGTTCTGGTAACATTTCTAACCCTTTCCCAATTTTGGCACTTACAGTGGATAGATTAAAGAGAGTGGAAGTTCATTTCATCATACTTGAGGGCATGCTCATACTTCTGACTAGCTCAGCTATCTAATACAGGTACCTAAACTGCCCAACTCACTAAAGTGTAATGAAACAAAAGGAGCATTGATCTGGCATATGATATAAACTAACCCTATAATACATGTTTGTCTACATTATTAGTGCTGTTAGTAGAGAGAAATTACATCTGGATTGGTGCAGCATTAAGTACAACAAGTGAGAAATATTTTTTCATGTCAACTTTTTGGGGGGCGTGGCAAAAACTATTCTGCTGTGGCATAGCCTGACAGTTAAAAAAGTGCAGAGGAATCTCTGAAATAATTCCCCAGAACGTATACATTGATTGACAGCCAAACCAAAACACACCTTTTCAAACTCAATGAAAGCATAGCACAGGGACTCGCCAGACTTCCAGTCTCTGATGATCTCGCAGCTGTAACAAAAAGTTTATTGCGTTAAGGGAGAATTAAAAAAAATTAAAAAGAATCTCGTATCAATTCAAATATTGCCATGGGTCTATAAAAAAACAGACTTACTCCTAATAAGATACAGGAAAAAGCCATGTGCCAATATATAAATCGAGCTGATCGTACCATTTTATTGATCCGAATCTTGAGAATATGATTTCCAGGTCCTCATCTGTGGTAACAGGATTCAGCTTACACACAAATAGCACATTCTCAGGAGGTTTCACTTCCGCATCTGGGAGATCACCCACCTACACATGTGAACATCACACTCATTAACGACATCTTAAGGCAACATGTTTATTGAGATTATAGCCACCCAGACCCATAGGACCTCCCTCTTCTCACCATCTCCAGTAGAATAGCCACCCAGACCCATAGGACCTCCCTCTTCTCACCATCTCCAGTAGAATAGCCACCCAGACCCATAGGACCTCCCTCTTCTCACCATCTCCAGTAGAATAGCCACCCAGACCCATAGGACCTCCCTCTTCTCACCATCTCCAGTAGAATAGCCACCCAGACCCATAGGACCTCCCTCTTCTCACCATCTCCAGTAGAATAGCCACCCAGACCCATAGGACCTCCCTCTTCTCACCATCTCCAGTAGAATAGCCACCCAGACCCATAGGACCTCCCTCTTCTCACCATCTCCAGTAGAATAGCCACCCAGACCCATAGGACCTCCCTCTTCTCACCATCTCCAGTAGAATAGCCTGGGTCTTGGCTTCCTTCTCCTTCAGCAGCTCATCCAGCTCCTCAGCCTTCTTCCCATCAGTGTCGTTGATCACTTCGTCCGCTCCAATACGACCACTCTGTATGCCAAAGGCCGAACGGTGTGATGTGCAAATGCGATTTATTACCACACTCAATATTAAAACAATACCACTGTCAATATAATCCTAGACATGAGCCATAGCAGATCACTAATCCAATGTAATGCCCACTGGAAGAATGAACACTCGGGACAAACTAACTACATGTGCAAAACACAGTCACACATATGGAGTGTTCTAGTGTTTTGAAAGTGCACCTCTGGAGTATCATTATTTGGTGTTTATTCCCCTAGTATATTGCAGTGCTGGCAACAATTAAGCCGCTGCACAGTAAATAAAAACACCAGGTCACATTTTAGATCACAATCTAAATTCAGAATATCAGACTGTTATTTTTTTCCAACCCCCTGTTTGCCTTGGAATCCAGATATTAATTGCTTTGTCTGAAACGGTATAGAAAATGCCCCCCGTCACTCACATCCAGCTGTTCCTTGGTAGGTTCAGGAGAGCGATCAGGCACAGGAAGGTCTGAAGGATCATCAAATGGGTCCTCCAGGATCAGAGTGTGGTTTATCCTGCAATGACACAAAAACAAACATCCCAGTGATTTCGTCATCACGATACATTTAGATTTCTTAAACGTTGGATTATATTCATATAGTTCTGTTTTGATTTGCCCCTAAAACGGCTAAAAATAAATACATAATTTGAAACAGTTAAATCTAGTGACCTGATATCTTGAAAAGGGATAAAGTCCTTGTCAACAAAGGTCTCGTTGATTTTGGCCAAGACATCCATGCCCTCCGACACCTCTCCGAACACTGTGTGAACTCCATCCAGGTAGTCCAAGTTTTCACCAGTTGTGATCAAGAACTGCGATGTAGAGAGACAGTTACTGCTGAAGTGAGCTGACGTGAACTTGATCTAGTGTTCAAAATATCAGATGCTGGTTATATAATCCTGCAGAAATCCAGCTCACAATGTTGCATTTAAATCAGACGTAGCAAACCCTCTCCCCTGGGACCCACAGATTCACAATTGGTTGTGGACTAGATCAAATGCACAGAAAGGATAGAGGTCCCTGAGGAGAAGGTTGAATAAAACCTGTTTCAAACTGACAGTCGATAAAGACTGAAAGGTTGAAGGACAATCTATGTTTTTCCTGCCCATATGTAGATAATAACTCCCTAGTATCTAATTTATTTTACATATGAATTCCCACTAATATGAAAGACGTGTTTTTGTGAAAACAGACAAGCAAGCAAACATTATTATTAATTTAACCTTTATTTAACCAGGTAGGCCGGTTGAGAACAATTTCTCAATTGTATAGCGACCGGGGGAGCAGCAGGGATTTGAAGCCAGGATGTCATAAACACAAAGCATGCACTCTACCACTTCTACCACTGTGCTACCAACAGCAAACAAGCACACGATTGTGAAATATCACCAACATAAGACAGCTGAAAGCTGTTGTTCTGCATGACTCAAATGAGTCTACAATGTAGTTTTAGCCAATTTCTATCAAATAAATGTGAGCGTCAAAAAAAAAACATGGGAGTGGTTTTACCAACCTGAGAACCATGCTGATCACTGCCATTGTTCACCATGGATACAGTTCCCTTCTTTCTGTGTTTGATTCGTGGGTTTTTCTCTGAATCAAAGAAGCGTGCCTGGTCTCCATAGAGCATACTGAGCGTGCAGAAAAGACAGCATCAACATTTCTGGGAAATTACAACTGATGAAGTTATTGGAAGTTGACAAAGATGCTAAAAAGAGGGCTTACCCATAGACAGATTCACCACCACGACCAGTCCCGGTGGGATCTCCAGTCTGCACAATAAAGTCTCTCTGGACATTGTGAATGAGGCAGTAGTTGTAGAATTTGATTTTGCATAACTTCAAGAAATTCAGGGAAGCTGAAATTGGACAACAAGCATTAAAACAAGACAGCTAAATAATTCCTTTCTTTAGGAATGCCACAAAATCCAATGATATGGTCAGAGATAGAATCCTAGCTGTTTTATTGGGCCATAACTAATGTTTTTACTGTACATGGGAAAATAAAATAATACATTATCACAAGACATCAGTAGTGAATCAGTAGTTAATGTCAAATATCATTTTTTCCCCAAAAGTGCCCGAGACGTTGCTCATTTAAACGTCTCGCGAGACCACAGGTGCACAGAGAGCGAGTCAGATAGTTAGGCATAACTGGTAGCCGGGCAGCTAATTATTAGCCAGATTGCTAACTAAACTAGCAAGCTAGTGCTAGCAATTTAAAATCCGGGACCCGATTCTCTAAACAGCTCTAATTATTATTAAATGTAGTCATATCTACCAGGCATACAGCGTTGAATGTTTTATCGGCATGTTGTCTTACTCTTAGGTCTTTCTTCTGTAAATAAGTCAATGACGATATCACCCAATGTTGTTTCAAGAAGAACCGCCATGGTTGCGGTAAAACTGCGCATGCGCTAATGGTTCATTTCCTCTCATAGAGATGGACAGAACTCTCCGTGAGTCCATGTTAAGCGCTTCATCCCAAAGAGTGTGTTTGGTTTACATTCCCCAACATCCTGCCCTGTCCGGTTACTGATCAGCGAATGCCTCCAACACTATCGCACAAAGCCGGGCACGCGTGTTGTCACACACACATACACACACATGTTTCCTATAACTATTTTGCTAATAAAAACATCTCAGTAATTCCCTGGGCAGCGTACTCACAGGAGTTAAATGAACAGCTGACCAAATTACTGAACATTCATTGTTTTACTGTTGTGTTTATGAGAATAGGGATTCCCACATACATGGAGCCGGGGGGTGGCATTTAGTAGTTCAGATTTCTCCAATTCCTGTTCTTTTTTTTCCTGTTGGCGTGCTGTCCAGGCGCTCCCCCTACCGCTTTTGCCCGTGGATCATGTGAAACACCCCTGTCCAGACCCACCCGAGTTCCCCCAATAGAACTCCCCAAATCGGTTCGATTAATCTGCCTGGTCGCACAGGGAGGCTCGCTCATCTCCTTGTAGTGTGTGACCTGTTTTTGTTCATCCACCATCGTTGGTGTTGTTTCCTCCGACGATTTTTATAAACGACTGCTGCTAGAAGATGGCGATGAAACGAGCATCTATTTATGCACTAGTTTTTATGTCATTCGTTTGGGCGGAGTCTTCACCACGACAATTGAACACGGTACGCATTTACCAGCCATTTGATAGTTTAATAACCAAACTGGCTATATCGTAGGGTGGCCAATAGAACGCTAATAAATTCACCCATGCTAACAGCGCCGTCTCTAGATAGCCTATTACGCTGGAACGCATGCGCGTGCCCATAGCAAATGTATTGAAAAGAACCGTCACTAAGCCGCTTCGAATCTAACATTTAGCTAAACGTCCCACTTCCGCATAATGGCACCAAAACTGGTCGGCTTTTTTATTTTGCTACTATAAGTTCATTTAATGACGAAATCGAAAAATAACAACTGTTCTATGTAGTAAACATCTGGTCGTTTACGGTATCAAGTGCGCTTACATTTGCATTAGGTGGAAGTATTTCGAAAAATGATATTTCGGACTATTTCTTGTATAACGTTTGATGAAATGGAAGTCCGCTAAACTGTTATATGTTATTGAAAAGCTGAGGTTCTGCTGAATAAAATGATGCTCGACTTGAAAAGATCTGGAAATATACATTTTGAGTAATTTGCCTCTAAAGACCGGCATCACTCTCCTCGCCATAGGAAACCAATGGGCAGAACTATTTTTTCTCCCTTTTTTATGAACCCAGACCCCCCTACCCAAACACCAGTAGGGTTGTTTACCAAACACTAGTAGGGTTGTTTATCAAACACTAGTAGGGTTGTTTACCAAACACTAGTAGGGTTGTTTACCAAACACTAGTAGGGTTGTTCACCAAACACTAGTAGGGTTGTTCACCAAACACTAGTAGGGTTGTTTACCAAACACTAGTAGGGTTGTTTACCAAACACTAGTAGGGTTGTTTACCAAACAATAGTAGGGTTGTTTACCAAACACTAGTAGGGTTGTTTACCAAACACTAGTATGGTTGTTTACCTAACACTAGTGGGGGTTTTTTTTATCGGTTGTGGGGTTTGTTTTGTCTTGTCCCTTACAGGCTTTTCCAAGCTCTCCCAGGGGTCTCCATCCCTGCTCCTGGAGAGCTACTGTCCCGGTGGTTTTCACTCAAACCCTAATTCAGCACAGCTGACTGGAATAATTAAATAGATCATTACTGAATGAGGCTGCATAAACATGAAGTTGGAATGAAAACACCCAGGACAGTAGCTCTCCAGGAGCAGGGTTGGAGACCCCTGCGTCTGGATGATACCCTCCCAAGCCTCACGGAATGGCTGGGGGGACGCACGGTGCAAATCGATGGCATTGCATGGTTATGATTATAAAAAAAGTTATGGAAGGTCGGCGAGTGGTATTTATAAAAGTATTTTATAACTATGCCCAACCCGGACCGTTTGGACCGTGTTCTGAAGCAGTTTTGGTGCCACAGCGCTCAATAGAATTGATAGGAAGAGCCAGGGTGAAAAAGCACCCGAAAATCGGCTTGTTTTCTCACGATTTCTTTAAAACTACGGCAAGCAGCTTGGATATAAGGTAATATTATGAACCTGTCTTCAAGACGAACACAACGATATAAGTTTCATTCGGAAAAGGCATTGTTAAATTGTTCACTTGGCCCCCCATGACGTTTCCTTCGTTGCCATCTGACTCCATAGAGTCATGTCTGTGTTGTTATGGTTAGACCGCATCTGCTCAATAATACCGAAATTAAATCACTCCATGCCACCCTCAAATATCTTGATGTTTATTTGAACACCTATCTTGAGTGGTCATTATATAACTGCAATCAGGACACTAATATCCTTCTTTCCAATTATTGATTTCCACCCAGGAAAGCATACTGATCAATGTGACAGCGGGGACATTGGGTGATACACCTTTGCAGGAGTCCAACAACTTGCAGGTAAGATATCATATATGTTGTAGTGGGCCTTGAATAACCCTGTCAGAATGGCATGGACTAAAACTAACTCTAACGTTTTTCATTTTTTTAGATTAACCTGAACATTTCAGTGGACGAGGAGCAGGTGCTCATCAATGACATCCCAGTTGAGTTGTCAGGGGTGACCAGGTTAATCTGCCAAGCCTTGCTGTGTGAGTTGTGAAATATTTCTGCGGCGTATAACTTCGTTACAGCCCTGCGTTCTGCCTGACTACATTATTTTCACTCCATTTCCAGTGGATACCACCAATGGCACCAGTGAATTTGAGTCTGGTGACTATGTCTCCACGGTCACCCGGGTGATGGTGAGCCAGAATCGACTGTGGAGTGAATTAGAAGAGGTGGTGGCTCTCCAGGTGCTCAGCGAGGTCATCGAGATGGAGGGGATGAAGGTAACGTTGGTTGTTGGGGAAAAGGCAGACCAATGGGTGCAGCGATTCTAGATACCCTTGCGCACATGCAAATAACATTTGCGTGATTCGTAGCGCACTCTCCGTTATACTCGTACAGCACAGGCTAGCAGTGGATGACATTAAATGTTTTTCTTATTTTGTTTATTTGTTAAGAAAACCGTGATACATGTTGCAGTGACATATTGACACAGCTTTGATTTAAACCGCATGAAACAAGCAATAATAAACACATGCCCAGAAGCTTTAGAAAATTCTGGATTTCATGGTTCATCGGTCCACAGACTATAAATAAGAATGGTGTGAGGACAGTTATATAACTGGTAGGTTCAGCAGGTTCGCACCATGGTTGTACATCGGTGGAAAAACTGTGATCTTATGGCTTTTAAAATATGCTTTTCAGGTCCAGCAGCCAGAAATGTGTGAAGTAAAGATACTTATGAGTCCCAATTTCCAGAAGCTGGCTCAGTATACCAACACCTACCCAATTGGACATAGTGAGATTTTCAGGATCCCGAGGGAAAATGATGTGGTCATCACGGATCCAACAAGTCCTAAGAAAGGCATGCAAGAACTGCTTTTTCTTCTCGTCGCACAACACACGACGATGACAACTGAATTCCATCACTAACGCAACGTTTCTACATAAGCTGGTTCATTTTAATGATTCACTTTCTTATGCTCAGCAGAAGACCAGGTGATGTCCCAGACTACAAGTCAGTACCCTCTGAAGCATGTCGATACCACCCAAGAGGAGACGGCTGCACCAGGAAAGCTCCCAGAGACCCCACTGCGCATGGACCCGGACCTGCTGTACGACCACAGTGATGATGACCTGACAGTGCTGTCGGATCAGTTGCAGACCGACACGCCACACAGAGAATTGATCTCCTCTTACAGTGTAAGTCATCGGATTCATATCTGGTTCAGAACTGGTTCACATCCGATTCAAATCTCAACCACACCATTCCTCTACTTGAGCGTGCTCAAACTGTGTGAACTCCATCTGTTTGCAGGCCATGTGTCGATGGGTGGAGGATGTGAAGATCCGCCTGCGACGCTTCTGGTCCGAGTCCTTGCACGTGTTCTTCCTGGTCATGTGGGTGGTGGTGATCGGAGTTGTCGGGTCAGCCCTGATTTTCAAGATCTTGGACCTGCTTTTCCCAAAGCGTGAACACAAGTATGTTTTCACACCAGTCCTCGTCAAAATGTGTCCCGCCGGTGTGCATGACTTCTGGTCGTTGACCACTCTGTACTGCTCAGGGCTGACTCATCTTGTTTAAGTACGACGCTTATGAGGAATTTTGACAATGTTGTGTTTCTGTTGCAGATTAATTTATCATTTAAATCCTGCCACTCTGATGCCGGAGGACGAAAAACACACCCCGTTGGAGAACATTAAAATAGAAGCAGAGGAGAAAAAGCCTTAAAGGAATGCCGAGGATTTACGCTGGAGTGAGTCAGATAGCAGTGGTTGAAAACACAAGGCATTAAGTGGTTATATAAACCATAATCTCTTTCGTAGCACTTATTACACATGCATTACACCACCAGTATTGTACTTTTTCTCACACATCAGAGATGTTACGACTGGAAGCAGATACTCCTGGACCTGGTTACCTATTGACCTGTTAGTTCATGATTGTGGTACAATGCATAAGTAACAATTCTGTTTGGTGTTAAGAAAAACACACATTTCCGTGGTTTATTTTCTGAGTGCGTGTTTCATAATTTGTATTATTCCGACTGGGGGATTGAACTGAGAATTGTGTTTGGGTGAAACTTTAAATCACAACATACATACAACTATTTTTTACTGTGTTTCATCCAGTGCATATTGAGTTGGAACTCAACAACAAATTATTGAATGTTGCTATTGCATTTGGAGTGAATTTTATGGCCTGTAGTTATGTTCATAAAATTGACAGATTGACCAAGTCTTGCAGCCACCATTGAGTGCAGTGCAAAATTAATAATGATGGCAATGAGGTCATAACAACCACGACAGTTGATCATATTAAGCTAAACCATCTCTGCGACATTTTCACTTTGCAGATAGATCTGTAAAATATAGAACAGACATGAACTGAAGTAGATGATCATGTCCATGTCTATACATTCAATTTAAAATGGCTCTGAAAACTCACTGAATAAGGCCCTGCTGCTTTATTAAATGCGTTGGTTTGCATTTCAACTGAACTGTGTGATAAGGTTACTCAATGTCCTTTGCAATGTGAATGAATTACAATGTGCAGTGAAGGTGACTCAACACCTTAAATACCTTTTATTTTTTTAAATACCTTCAGTTTTTGTCTGAGATTATAGTTCCTAGTCAGACCCAGTCTTGCGTGAGCAAACTATAATTTAATCATTGGTTAGGTTTACAGATACACTATAATTAATGAACTTACTGTAAACCCATTGTGGTAGTCAGTCAACACTACTCAGCTGATATTAACATTGGCAATTTCCTGCGTCTATCAGTCCCAGCAGGAAGCCTGATTTAAAGACTCACCCACAAAAACAATTGTGTGCATGTAACTGTACCAAACCCGATTCTGAAGACTAGGCTTCTGGGTGACGTACACTTTGGCATCTGGGAGCCCCGGCACTACTGACTTTCTGCCTCGGCATTACTTTGCATCAGAAGCCATGACAGAGTGTTTTGCGGTTGGCTGTCAAACAGCTTCATAGGAAACTGCATGCTGACAAGTGGGTGAAGTGGACCTTAATTAACTTTGATCTTTTACTGTTTTGTTGCTTCTATGGTGCCTCACGACTCCATTTCAGTCTCGTGCGTCGTACTGAAGCATGGGAGCATGACTCGTGTGATCGTGTGTTTTCATTCTGGTCAAACTGTACATTGAATTGCCAAGTCCTGCTCAATAAATGTGTTTCTGTAATGTTCCTGCGTCGTTTACTGAGTCTAAACACTAAAAGGTCTGGTAAAGGGAAGAAGACATTAGGATGCCACAAATGCAAGCAATTCACTTTTATAGCTTTATTAAACGCAGTTAGTGTTCTACGATCGCATATAAATTCACATCCACAAAATGTGGTGAGACCCAAGTTCGTCCCCAAACGCACATTTAGAAAATAAAATCATGTGTATAAAATAAAATCTTTATAAACGTAACTATGATTAACAGATACCCAAATAGCAGGTTACCAGATAAAACCTCAAGACACTTGATTACTTTGGTAGCAAAGAAAAGGTCTTCTACAAAGACCCAGCAGTGCAAATGCATTCCTCAAGTATAACTGGACCATACCATCCTTGATTTGTTTTGGACCGCAATAGGTTATTTAAGTGCATATGGCGCACCTAATGTACTTTAGGACATGTTGCATCACCTGGCCTAAAATATAAATAATTTACAAATAACGGGAATAACTGGACCCCCCTTCCCCCCACACCGCAGACAAGGTGCTGCAGTCATCCTTAAAAAAACACTAGCAGGAGCCAAACTCCTCAATCCACTTTTCATATTTTTCAAGGTCGGAAGCAGATACAGACTTGGACACCTTCTTCAAAGAAGACTCAAAGTCCTCCATGGTGGTGGGCATGTGCATCTCGTCTCTGGAGATGTTGCGGATCTCTTCTGGCGTCAGCCCCTCAATTCTCCGGCGCATTGCCATCAGTGATGCATCCCTACAGATGTTAGGACAGCGTTTACTTAAGGCGCTGGGAAAACAACTGCTCTGCTGTTAGGTGAAAATACATCCCAGAATTACTGCAGACTGGTTGTTAAAGAGTCCCTGAAATATGTTGTACATGCATGTGCCAATTAGTGCCAAGTGTCATTACAACCATTTGCTGACAAACTTTACATTTCATAACAAACCAAGTTTTGCCTAGCTAGCAATTGGCATTAGAGAACAGGCAGGGTGTTTTAATGTTGTCACAAGAGGTGTTAATAACGAAGGATATGCACACTGCTGGTTGGATATCCCCATTTCAAACTGAACACACCATAATCTACTGTTTTATGTTTGCAAACGTATTAAAAAATGGGAAAAGGCCTTACCTGCACACATTGGTGATGTCTGCACCCGAGTATCCATCCATCTGCTCTGATATCTTTGCCATGTCCACATCGTTGGACAGTTCAAGCTCTTTAAGGTTAATCCTCAGCAGCTCCACTCTGCCCTTGGCTGCAGAGGAAAACATACACACAGTAAATGCATATACAATGACATTTAAACTACAGCTAGCACAGTGTCCAGGTCCTGATACAGTCTGACTCTTGGAGTTTTTACCAGGATGGTCACCCAGCGGGAAATGTAATACTTTCCACGCTTATCAAATAGAGGCGCCAGTTTTGTTCCATGTCTATTATTGCTACTGAAAAAAATACAAAGAAATGGATTTCCTCCAAAAGCACAAAACCACTTCCATTTTGTTAAATAACTAAACAGTGCTATACTGGTGTTTGTGCATGAGTAGATATTTAAAATTGAATGAGAATAAAAATGAAAGAATACTGTCTCCACTATCTGCCTATACACTTATCTCCCTATAATAAACGCTTAAAAGGCAATACAAAGTGAGTGAGTGACTGTTTAAGATTACATATGATATAAGTAAATGAATTAGATTTTTTATTTATTCATGAAAGCAGTGTTGCAGTGAGTGGTGTCTACAAACCTGAGGGCAGAGGGATGTAGATTCTCTTCTCCAAACGTCGCCTCAGGGCCTCATCGATATCCCAGGGGAAGTTTGTGGCTGCCAGCACCATCACCATTTTGGAGGGATCCTCGTTCTCTGATGCCCCTCCAACACCTGAACAGGAGCAAAACAAAACATTAACAATATGGAAACTAAAGCCATATTCAATCAACTTTAGAGCACAATAATTGACAAGGTAATCAACATTCGTGAATGTAGATAAGCAACTGCACATGTAATCATTTGGGCTTTCAACAAGCAGTGGCTTTTACCATCCATCTGTACCAGCAGCTCGGCCTTCACCCGCCGGCTAGCCTCATGTTCCTCTGACGTTCCTCTACGGCTACACATCGAGTCAATCTCGTCAATGAATATGGTGGTGGGTGCATAGAACCGGGCCTGTGCGGGAAAAGATGACAACACATAAACACCCGTCTTTTCACATTTCATGTAGCGCACCAGTTTCTCTGTCGCTAAAGGCAATGTTGTGGCCAGGCATAAGCTGATGAGGGTGAATCTTACCATTTCAAATAGTAGGCGGACCAGTTTTTCAGACTCCCCTCTATACTTGGAAGTAAGAGTGGAAGATGACACATTAAAGAATGTGGTTCTGCACTCTGTGGCAACAGCTTTGGCCAGCAGTGTCTTTCCTGTACCTGGGGGACCCACCATCAGGACCCCCTAGGGAGAGAATTAACATACCAGACATTAGCAATACACCACATCAGCTCTTTTAATTAAAGGTCCAGTCCAATCAAGGTCCAGTGAACTTCAGGGCAGGCATTCATGCTTACCTTCCATGGTCTTCGTATGCCTTTGAAAAACTCTGGCATCCACATGGGTAGCACAACTGCTTCTTTTAAAAGCTTTTTTGCTTCCTCCAAGTCTGCTATATCGTCCCTATAGAAATTAGAAGACATACATTTGTCTTTGCTAGATAAACCTGGATAGTGTAAATGCGAGTTATGATTATCCAATTTAGGATGTTAATTATAACCACTCACACACCATCTGACATTGGGGTTCTGTGATATGATGTCTCTCTCCAAGGCCTCGATTAGATCTTTGTCATATCCCTGTCCGTCAAACCTTTTAACCTCCTTCTCTGAGACCTCAGCTTTGTTCTGGAAGGCAAACACAAAAACAATTACTTGTCAACCCTGCGGGGCTCATTAGAATAATTTGGCAACGCTTTTCTCTGTCAAAAAAACGGATTGACAAGCTGGAACGGATTAGAAGTAAACACGCAGTGATGGATGTTTGTTCAACAGTGCAAGTAGTTGAGGTTGGTATTGGCATGCAAATCATGCAATCAAGTATTTGTCTTATCCCGTAGTAACATATAGAACAATATTTCCCGTAGACTTTATGAAAACACAGCACTATTAAATAGATTATGCGAAGCAATTTGGATAATGAATGACCCTTCAAGGCATACTAACACATGACTGTACTTTGCTGTTCACCTTGTCGTCTTTCAGTTTGGCCGGACCCTCTTTCTTTTCCTTGCCCTTCAGAGGTTTAACTCGGTCGCCGTTAGGCCCTCGTGGTGACTGGCGATGCGGAGCACGCACACCAGCCACATTCAGCCGGTTATTGGGAGGTTTGCCATCTTTGTAGGGAACGGGAGGCCTCCTAACCGGAAGAGGAGAGGATCTTTGAGGAAAGAGGGGAATACTTTTGATTGATCAGACTAAGCACTCCAAATGAAACACTCAGGTCCAGCTGTTATTCATAAATGTGTCAACTGTACAACTAAAGTGAAAAAAAACAATCCACCACCAGGAATGCTGGGCCCTAATCTCACTCATGTGACTGCATAGTTATTTTCTTCAGACAAAACTGCTTATGCTTCCTAGCTGGTCAGAATACCCCCCCATCAGATACTAATGCAGCCTTAAAACAACATTTCCCCCCCAGTAAAGTATACACTTAAGAATGACTGGGCGTCAACATCTTGTACAAATGTATCTTTTGGTGTATAGAAGTCCTTAATATACCTGCGCTCCACTTGCACAGGCCATATGTCACCGAGACCATCTCGACTACTTGGTGATTTGGACGGGGTGGCCTCCAGTTGGAAACTTTCTAGAGTTGTCATTATCTCCTGAACCTGTTTGTTCTCTTCGTTTATTTCTTGCCATACCTGTAAAGAGAGCAACAGCATGCAAGCGGGATTTGCTGCTGACTTAAAAATAGCTGTGAAAAGGACAAGTGTAAAGGAGCTTACCTTTTGCCATCGCTGTTGGAAACTACTGTCCCGTACTGTAAAGAGGTATTTCTTGATTTGTTCAAGCACTCCCTGGTAGCAGACCAGTGCCGAGCTGTAGTTCCCCAGTAATGCGTACTCCCGAGCCAGTTTCACGTTTTCACTGATCTCATGCAGACTCATTCTACGAAAGACGAATAACATGTTACCTGGTCATGTTTAAAGTTATAGTAATAGTTCTAATAATGCACTTTATCCCAGCAAGTATGGCAACAACACCGGTTATGTGAAACAAAACATCAAGAGTTGGACAGGAGAGGCTAAATGTGACAGCGAGCTAGTTAGCTATTATATATTTAAGTTTAGCAAAGTTACTAACTGGCCGAAAGTGAACTATAACTAACAAACACGTTTTCGATGAACGACCGACCACATATCCCGGTACTAGAAAACAGAATATGTCCTGTCAAGTGTGAAGTTACTCTCAAACACAAACTTTATTAGCATGCTAAGTTAGCCACAGTGCTATCTAGACCCACCTGTTGCATTAGTAGGAACAAAACACACTTCACAAAACGAAAAAGATTTAACCGCACCCAAGGGTTGAAACCCGAATTGATCCAATGTTTTAAAAATAACAAAACGCATACATCATTTAACATTAGCTAGTAACCTAAAGGTTTGTTTCCGACAGTAGCTAATTACGACAAACAGTCCGGATAACACCCGCCTCTGTTTAAAGCTGTCAACTAGCGTCATATCCTGAACTTCAGTCAGTCAGAGCTGCAACTATCGCTATTCCATATACTGAAACAGATGGATATAAAATTAACTCTTCATCTGGGTAAACAGATACTAGCATATTATATTTGAATACCAGTTTGGGAGATTTCCAGGGCCGCCAGTGTAAAGGCAATACAATTGAATGCGTAGGATTGCTTTGCGTTTTACATTATTTAATAATCACCCAGCACTATCCCCGCACACAACCCCACACAATATATTTACATTATTATTATTATCACACGATAAGTAATCTTTACATTTCAAGAAACCAGAGCAGAATTCATACTCTATTACTACATTCAGATATCTTTCCAATAATACACTCATTAATGCCTAAATATGGAATAGGGCGGAAAACCTATCCATCTGCACCGACCTGTGGGCAATTAAAAAATACCAGGGTTTAATCCAATTAAGTCCTTTATCAGCAGGTCAACACAAACACAGCATATCCACGTGCTTTGGTTTAGAGACTAAATGAAAGTAGGTGCCACTTTAAGGCTATGGAAATTCGAAAAAATACTGTACATAGCATAGTAGTGTGTGTGTGTCACAACCATAATCAATTTCTTTCAGTACAAGTCATTACAATAAGTCAGTTCCTATTGTCTCTTCAATCATAAAGAAAATAATAGGAATGCGGAATGATCGTTACCATTGATTACAGAGGATAGAGGTTTTAAAGGGAAATATTGAAGAGGACCTGCCCTAATGAGTATGGACTAACCAACAGCATGAAGAAATATTTACATTCAATGTGTACAACAATTTATAAATACATTTTATGCATAAATTAAAAAACACTAAATCCTAGTTGAATCCACTAAGTGTAGACTAGTTTAAAATATCATTGAGATTATTTCCCCATATTTATTATTTGGTGAAAGAATAGAAGATTGAAAGGCACAGCAATCAGTAATTCGAAAGTTACTCAGCCCAGCAAATTCTACCACAGTGATATCACTAATATATCTCCATTGCAAAGGACCTATTCAAAATAAATTAAGACAATTACCAATAAAAACATGTTCCAACAAAAAAGATGTTATCCCATACTTAACTAGCATCACCAGTTCATAATTTCTTAAATAAATAAAGGCTTAGAAAGGGGTGTCTTGAAAGAGTACCCTGATATTTTTTCTTTCAATCAATTTGTCTGACTGTTTAGAGTCAAGACATAATGTACCCTGTACAAACCATGAATGCAACTGTAGTGTCTTCAGCAGACTCTAGTGTAGTGATACTGTAGTGTAGAGATAATATATCGTAGTTATACAGACTGTGCACAACTATGACAAACCATTAACCCATAGTCTATGTGCAGTAACAACACTAGACATAGACCAAATCGCGACCATGTGCCCCTCTGCGGATCTCCTCTTGAGCCCCTTGCTCCTCAAAGTCACCCTCCTCGCCGTCAGAGCTCTCCTCATACTGTATTCCGATGGGCTTAGGGCAGCTGTAGGGGTGGCCGTTGTCGTCAAAGAAGCGTCGGAAGGTGAACTCGTAGAAGGCGTGCTCCGGGTGCTTCCCGTTCTTGAACCACCCGTTCAGGGTGTCGTTGTGGTTACCCTCGCCCTTGTTGTCGCTGCTCCACAGCTTGTCCGGGTCCACCGGGTCGAAGTTGGACGTGTCTGTGCAGTGTGCTATGGTGGGGATGTACGGGGCCTGCTGCATCTGCCGCAGATCGTTGGAGAAGTCCACGTCCCTGAAGAATGGCTGCGCCTTGATCTCGTCCGCCCCGTTTTTGCCGAGGCGGTCCTCCGGGCCACGGCACAGTTTGACGATGAGGTCGGAGGCCTCTGGGCTGAGCTTGGCTTGAGGGGGAATGAGCAGGGAGCTCTGCCAGTTTATCACCTAGCAAGGAAGACGGGTATGCAGCGTCACGTACAGAGCAGAGGAGAAAACAACATGACATGCGCTCCCTTATAAAAGTGGTCGAATTTACCTTTAGCTGGGTTTCCAGGGGAGTAGTTGCTAGGAAAGGAGGCTGACCGACCACCATTTCATACAGAATCACACCAACACTCCACCAATCACACAACTGGGTGTATCCTTAAACAGGGAGGCAGAACAGTCACATTAAAAAAAGATAACGATGAGCATTTTATTTTACACATTATACTCAAATGTCACTCCTGCACCAGAACTTCAAACGTACACCAATAATGTTTTACAGCTTTGTCCGATTCCACATAGCCCCGTCTCTGGCTTACCTGTCCTCAACAGCACCTCTGGGGCAATATAGTTGGGAGTCCCCACTAGAGAGTGAGCCAGGCAGCGCTGATGTTGCCTCGCCTGCCTCCTCTCCAGGGGCTTGAGCCGTTCGGCACAGCGACAGTTAGACGGGTCCTGTTCCCATTCCTTACTGAAGTCCATGCTGTCCTGACGAACATGGTCTCCTGAACGAACAGATGACACAGATTAGCATGGCTACAACTGACAGTGGGCAGGTAGGGGAGAGCGTCACCAGAACGGCCAGTCCCTACAGCCAGATTGCAGCATTGTCGTAGAACATGTCATACTAACCACTCTGGTAGTACTTGGAGTCATGTGTCCAGCGGAAACCCGTGCAGAGGCCAAAGTCGGTGAGTTTGATGTGTCCGTCCCGGTCTATGAGGATGTTGTCCGGCTTGATGTCGCGATGGATAAAGCCCATCTTGTGGACACTCTCCACGGCGCAGGTGAGCTCAGCGATGTAGAATTGAGCCAACTCCTCTTTGAAGATGCCCAGTCTTATCAGCAGACTCATCATGTCCCCCCCAGGGATGTAGTCCATCACAAAGTACAGGTTGTCCTTGTCCTGGAAGGAGTAGTAGAGACGCACCACCCACTCATTATCTGCCTCAGCCAGGATGTCCCTCTCTGCCTTAACATGGGCCACTTGGTTCCTGAGGAGAACATCCTTCTTGCGTAGGGTCTTCATGGCGTACAGGGACCCTGTATCCTCCTTCCGGGCTAAACACACCTCTCCAAAGGCTCCAATGCCCAGGGTCTTGATCCTCTGGAACATTGACTTGTCCATCTTGGCCCGCTTTAGCCGGATGTAATTGGACTCTTTCCGAGAGAGCATCATGCGCATCTGCTCCTGGGCATCTCCTGATAAACCGACCTAGATAAGAGAGAGACAGATTACATTCCAGCCTTTTTTGGAGAGCTCCCGTACTAGGTTATTTCGGAGAGTACCACAGAACATACAGTGGATATAAAAAGTCTACCATGGCAGGTTTTTGTGATATGAAAAACTGAGAAAAAGATTAAAAAAATTCAGAACTTTTCCCACCGTTATTGTGACCTACAACGTGAAGAATTCAATTGAATTGTCAATCTTGGCCCGCAATTCACAGAAACATGGGTCAGTAGACTTTTTATATCCATTGTACGTTATACACAAAATAACACTTAACCACCAATTAAAGTAAAGCCACACATTCAACATTCGGAAACACATTGAAAAGTGCAGGGGGGACAGAGAGATATGACAGACATCCTCAATTGGTCTGGCTGTTATGGAAGCCTAAATAAAGCTGGATGGAGCACTAACACGAGGAGTGGGTGAGAGGGGTTGCATCTGTCTTAAAAGTTAGTGTGATGCTGTCAGTCAACGAAGGACTTCATGCCGTTTAATTAAAAGGATCCATCTTTCAACAGCGGCTTACTTGGTCATTGATAGGAGATACCTTTACCTTCTACATCAGCTGTTAGTGACAGCAAGGAGAGAAAGGAAGAGAGACAGCTGAGCAGGAGGCAAGAATAGATCAAAATTATGAGAACACGGGAAGAAAATAGTAAGGAAGACTGACATTCAAGCAAGACTGTGAGAACATATTGGACTACTCAAACCTGTAACGGGTCATTGTTGACAGTTACTTGCATTAATAACTGAAATATTTATAATTGCACCCCAACATAAATACATGATAAAACATATTTTAATTGAATTGAATTTCACTTCATATTTGAAGCACATGTCAGTGTAAAGACCAGTTGAAAGTGTGGCATGTATTAAACCGAATCCTTTACAGCGCCTGAACAAGAGCCAATAAATAAATATAATGTATTACTTCAATTCAGCTTTGAACGGATAAGACAATTCTATTGTAACGACTAAACACATAAACAGAGGCTGCACGCTCACCCTCTGCATCTCACTCTCTAGCTGCTTCTTTCTATGGTTCCTCATTTGGTGGTTCTTCAGGACGTTCTCAACGTGCTGCTCCATGAAGAACTTGAAGGCCTGCGGAGAGTAGAGCGGCACTCTCGGATCTCCTCGTCGCTCTTCGTCCTTCTTGTTCCGCCGTACGGGGACAGGAGACGTGGTGATCTGTTTATTCTCCTTCTCTAGCCCCGAAGCTGTGGAGTCGGGGCCTTCTGGTCGGTCACAGGAGATCCCACCCCCCTCCTCCTTAGAAGCCTCCTCCCTCCCAAAACTGGGCTTGGGCCCCTGGTCATAGGCGGGACACGGTGCAGGCTGCTGGAGGAGGTGCACAGGGTATGGAGGAGGAGGACCCTGGTAACTGGGGGCCTCAGCTCCAGCCTGAATGGGTACCTGGAGTCCGGGTGGTGTGGCTGCTGGTGCTGATGGCGGGTCCTGGTAGGTGGCGGTAGGTGGAGGGCCTGGGGACTGGTGCATCCGGGACGGATGTGTGGGTGCCATGGCGGTCTGGATCTCAGGTTTCGCCACAGGCATGCTCTTCACCGGCGGCAAGATGGGAGCCTGGGTGATGGCCGTCACGGTGGTGGCAGAGGGCTGGGAGCTGGCTGGGTGGCCCTGCCTGTTAACGATCTGGCGGCTGTTGCAGGAGTTTGACCGGACAGGGACGCTGTGCGACCACGATGGCGAGACATCCTGATCGCCGCCACCCGTGGAGGACGGGGCTGGGCAGGGGGGAGCCGGGGACCAGGCCTGAGGCGGATTGTACAAGTCCAAATTGTGACTGTTACGGTTCTGGGAAAGGTTGCCGCCGTTGACGTAAGACGGGGAGGAAGCAGGACCTCCGGCCTGCATCTGGAGAGCCGTGGGGCTGCTCTGGTTCAAAGGGTACGGGGGAGGTGGTTGTCTGCCGCCGCCACTCTGGAGTCCAATGTATTCGGGCTGGGAGGACCCGTTCTGAGACCAGACTGGAGGAAAAATAAACCTGTTCCCACCAGGGTTCTGCATTGAGACGAGCTGGCGGCCCACGAGCCCTGTGCTCAGGCCCCTTTGGTTCGGGGCGGCAGAGTAGCCATCGGGCCAGCCCCCTTGTGGGACAGGTGGGATGTTTGGAACCAGGTAATCCATGTTGCCAGAGTAGCGTTTGGGCTGGTTACCGGGGGGTGGAGTCGCGCCTCTGTTCGGGGGAGGAGTCACACTGCGCACTTGAGGGGGTGGGGGAGGGTTGGCCCACTGGTTGTTGGCAGGATGGCCCTGGGAGAAGGCTGGGGGAGGGCCTCGTCCAGTGGGGTCACCCTGGGATCCAGGGCTGTCTGAACGGTAGACAGGTCTATGCAGGGAGTCCTTAGAACCCTTCCAGCTCTGCCTTCTCTGAGGTGAACCTGAACCTATGGAAAGAAAGTCAGCTCACTGGTAGGTAATACACTGGAAAAAAAGTGCCAAATTAGGCAATGGCCACAAAAAAAACTTTTCCAACCATTAGTAGAACTAAAATAATGGGTATATTTATACTACAACGCTATTTGAATTTGTGCTAAATTATGAAATAATTTGGCCCATTTTAACACACTGAAGTATTCTTATTACAATTTAAACATAACTTCACTACTATTTTATTACTATTTAGTGCATTAAAGAGCAACATAAGTGGTAGCGTTTGTATTTACATTCAATGAAGTAATCCATCCGCATCATTAAGATAGTAATGTCCCTCTACACAGACAAGTGTATACAGTGCATGCGAATTAATAATTAATAAGTTACAAGGGCTATTTATTTAAGTTGTTTACAGTTTATTTATGCGTTTCACAGGGCTCCCGCAGTAGCGACTACAACTGAATAGACACAATTTTGTAATATTACTTGAGCAAATACTATGCTCTAGTACCTCCCAATATTATAGATCAGAATACCTTATATAATAATAAGTTCTATATACATTTACATGCAACTTAAAAAGAGAAATGACGGTTGTGATGTCCATGTATTATTTTAAGTATTGTTACACTAATTGCGTTACTGGAATATTTGAGGTAGCTGTTTTCCACAAAAGAATTTAGTCAATGCAGAAGACGTCACTGAAATATGGGAAAGCTAAACAATACAATGCACAGCATTTAAATCTCAAACACACTCCTCAAAGCAGGGCTGTTCAATAGAATGTTGTGCACTTAATGACAATCCATTGCATCGTCGGCCACTGAAGTTGGCAGAAGTACCAGCCCAGAAAAACAACATTCTGCAAAACGAGTAGTTATATTTTGTGACCCCAATGATGAGGGTTTGATACATACCCGGATTGAAGGGACGTGTGAGGGCGGCTCCTATGGGCTCCCCAACAGGATCTGAGTTGCTCATCTTACTAATATAGTCTTTGGCAGCCTCCACGCTGCAACTGTTTGTCTTCTTCAGAGCACAGATCACTATTTCCTGCACACAAACCATTTACTAGCAGCTAATTTATACAAATACAGAATCAGAACTGCAGATCCAGTGTACGGACGTGACCTCAAAAATGTTCAATAATCCCAATATACATGTCTCATTTTACAGCAAAGAAATAGATGCCAGTGTCTTTTCTAATAACATTCTGTTTCACTGAAGATATACGTTATATTGATGTAAAGCAAAAACATAAAATGTTACTAAACTTAGCCTGTGACTGAGCTAAAAACAGACATGTCATGTGACAAATTGACTAGCTGAAAACATCTTAAGCATGAGAAAATACCAGCTTGAGCATGCTGCCGTTAAAGCTGGTCATTCCACATTGCATGCGTTGCATATTTCACATTTGTCTCTTTTCACCCAGCAACAATAGAAACACAGTGTGCGTATTAGAACCTTGTCTAAGGTATAATTTTTTGACATTGCTTTAGTGATTAAAAAGCCTAGAATGGATGTATGCAATCAAGATCATTTATTATAAAGTTTTACCAGTAACATAGCAGGACTTGTACATTGATATAATTACCTCCTTAAAGCCAGCAGTCACCAGCTCCATTTGCATCTGTTTGTTAACATCTGAATTCCTTCCAGATGAGCTTGGCTCATTGGCAAAAGGCATCAGAGACTTGCGAATCTCCTCCAAGGCTTTGTGGTAGGTAGTTTTAGTTTTGGGGTTGCTGGAACGTGGTAGTCTGGGGTCGTCAGGTAACATCTTTCCAGCACCACCCACGTCCACTTTTGAGGTGTCAGAAGGACGAGAAAGGTTCCGCAGACTCTCCCGAATTTCCTGCAGCATGTGGTGGCTGTTGCCACTGTAATTGCTGCCAGGGAAAGTGTTTGGTCGCGTCTGTCGATATCCTTCGGGTTTCTCCCCTCTCATAATGTAAGAATACCGGTAAGTAGGTTGACAGCCAATAGTGTGTTGTGTTACTGTAAGACTAGGCGGGCAAAAGGAGAGCTTCAAGACTCCAAATATTTTACCTCTGCCTCATACCGAGTTCCTGGGCGGAAACAAAACAAGCAGAACAATAAAGATGTGGCAGCAAATACGAGGAATGCAATTTTCAAAAAGATCAAAGCAGTGACATTACACTACGGACTACTGTCAAATAAAATAAACCAGTATTAAGAAAACGTACTAACGAGAAAAACTTCGATTGTACAATGAATGCAAGTTAACAAGCAAACGGGAAAATGGAAACAAATGATGTCGTTTTCTAAATGTATCTAATTATTAACATTGATTGACACCAAAGACAGTCATCATAACCTGTGAATAACTAATTACGTTAACCAGTGACTGTGGACTTTTAGCTATGTATGTAACAGCTACGTTTGCCAGACAACCAAGTTAGAGAGTTAATATGTGTTGGTATAACATTATAGATTTTAAATAACGTAAGAAAGCGCCGACTTAGTGAATCTAAGTAGCATGAGCTAACATGCCTGTTAATATAACTTGTTAGCAAAGCCCGGCTGCTCGAGGTTGTCAATAACCTCTTTGGTCTTCCAAAGTCTCCCAAAATAAGCTCAACAAATATAACGTTTAATGAATTAATGACAGGTTAAGTACGAGTTATAGCAACAGTAACGGCAAACGTGACTGCGAGGTTTGTAGCTACAAAATAATGTATAGCCAAGTTGACTAGCTTCTGACTGTAGCTTGCTAGCACGCAAGCTAACAACAGGTTGTTGTCAATTAACACTTCCTTACCAGAAAATGTTATTATTCAAATTAGAACTCCATTCCAGGCTTAAAATCATCTGGAAATCACAAAAAATTGTTACTCAGTTGATTTTAGACGAACTTTGAAAGTGCTTAACTGCCCGTGTGTCCAAACTGTGGCTTGGATATTCTTGTGATGTCTGACAGAGACAAGTTACCCGGATGTGTGGGTTGTTTTTTCCATTTCCCACAATTCCATGCGACAGCACCTTTTCGGTCGTCACCATAGAGAAGGATAGATAATTACATTTGAAAAGGTTATACAGCACTGGTTGTAGAACAGATTCTGCCTAGTCCTGAACTGAATAATCAAGCACAATGGAAATGTCCTTTGCGTTATGCTTTTTTTGGTCAAGGACAACGCTTAAATAGTTGTATTGCATACTGCGCGAATTCAGTACGTCAAACACAAACATGCTAGAACTGTGCAATTTTGAAAATAGCAATCGATTGCAACTAGCATGAACTCGATAACACATTAACTAGGTAGTCGTCCTCTAACATGTTTTATGGTCGTTACCAAGGGTGTATTCATTTCGCCCAACAGAAAACATTAATTAGCGAATTTCTTTCGGACACATTCAGGAAGTAACTTGTCATCAAGCCGATTGTTTCAAATTTGTTAAGTCTGAGCATTGATTGCTAGCAGCTGATGGCTATGAGCTCAAGCGAGAAATACAGATTGGCAAAGCATTGACTACTATGTAGTGCCAGCATTAGGACAGTGACAAATGGTGTTCTAGAGTAGTGACTCCTTTAGATGAGTAGGCACCAGCAAGCGCTTTCAAGTTGTCTGTTAAATTTACATGACACATGTCAGAAGTGAAGCACTAAATATATGATGTATGTTACAGGTATCTGTCATACATCAAAGCAACTAGTACATAATAACACATATGGAAAAAACTTTTTATTACAGAACGCAAGTTAAATGATTACAACAATGCCAGAAAAAAAGTGCTATGATTTACACCCGGTAGTAAGTCGAATTATTGAGATTAAACTGTACTTTAGTGATAATGCAAGACTGTGTTCTTACAATGACTTTCCTCCAAAACTATAAACAACTCCACAATTTACACAACCTTTCTCCTGATTGATCACCTAAGACTTGTTACACTGAAGAAAATTCATTATTTTATAATTTAAGGTAAGGCCAGCCATTCAATTGATGTGAAGTTAAACCGTTTTCTAAATAGGGACCTGTCTATCTATATAGATAGCCTCTCCATCAGTTCCACACACCAAGCATTGTCCTAGCACATCCAGACTGTTCACAGACAGGGTTTGGCTGGGCAGCATGTGAGTGGCCTCAAGGCGTCCCTTGCCAGAATCCCCAGTAAGCCAGGCACTGATGAGGGACTGGTTCCCTCCTGCTGGGGCTATGGCGCTGCGTGAATTTATACTTGTATTTCGTCCACCTGGTGACAGAGGGAGACAAATCTGATAATTAGTTTAGGGCTGCAACAAACAATTATTTTGATAGACTAATCTAACGATTAATTGAACAATTAGTTGACTACTCATCTATTTTGCCAATGATTAATCAGCCGGCTTTTAACGATTATTCAGCTTTAGCAATTTCTTAAAACATTTAGTAACACTTATAACAAAAAACAACAAGGAAATCTCTTCAGCGATTGAAAAATAATAATTTGCATTGCACTTCGAGCCAACTGAACAGGCCGATCTCTTTTTGTCATATTTTGTTCAAATCACTATTTGCTCTCTATGCTTCAGGACAAACACACAAGGCATTAATATACAAACAATATTATAACTACCCAAATGTGCCGGTACAATGGTCGCATGCACTGACCAGCCTTAAGGCCATAACACATCTTGAGCAAAGTGAATAAACGACACGAACGCTCCAGATCAATCGGCTCCCTAAAGTGGGACATGAGCCTTTTCAGTTGTGGTGCCTGCTTCCCCAGGAGCTGATCCTGGATCAGATGGGGGAATTCACCGTAAGAAAAATTAACATCATATCGTGTCCGCGTTAAGTTGACTCAAGGGGGATTAAATAGAACGCAAATATTTTGTAAATCCGTGTCGTGCCTGATGTGAATACTGGCTCACGAATATAATGCTTTATCGTGTTGTTTATTCGCTCCCACCGGTTTAATCTCCTGTTGTTCCCGGATGCCTTCTTTATAAAGTTTCCAGCATGCACGTTGTGCTTTCATGGAAAGGATTTTCTGCTTGCGCCCATTACAGATCACATTATATCTAGTTTAGTTTTGCTAGTTTTTCTTCTATTGGATTGCATACAGAGATCAAACGACTCGTCGACAACAAAAATATTGTTATTGACAACGTTGACTAATCGTTTCAGCCCTAGTGGTGTAACAGCAATAAACAGACCAAACAAGAGGCTATATAAAATATTTCCATACATCAATAAACAACTCCGGCTCTGTGGGACATAAACAGAAAAATATTTATTTAGAATTACTTGCCTTGCAAGAATGACGGGGTGTCTGAATTTGAAGAAGTTTCCCAATGTAACAGTGACCCATCCTCAGAGCAAGAAAAAAGGTGGTCTGGATTTGAAGGATGGAAATGAACTTCCCACACTGTGAACACAAAAAAAGGTTAAATCCTGCGCTGAAAAATAGACCAATACGTTTTAGCTAATGAACCAATTCCATAAATATGTCTTACTTTCAGCAGAGTGTGCCTCCATGAGTGAAAAGGGCATTTTGCCTTGCCTCACATCCCAGATACACAGCATGCCATCCTGGCCCCCAGTTGCCACAATGTGTTGTTGGTTTGGATGCCTGGCAACACAGTGCAGTGGAACTCTGTCACCAGTTCTAGGAGGGGAAAAGGACAAGATTCATTCATTCAACATTACACAAACATAAGAGCGTGGAGAAAAATAAACACTCCACAAACAAGCACTCCACTTACAATGACAGAATCTGTGACGGTTCGTTGCTTTGCTGTCTAAAGTCCCACAGTTTTAGCTGCCCAATAGAGTTGACGGTCAGGATCTCTGTCGTCCTCAGGAAAGTCACAGCATGAATTGTGCTACTATCAGCATTTTCTGACAAGAAAAAATACAAAAACACTATGTCAGTATTAGACGGCACTCAGAAACAGCCATTTAAGCTACACAGTCAAAACGCAATCTTGAAAAAAATAACAAATCCGCCGTAACAGGGATGCTTTTAATCACAATGACTCGGGTGGGACAGTAGCACTTTAGGCAGGATGAGGGTTGGGCAGCCCTGACATAAACCCCTTTTTAACATATACGCAAGGATTCCTGCTCAGACCTATGGTACGGATCACTCCTTCTTGGTCCGCTCTGAAGAGGATGATCCGCCCATCTTCTCCAACTGTTACAATCTCCGGGCTGTTACACACAACTCCCGTACATGGAGCGTTGTCACAGGGGTAATGGTGTGCTCTTTCCCACAGTTGAGAGACAGACAGCGTCTGCAGGGAAGACAGGTGCACGTTGAACTGGAGGACTTACAAGCTAACTTGGCATGTGTAACTATTGTATGCTAGGTTGTTGGTCTTGTGAAATAACATTCATACATACATTACTGTTTTGGTGATGCCGAAAGATGGTCACTGCTCCAGTCGATGATGCCGTTACTATTCTGCCTTGATCCAGAAACTAAAACATTGTATGATTTTCAGATTAAAAAATATATATATCTATATGTATAATAACAGCACCAACTATACACATGTCTAAAAGAAAGGTTACAAATTCTAGACAAAAACTTACTTGAAGGTCCATAACATCCCCATTATGCTTGTATTCACACACTAACTGAGGGTCTCCCTCAAATTCATCGTCCATATTGGAGACCCCATTATCTCCGATGGACCAAAGGGATATTTTATTGTCCTGGAAATGAAATTGTTACAAGCATGCAATCAAATAGACATAAATGTTAAAATGACGGCAGTTATGCTAAAAGTGATGACATTTCCAGCTACAAACATTGAACGCAGAGAATTTACAGCAGCATCTATGCTATTACATTGACATCAGACAAAATCATTTTAGTTTTCTACTAGTTATTTGACAACTGAATAGGCAAATAAGGCAAAACTTGGTATAGCACACAAACCAGGCACACAACACTTCTTACTGCTCTTACTTGCGTTGGTAACCAGTTTGCAATCGCAACAAGTAATCTAGGTCAGTGTAATAAAATATCTGATAAAACAGACTATTAAAATTAACCTCATATACTGTACTAAGCCCGAGAAATGTTACATTAACGTTTCTAATTACTGAGAAAGAATAATAGACCATGGTAATTGTTGACAGTGACAGTACAATACAAAGCGCAGCTTGGTGTTGTCATGCTGCCCGTACGTTAGCAGCTAAGCTAGCCAATATATAAACCCTCACCTCGTTGTCCCAAGACCCAGTTGCAAATACGTCTGGTGGCTGTAAAGACGAAGACGAGACCGGTCTCCATCTGGTTTTGCTGATTTTCTGTGACACGTACTTTGCATTGCTGCCTTCCATTAGATTACACTTACGTAAATATAGCTAATTTCGCCTAAGTTTGAAACACATCCCATGGAATTTACTCCGCCCTCAATTCCCGCCAGTACGGTGGCCCAAAGGAACCAAAAGCGACTAAACGCGTTTTATTATGGCAGTACTCAACAATCGTCCACTCCATCACCTTATGTAAAGGACAGTGTGATCACTAACTTTCAAACTTAGACAAACATACATTTAGAAAACAAAGACCAAAGGCACACACATTTAGCCGCATGTGCCATACTCAGCTAATTAATACCTTTTTTACTTTAACGAAACAATGTCTTGTTCAGTGTTATTTCGCAGCATAACATATTTTGAGGTGCCCCATTTCATTTTTAAAGATTCTTTGTCCAAACGAATTTGGGACAGCAATTGGGTGTCTGGCTAAGAGATGACGCACTTAGCAAAATTATGAAAAGCACAGGATAGTTGGCCATATCTGCTTTTCGGACATGAGGAAACAAAACCATCCGCGAGTGCATTGAATATTAATCATGGTCATTACAATGATCATAGCAGACCACGGCTCTGATTTAGTTATTGGATAATATTAATGTGTATGAGTTGCAGGGCCCAGGATTCCTGCTTACAATACATACATGATCTTCTAACATTTTCTTAGAACGTAGGTAACATATTTTAGACATACTATAATATAATGTATACATATTATATAGACATTTATTGAGATTAAATGTTTCATAGATGAGAAATAATTAGAAAGTCCTAAGCTCCATAGGCTTCCAGAGGTGGTCCATCTGTAGCTCAACCTTTTAGGGCTCATAATTATATTTTCTCTAAAAAGTGATTGATAGTTACTATAACGATAATTGCTTACAAATGTAAACATTTCAAACTAGGACTACGTAATTCCTTTCGATGTTACATTTGTTTTCCAAAGGACACTTCAACAGCAAGCCGGGGACCTCCCGATTCCGATGGATAGTCTTGAATGAAACGACTGACCTCCGGGCGCAACGTAAATGAAAAGCAAAAAGTAAACGCGAAATAGACCTGAATGGTTGATTTGATTAAGCTCTCGCTCACCTCCTAGTGGCCGAGTGGAGAAGACAGCTACTAGCTCATTGCATCAAAACTCTGGCTCAAAACCCCCAGAAATAATGCATCTAGGATAAACCAGCCAATATCCGAGCATTGCATATTTATGTGCCGAACGTGCGAAAAAGCTGCAAATCGCCGCAAACTAACCAGATGTCGCGTGACGTGTCTGTGTTGGAGGTTGTCACGTTTGTGGGCAAAGGAGTCTGCGCAGGCGCGGCACTGACAGCTGCTATCTACGTGCTCCGCAGAGTGTGTTTAATAATGGCCTGGAAATCTGGAGGAGCCAGCCACGCCGAGCTGGTGAACAACCTCCGCAGTAAGTCAATGCCCTATGCAGTGCAGGTGATTAGCTGGGCGTTTTAAATTACGCATACGAGGAAATGGTCTGTTTTCTCCAAAACGCGCTGATTACCGTCCCGCTAGTGATTGTAGCTAGGCTACTAGTCTTTGACTTTCGAGCATTGCACGCTGGTGTGTCCTAGTTACACTACTACTAATACCACTAGTAGTACTACTAGCTAATATCCAGCTCCTGTTTGCAGATCTGCACCGAGTTTGCCTTGGAAAAGTTGTGGGTTCTTGGCCAATTCCCTCCCGGGTGGTCTGTTCGGTTTGACATATATTGACATATTTTTGGTCTGGGATGAGAACGAACTGGGTATCCAGAACACCGTTTAAAGGGCAGGTCTCCGAACAGAGAGGGTTTGTCTAAGTGCAGTAGTGTTTTGAGCCGCAGATATTTTGCCTGCGTCATGTTGTGCATTGGCACAAACTCGTTTGCTGGCATACCGACAGATACTCGCTACTAGCTACTGAAATCCACAGCTATGTTGTATTGCTGAACCAAAAAGATACACTAGATAAACTGGTAGCAAAAAATGTATTCATAGTATAGTATTTCAAATGTATTCGGTAACTATTTAAATATATGCATGGAAAGTTGGACTGGTTACTCTGATGCCTGTTTTTAGAAAACCAGCAGCGGTCTGGTAACCAACCTGTGGGCGGGGCCCACATGCTGTACATTGCACTATGCTGAGTGTAACCAACCTGTGGGCGGGGCACACATGCCGTACATTGCACTCTGCTGAGTGTAGCTAGCTTCTGTATTGTAGGATAAGCAATGACATGGACGCCTATCGTGTCTTACTTTGTTGTTATTATTCAGAACGAGGTTGATCAAGTCCAACAGATGATCAACCCGTATAGGTATTTGTACATTATTTCATCTGAATTCGATTCACACCTACCAGTGTGGTAGCTAGTCTTGTTGTGAACCAGCAATTACTGTCTGTTTGGGTTTGTCTATGTGCGCAATACAATAGGAAGGGGGAGATTACCAGAGAGCGATGATGAGATGACAGTTATGAAAATGATGAAATGGTGCGATGCAGTGTGGTCTCCTGTTTTAATAATAATCAGAATTAGATTTGGGTGATTATATTTAAATGGATCACTCTTACACACCCACTTATTAGACTGTTTTTAATATTATTTGATTAGATTTAACTTTATTGTCGTTGGACGACAACAAAATGCATGTTGCATCCAACCAGAAGTGCAAAAAGATATGGAGTACAGTGTGAGGATGTGCAATTGACCTGGATAAGTACATGTGCAGGTATTTAGTTTAAAAAAGTAGCAAATTGCAAATGTGTGAAGGGCACTTTGCTACATTGTTCAACTGAATACCTGCACATTTACTTATGTCATCACATTTATCATGTCATCATGAAATCATAAAGAACTCATTATGTCTTTGGTGCTGACTTTAGAGAGCAGTTTTTTGGCTTGCTTATGTCTGTGTCCAACAGGATTTGGCATTCAGGTCTCGATGGCTACAGTTACAGTACATGATCTGTATTCAGTCAAGAACCATACCATAGAGAAGGATTGAGAGGATCTTTGAACTTTCCATTATTGCATCTTTTCAGTGCACGTCCTATGAGCAGCCTCTTTGAGGATTTCTCTGGTAAATTTGTCTTCACAAGTGTAGTTCATTGGCGGATCAATGATACATGAATTCAACACGGTCATTTGGAGGGATTGGTCAATAATGTTTGTAGTACCGCCCAGTTGACTGCATTAATATAGTAAATATCCTTAATTTCAAAAGGCATGCCTAAATAAATTTCACCAAGCAGACTGTCTATATTCATTCTGCAGATCCTGTTGCAAAGCTATATGTAAATGGAAGCTACTAGAAGAACACAGGCGTCAAAGGACTTGTCCAGTGACAATGTTGTTCTAGTTGCATGACGCACTATTAACCGAATTGTAAAATGGCATGCTATCATATCGTGTGCAATGCATATAAATTTGCATTTTTACATGTCCATCTGGGAACGTAGTGTGTCCTGGCAACTACCGAGCGACATAGTTGTATGAGTGGGGTCCGGGGTGTTGGTGTGTAATGAGAGCAGCGGCACCGACTGTCACTGGCACATCCCACGGTTACCACTAACTGTCAGGGGACTTCATGGATACTACAAAGTGTGTGACCCCCCCCCTGGAAACGCCCAGTCATGTTTAACCGGCATGTTTTCCTGTGTCCCTCAGAAAATGGGATCATCAAGTCAGACAAGGTTTACGAGGTCATGTCGGCCACTGACCGAGGCCACTTCTCCAGATGTAACCCCTACATGGACTCTCCACAGTCAATAGGTATTTATTGTTGGGGGAAATCCAAATTCAATTGAAATGCCTGTTTAGCGTTAAAATAATCGTCCCTGTCTTTGACTCCAAAGGTTATCAAGCAACGATCAGTGCTCCACACATGGTAGGCATAGGCCTGTTAATATACTGTATGTATTTACATTGTTCCGTTAGAACTATCAACACCATTGATTGCCTTGCCAGTATAATTCATACCAACTGAGTAACACCCGTGTAGGGTAGGGTAACGCGGGTGTGTAGGGTAACGCGGGTGTGTAGGGTAACGCGGGTGTGTAGGGTAACGCGGGTGTGTATCTCATTTAATCCCCCAGCATGCCTATGCTTTGGAGCTACTGCACGGTCAGCTCTATGAGGGAGCCAAAGCTCTGGATGTTGGCTCCGGGAGTGGAATCCTCTCTGTGTGCTTCGCACGAATGGTGAGCTACATGTAAAAAGGGGATAGCGCACAACACAGGTATTATATTTGGGTACCGTGTATATTTTACATTTCAGTTATACTTTTTTTTAGGTCGGTAGGTAGTTTGTGTTTTGTGTAATGTTCGATGAGACAGACATTTATACCTTTATACCTTTATACCCTCTTATTCAGGTAGGTGCCAAAGGGAAGGTGATAGGAATTGACCATATTAAGGAACTGGTCGACGAATCTATAAACAATGTAAAGAAAGACGACCCCAGCTTGATAACATCTGGTAGAATTAAACTAATGGGTATGTTTGACTTTTTTTTAAGTTACAATCACATTCATTGACTTATCTTTGACTGTTTTGAAAATGTCTTATACAAACAGTCAAAATATGAAAAATATGCGGGGCTGGTGATGCAGTGATTGTAAAATAAAAAAGTCAAATGGATGTTGCCTTAAAGTCACTCCTTGGAAGAGGCTAAGTTGACATACAAGTGGCCGTGTCTCCTGAGTTCCGTAAAGAGTCCTGCCTCTCCAGTCTACCAGCATCAGAGTCTGCGGCCAGCATCTAGGCGTGTTAGGTCTGAGGCTGACTGCATGGTGACTGCCAGCGGGTGGGTAACGCCTGCTACCTGTTTATTTTGTTCCAGTGGGAGACGGGAGAATGGGCCATCCAGAGGAGGCGCCTTACGATGCCATTCATGTGGGCGCGGCAGCACCAAACGTGCCACAAGCAGTATGTTCCCAAACCACACTAACCAGAGCAACAGACCCCACTCTTACATCGTCTCAGTTTGTCATCATCCCTAGCAATGTTAGGGCGTGCGTCCTCATCCCTAGGAATGTTAGGGCGTCTGTCCTCACACCTAAAAACGCGTCCTCATCTCTAGGAGCGGTGCCGGGTCCATCATCCTTAGGAATCAACTTTACTGTGGAATTTGTCAAATAAATCTGTGGTCAGAGGATGATATCAGGTTTTGTGTCAAGATGTGTATCAGTCTGCTCTGTGCTACGTAGTACTGTCAGTCCCCTGGGTCTGTTTATTTTTAGATGCACGATTTGTTTGTACTTTGTTTCTGGGCCAGCAATTGGGTTGCAAATGTGACAGCTTGTCTGAGGAACTGGAAATGTTTGGTCTCTAAATGGTATGTGGTTCTAACACAGTGAGTCTTTTCCTCAGCTCTTAGAACAGCTGAAGCCTGGTGGCAGGTTGATTCTGCCCGTGGGCCCGGCCGGAGGGAACCAGATGCTGGAACAGTATGACAAGCTGGAGGACGGCAGCACCAAGATGAAGCCCCTGATGGGGGTGATTTACGTGCCTTTAACTGACAAAGAGAAGCAGTGGTCCAGGTGGAAGTGACTTCCTATTCCCTCTATCCTCTCTCCTTCACACAGTGGGCAAAGGTGAAAGGGTTTGGCCCGGAGCAGATAATGGATTCCAAGGGGCTGTGTTTGCTGCTTGTCGTCATTATTTGCTTCTCCCATACCGTGGCAACTAGCTGCACGTTCTCTTAAAGTTTTAATCCCATGATGAAGTTAAGAATTTGAATAAAAACATCTAATGTTTGATGATCAGCATTTGGCTACATTAACAGGTGGGATGAGAGCATGTCAGCTGGTCGTGTCCCAGGAGACATTTGGCACAATCTTACTGCATAATACCTGGCGCTTTAATCTGAAGGGTTGGGAATATCCAGTAACCATGGAGAAATAAGGGTTCTGCACAGTGTGGGGATCTCTGTAACAGTTTGTGCATGCGGAGTGTTGTGGTCATGTGGTGCATGAGGAGGATATTGATTGGTGTGTGTGCGCGTTTCCTCAATTTCACTATACTCTTTCCTGTTTCATTTTCTCACAGGGATGAACTTTGAGGCGACACACTGTCCGTATTCCACGTTTCAGCGAGAGCCAGGGGAGTCTCCTTTTGGTTCCAACAACAGCTCTTGGATTTATTTCTAACAGAAACAAAACATGGTCTTTTTATTTAATTTTTCTTTAATAACTTGGTGTTCGAGGATAATGCTAAGGATTACCCCCAAAGGTTGGGGAAAAGACTGTTAGAGATTGAACCAAAATAAAATAGCGTTGGGGCTGCATTTATTTTCCCAGGCATCATTTTTGATTGTGAATTTGACTTGATTTGTTGCAGGGTTTGCTTGTATTTATTGCGATTACATCTTGAGCAGTCGGAAACATTGTCACAACGACCCATCGAAGCTGAGTGAATAGATGTTGACAAGACTGTTCTGATCAGGATAAACCTGAGTTGATGAGATTACCATCTTCTTGCTACAGAGTGCATCTGACTGTAATTACATGTCCCGCTCTGTTTCTGTATATCAGCCGCTAACAGTATTTAAACCGGTGCACACAGGCTGCATAAATGGCTACTCTCTAACAAACATCCAGTTGTTTTATGCATCACATGACACTACGGGGCGTAGTAGACAGGCCTGTCGCACCTAGATTTACTCATGCAGTTAAAAATACACGCCAGTCATCACCTTGTAGAACACTGATACACATGCACACACATGTAAACACACGCCCACGTCTACGGTGGTGCTTCCCCAGTTATGTATCGTGCGCTGCCTCTGGTTTCTATGACAACACTGCGTGTAGGCTTTACTGATGACCGACTTTGAACAAGGTAGCCGGCGCTTTTGCCAAAGCGAATGAATGTCTTTTGTTTAAAAAAGGAAAAAAAAACATGGAATTGAAAAGTACATTTATTTGGATTGTCCATGGCTTTTTCACAATATCTGGAATGGCAAAAATGAAAATAAAGCATTGCTTATGTTTTTGTCACTCTCTTTGTGCTATAGCAGCTGGCTATTCTCGATGAGCACAGCATCTTTTACGGTTGTTTCCTTGCTAAAAGAAACCTAGTAGGAGAATCCTCACCATCCACATTCAGTCAATCCACATTTGGGTTTAATTCCTTACTAATTAAAGCACTATACACTTGTCATAGTCACAAAACACACATGTTGGTCAAGAGTGTACTTAATCTCGCACAATCGATGCATACAGATTTTGCTCACAGAATTTCAAAGGACTGGTTCTCAAGTAAAGCAACACTGCAATATCAGACACAGCCATGAATTCCTCATGGCTTGAAACGGGTGATCCTGGCATTAATTGTTTTGTATTGTTATTGCAGTTTTTTCAATTGCACAAGTTACATAGTCTGCTATCTCCATATTGCAAAGTCTGGTAAAAAAAGAAAAGTACAGGCCTAACAGATATAAAAGCATCACAGCACTAATGGGCTGAAAAATATATATAGATATGTTGACTTAACATGGAAGTTGGCTTTTGGAAGTTTGCTATGACATTACAAGTTTGAAAGTGAGTGGCTGACATGGGGCACATATTGGCTCATAAATAACAGCCACAATTCAAGGGACCATTTTCGCCTCCACATACTAACTGCGTTTTTCATGTCACTTTCTCGTCTCAATTAAGCTCTAAAAGCACAACAGCGCCACTCAGTGGCAGACGAATTGCGTACAATATGATGTAGTACGACATGGTAACTCCCCCCAAAAAATGCATACATGAAAAATACATGAAGTAATGTTTTAATTGTAATATTAAAATACATCTATGATGAGGGCGAAAGACATCACGGAAGGAGGACAGCAACTCTTCCCAAACCTAAAAGCAGACTAAGCAGAAGGAAAGAAAGTACCAAAAAATGGCAAGAACATTTAATGCCTGTTAAAAAGGTGTGTTTCATTTAGCGCACTGACGACTCTGGAGGACTGTGTTCACTCAGGTAAACTAAATCGAATTCAGCCTTAAGGAAGTCTACACAGTCATGATATAGATGTATGATAGACAGTTATCATGAAGACTCGCCCTGGCTACCAATTAACTGACAGTTGTGTGGTTATGCTGTGTTTGCCAAGTACAGAGGGCAGATCCCAGTCTAATAGAATACATATAACTGACTGGGAACCATATTCTTTGCCTATGGGGACAGTGTGTGTACTCATTCTGGTTCAGTGGTCGCTTCATTCTTGCCCGCTGCTACAGGTACATGCCGTTGATAAGGTAATCGGACTCCTCCGTAGTGAGGGGGCGTGTCTTCTTCAGTTTGTGGTGGACCATGCGCATGCGACAGCCAATCATAAGCAGCAACAGAGCAGTGATGATCAGGCCGAGAGCCAATGGCAGTATCGCACCTGCGGAGGAGAATGGAAAGTAAAGTCGCAGGCATTGTTATGTACTGTGTGGAATCCCGCATTTTTTATGAAAAAGAGGTGTTTTAAGATGCTATGTTACTTGAACAAACCTGACTCGGGAACAGGGTGCCCTGAGTGTGATTTCAATATTGAGATCATGTCACTCTCTGGTTTTGGGTTGATCTCTGGCCACTTCATGGTCACTTGAAGGACATCAGCTGTAAATGTAAACACACTGCTTAAGACTGGAACAGGTGAACGATTGCGTTAATTTAATTTCTTGCCTTTTTTTCCGAAGAAATAATCCTATTCAATTTACCCGTCCCTGCTTGTTTTGTGGTGGAGCCAGTTGCCATGGTCGTTACCTTGACAGCGGGACCTGAGAAATGATTTTCCACCATCAATTAGCGCATGTGTATTTATACATTATACACATCGCAGACGATATCTAATGAGGTGATTGTGAACATGGCCCACCTGTTATATTTACACATTCACTGACACAGTCTGGCTGCTGCAGGAAGTTGTTTCGGTTTCCCTTGCAGCCGCCGTAGATGAAGTGCTTACACTCCCCAGCCACGGGGTCATAGAACCAGCGTGGGAAGATACCTTTGCATGGCCCCACAGAAGGGAGCTCTGTACAGGGCTCTGCTGGGATAGACGGGCAGAGAGAGAAATCAGGTCAGGTGGTTTTCCTCTATCTCGACTAACTCAGGGATCAGGTGGCCGGGGACAGTGGAGTGTTTTGTTCCAGCGCTAAGACCTGACTTGAGGGGGTGAAGGGCTCACTTCAATAACAGCTCGGCATGTCTCAAAGTTCCCCTGTGGCCTGCATTCTGCCTCACTCAATAGTCTCCAGATCAGCTTTATAGCTCAATGGCCGCCTGCAGCGGGACAATCTGTCGTTCTCTGCACTTACTAACACTGTCCACTTCCTCTGCTTTGTGCCAGGGCCAACCAAATGAATGTGCAGCCATGACGAATCGATTTCATTCCTTCGTAGCCGAAGAAAACCTTAGCCAGGTTCTTGTCTAAAGCATCGTTGTTAGACATGTGCATTTAATTGCCAACTAGGCTATAGCTACGTAGCTACATATCCAGCAGTCTTATGCAAATAGACAACCTAAACAAAATTGGTGGTGCTGTAGATCTATCAGCTGATATTGCACATTTGACCAATAGGTCTGCCCTTAACTTGCAAAGAGAGAAAGTGGAGCTCCTTGTTATAGCTACAAACATTGTTGTTTTTCTCTTGATCTGTATGGACCTGGATCTTAACCCGAGCATCTAAAAAATGACACAAAACCTTTGCTTCTGAGTTAACCGGAATAAGCTACTGTTCAGTGTTTATACGCGTACAACAACGTTACCTTGACTGACAGGGCTTTCCTCTCCACCGTGATGTGGTACGACGTGAGGCACAACTCTGATCCTGTCAATAGACTGTGGGATCTGTGGGGCTTGTGGAGCTCGTGGTGGAGGTGGTCTGGCCTCCTCCATGGTCTTCCTGGGCACGCCCTGGGTCCTGGAGTGGTCCTCGCTATCATCTGGCTGGACCACAGGTTTCTGTGAGCTGGTTTGACCCGCAGGGTGTGTCACTGATTTCCTGTTCCCATCAACTGCAGACAGGACAAAAGGAGAGACAGAACAGAGAGGACAAAGTGGACAGAGAGGACAGACAGAAAAGACAGGATAGAGAGGACAGACATGACAGACAGGACAGAGAGGACAGACATGACAGACAGGACAGAGAGGACAGACAGGACAGAGAGGACAGATATGACAGAGAGGACAGACAGGACAGAAAGAACAGAGAGTACAGACATGACAGACAGGACAGAGAGGACAGGGTCAACCCAGACCGACATTGCATCCAAGTCCACCTGAAAATCGTAATGTCACATTTTTCTCCTCTCATCAGATTCGGCTTGGCTTGTCACAGGAACAGCTGGTCGGGGAGACTTGGAGACTTGCCCCCTGACTCACTCCTCACCAAGGCATTATGTTTCTTATCACCCTACTCAACAAACCAGGTATTTGTAACTGGCCCCCAGGCAACAGAGGTGAACAAATACCCCAGCCGACAACCAGTCAACCCTGAGCTAAACACCTAGTGACTGTCAATATACTGCGACCCTGATTCAGAAATCTGGCTGCAATAATGCACTGAGGGGCCTTACGTTCTGCAGCATGAGGTGTTATTTATAAAACACTGGCCGGGTCACATAGATCATCAGTGGACTGCTGGAAAAGCTCAAACAACACTTCAAATATAGAGGCATCCTCAACAGCGCTGACAGGAAGAAGAACAAATCAAATCACATTTGCTAACAGGCCGTCAGTGTGGGTTAGCATTCTAAAAGCGGTGGCGTCAAAAACAATTGTTTAGTAACTACAGCATGTCAAGATAAAACCGGTAAGCCGTAACCAACAGTGTGAGCGGCAGGTCTGTATTGGCTTTACCGGAGCTACAATCTACCGGATCAGAAGCTTCACTGTCGTTCACCTCATGCATGACCTGATGGGGTCTAATCTCACTTCCGCCATACGCCGAACCACACCACTTATGGTGCAATAGCTGCACCATCCAGATGGCATGGCAACGGCATTTTGCCACACCTTTCATATGATTGCTGCACATGTTCCATGCGACAAATCCAATGATAAACTTCCCAGATACCAACTACAGTATATTGCATTATTTGTGACCGCTGTGTTTAAATCGAACAATATATTAAGGTCACATAGCCCTGTAGCTGTGAACAGTGTCTCCCAGTGGCCTTCCCAAGACAAGAGTACAGACTGACTCACAGCTCTGACAGAAGGCCTCATCCGAACGGTCGGGACACTGCTGCTTCCCATCGCAGGCGTAGGAGATGTCAATACAGCAGCCATCGTCACACATGAACTGGTATTGGGAACAGTGGCCTGTACACACTAGTTAGAGGAAAAAGACAGAGAGCTGAATCACCCTCAGGCTGTGGGGTACAGATATATTGTGTTTCGAATGTAAATCCAAACAATGCTAAGATATTCATTACTCTAAATGATGCCGGAGCAGAATATTTTTAAGGCATGTCAATTTAGTTTTCCTTCTTTGCACATTATAACGCCTGTTCATATGATCGACTAAGGCAACACTGCTCAATTGATTTAAGAGCTAAATTGCAGGCACTTTTTCATTTCCAACAAGAATCAATCCACAAAGGTACAAATGTAATTTCACGGCCTGTTATGCATTAGTATGGGAAATTGTCTTAGGAACAGAGTCACAGCAGATCACCAACACAACAACACATCCAAGGTCATCTGCCACAGAATACAAAACTAGACCAGACAGCCACTAATGAACGATAGATGAACCTGACAAGGAACATCTGGCTGGTAATGACTTCCATTGAGGGATGAGATTGGAGTGTCTATCACCTTTAGCTCTGCGTTCTGGAGCTAGCACCGTCACGGTGACATTGTCCGAGCTCTTCTGTCCTGCAGTGTCGGTAACAGTCATCTGGAAAATATAAACGCCCTCCTGTAGACCATTGATCTTCAGCAACCCTGGATGGGTGACCTGGAGACACGAGAATGTCACATTTAAGAAAGAAAACAATACCGAAGGAAGCTGCACTCAAGATTTAAGCCCACAAACAGAGAATTGACAATGGCACAAAATACTTTTTGGCACAACTAAAACCATGGGAGGAATTTATTTATTTAACACGCTGGTTTACATTACATCAGCCTCTCAGCTTTCCAGGGATGGCAGAGGGCAGCGTACAATAGAACTCTTGTCTTTGGGTAGGGTGGTTTATAAGAAACTCTCATCCTGGTCTGTGCAGCGTTGCAGGGACAGAGTTCGGATCAAATCATTATGCAAACCTTGCTGTTGACCAAACTCACTACACACATATACAGGTTGTGACTGTTCTGAGAACTAATGAAGGCAATATCTGTGTATTCTATTTCAGGGAAATTGCCAACCATTACTTGTTAATTTATTATACTTATTTTTCCAGGTATGTTTACTAAAAGCATACACTTCTTTACAGCTAGGAAGCAATTACGGTTAAATGCCTAGCGCACATCCAGAACCAAGTATTTGTCAACTTGCTCACAAGTTCAATACTTTTTCATACTGAAGAGATGGTCTCACTGACTTGCCCCCTTGAAATCATCATGATACTTAATTACCAATTCTGTATGTATTGCTATTCAAAATATTCTATTACCATTGTCATGAATTGCTGTGATTTAATGGATTTGATGTTCCAAACAAAATGCTCACATTGCTGGAGAAGAACAAATGACATGAGAACACCGGTAGAAATTAGTTCAGATAGCACAGCTCATGAAATAAGGTATATAACGATACAATAAAATATTTTGTCTAAACAATTCCACAATACCTAATGGTCTACATAGAGATCTGTTAGAAATACTTTGTTCCTGTTTTGTGTCATGTCCTGGCCAAATTGCCGTGCCTGTGAGATATACCTGAGTCTGTGAGGGTGGACGTTGGGATTGGGCCAATGACACTTGTTTTGTAGTTTATTGCCCTCACCTGTTTCCCTAATCACTGTCCTTATTTAAGTTCCTCTTTTCCCACTGTGTCTTGTTGAATATTGTTTGGCGTTAGCTTATGTTTTGATTGTTCCTGTCTTGTTTAGTGTTTCTTCTGTTACCATTAGATTTTGTTGATAAATTATTTCCAGCCCATGTGTCCGACCTCCCCTGTCAAATTTTGTTTGGTTTTCCTTTTCTTCGATTCCGATTTAGTGATGTGTTCAGTGTTTACCTTCATATTTATAGCCGGGTCACCCTTTACCAGAGCCCATTCGTAGCGACTGACACCATGGTCATCTACACTGTCCCGGCCATCCAGTACGGCCCAGTCAGTAGGCAGCTGGATGACCACATCCTGACCAGGATCACTGCGGGGAGGCTCATCTATGTCTGAAAGCAACCCAGAGCAGAGCTAACCTTTAGGTTTCAGAAGCAGAGGGCAGGTAGCGAATTATTAACCAAAGCCAAACACTGGTTTCAAATTGCTATAAGTTGTGTCAACAGAATTATCAGCAACTAGTTACTCGGCACAGTATTATGAATGCTCAAGTAATGCACTTTACACCCTAATGTAGACATTATTAACACTTGTATGTTGTAGCATATTGAAAAACAGTGATTTGTATTCTCAAATGAACAGTACTGTAAGACAACCGTACCTGGCATTTGACTGTTATCATCAGCACCAGGTTTGTCCTCAGGTCTCCCAATCAAACTAACCAATTTGTTTGCATCCCCAGTGCCCCTGAAGGAAGTGAGGTGTCCTGTAGTGTTGTGAGACCGGCTGTAGGTGCTGAACCCAGCCTGTGCGGCGAATGAACACACGTTTTTATTTCTATAGGTGCAGTTAAACAAATAGCAGCTCAGGCTGTCGTCCGACTGTCTTAGGTCCTCCTGAACGACCGCCAAGGTGCAGTGGGAGTCCGCGCAGCACGCATGGAGACAGTCTTTCCAGCTGTAAACCCGGTCGGGAACCGAGAGGAAGGTCGCCCCCTGCTCAATGGATACCCTCGCTCGGATGATGTGCTCGTCCACTGCGTGGAAATCCTCCAGGCAGACGTCCACCAATTCCTCCTCCTCCCTGTTAACCGTCTGGTCCTGCTGGAGCTGCTTGCGGAATTCTTCCAAGAGCTCCTCCACACCCGATATTTTCGATTTTAAGTCCGATATTTGAGAAGACCGGGTGTAAATACTGGTCACCATACAGAACAGCAGCACGAGTCGGTGATGCTGAACCAAAGCCATTGGGTTAACGCAGTTTAACAGCATCCCACCCTGTCGATTATTTCCCAACGAATAAAAACACCCTTTTTAACACCATAAGCCTGTAGCGCAAGATAAGAAACATTATATTGTTTGATAGCATACAAATCTATTTTCCTTATTTTATTTATTCTGGAGCTACAGGCCCAATGTCCGTATCATGATGACAGAGGAGGCGGCCAGGATTGGGTGGCGCAGGACATCAACATCCAGCCACTGTGATTGGAGGTCCACATTAATGCATTGACGTCACAAACGGTGGTTCATCCAGACTCACATCACATGTCTGTTTTAATATAACGAAACACCCGGACATACATATGTACGCGAGAATGGGACGAGATTTTAATGTAATTATTATTATTATTATGTTAATAACCCTATGAACAATCATATTGGTATATCTTAATTGCCGTGTTAGCCTTATCTACGACTCTAGAATTTAGCACCTTAATAGAAACGTTGAATTTACAAAAACATTAGGAATTGCTGTGAGCAAAATAAAAGTTCTCAAAATATCAAAACAAATACAGGCTAGACTACATTTTATTATTTTGCTAATGAGGTGGTCCTGCCCTGATGTGGTTCTGCTAAAGGCTGAGTTTACCTTTATAAAACAACCGTATTTGTTTAATTAGATGGGGAAAATGTACTTACTAACGAGTAGATACTTGTAGAAACTGCAGTTAAAAAACTAGCGTTTATTTTAATTTATTAATGGAAATAAGCATAATTTCAGTTTACACTTTATTTCACAGTTACATCAGGACACATGTTTGTGTTACACAACAGTATGTTATTGCACAAATAAATGTCATCAATCAAACTATATTGAAAAACAGACACATTTAAACCAAACCTAATTTGCATATCTCTGACAGAAAAACCTTAAATAAAAAAGAGATATCTGTGAAGGTTTTCATTTAAACGTATACATTGGATTCACTGTAAAGCATTTGCATGTTTAATAAAATGCAAATGAAGGCTAAATAAAACTCATTCTGCAAATATACAACAAAAATACCTCTTCCATAGAGCAAAATATCAATTGGTTTGTCTGTTTTGTCAAATAGTATACAAAATGTGAGTACAATATAGGTATATATTAGCCAACGCAAATGTGTGTTACACATTTGATCGGACATTTAGATGTAAATGGTTCCACAGAAAAATAGTAAATTACTGTAAATATATTTTAAAATATATACATAATATATGCCAAAATCACACAAGACCTAAGATAAATGACTTTTAAAACACAAAAAAAATTAAGTTAGAAGCTACAAAGTTCCATAGCCTTCCAAGACAGTTTAACAAAAAGGTACAAAAGGCAGGCATGCAGTGAGAGTAGAGTATACCCATAAAACACATATAAATAAAAATGTGATATGAAGACACCAACATCACAATGTTGTTTATCAAGAGAACGTACATCAACTAAAATGCATCCATTAACATTGAATTTTGTGTCTCAGGCTTGGCTTAGAAAATGGTCAGTCTCATGTAAACAAATGACAAGGAGTGATTTCTAAAACCGATTAACATTTAAAGGTTAAACAAATTCTCAGATATTTATAGCCTTCTGCTGTTTGCCCTGTGAATCTTGTAGCACCAGCTTAAAACGTGTCATATCATACCGTTAAACATGATAAACACAGGTGGCTCTTTATCACTTTTGCACGAAAAAAGTTACCCGATTTGAAAAAAGAACCCCCCCCCCAAAAAAACATTTCCATAACCAGACGCGGTCGTTAATGCGGGGAGAGTCCTAGCAGAACTTGGGTGTCGAGACACAATTCACGATGACTCCCACTGGAACAGTGACCCATCTGGGCGGAGTCTAACGAATAGCTGAGCAAACTTAAAAGTGCAGCGGTGAGAGGTGAAGGGAATACTACCTTGTTGTTGCTCTTGTGCTAAAAGTCTTAGGGCCTCATTTGTTAACTGCTAGGACATTCTCATGCACAGAGTCTCTAGGATTTCCTCGTGCCAAAAAATATTGAGAATTAACCAATGACTCAAAATATTTCAAGCTTTGAAACTGGGCCAGGACAGTTTCTACAACAAAGCACAACGTCAAAGAAAGAAAAATAAATCACCACATTCCTGTTGAGGCGTGGTACGAAAGATGTGATCTTTTGCAGTGACTGTAAAAAACATTCAGTGTATAGCTTGTGGGAATCACTAGTCGTGTTTTCAGCAAAACTAGCCAAACCGATATACTTGACTTTTTGAGGATGGTCATCAAGCACTTTGTTGGCTTTCGAATGAGAAATGGATAAATGCTAGTCTTCTTTTTGCTGTATAACAGGACTAAGCTAGTCATGTTTAATCTGAGAGACCCCTTGTGCAAAACTATAAAGGCCAATACAATACTTAAATAACTACATTAGTTTAGATGGTGCCCCTAGATGGTTGACCCTATTTTTTCCATTATTTTAATGAATGGTTATCAACAGGAAAGTGTGGCTCTCTAGACACAAATCGTACTCAAAATGTTAGGGCAAAATCTCATGGTTGATCAACCGTATTGCGGACAGATATAGTTTCTCCACTGTGCAGGCTCCATATCAGGGTTGACCAACTGTATAGCAAACGGATATAGTTTCTCCACTGTGCAGGCTCCATATCAGGGTTGACCAACTGTATAGCAAACGGATATAGTTTCTCCACTGTGCAGGCTCCATATCAGGGTTGACCAACTGTATAGCAAACGGATATAGTTTCTCCACTGTGCAGGCTCTATATTAGGGTTGCTCATGCTGGTTTCTGTCGGTAGTCTGTGATGGCCTTCCATAGTTTACACAGGATCCCACCTCTGAGGAGGAAAACATGACAAACACAGAAAGTTATAACTACATAGTGGTGTTTGACGCCGCTGGGTGTTTTCACAATGTCAGTGAGGAAATGGTTCACCTTAATGTCAGACTTTTCAGGTCATCTCTCGTCACGTAGTGGAGAAGGTCATCCAACGTGTAATCTTCACTCAAGATCTACAAAGATTTAAGAGGTACTCATTGTTAAAATCGTCGGTAAAATCATTGGTAACCGAAACAGATGGCCGGTAGATGGTACCACATTACAGACATCATCAACAATCAATCAACCAACCACCTCCAGGGTCAGAAACAGTTAGGGTTAGTGTTAGAGTTAGGTCAGTTATACCAGCTTCACAACAGTGCACTTGGTGTCCAGTAGTTTTGGGGAAAAGGTTTGTAGAGGTGGTTGTGGTTTGTAACCGCTAAGTAACCGCTTAAAAAACAGATGTGGCAAGAGGTGTCAGGACCTACCCTCTCGGTGGTGTCATCGTCAGCTCCATGGAGTCTCAGCCACTTGATCAGACCTTGTTCTTCATCGCTTCCAGTGGATTTGCCCCTCGGGCTTACTGACGAAGTAGGCATATCTTATAGACACAATCATACAAGCCCATGTATTACCATTTAATCAACGCTATTAGACATAGACAATAATGTGTATTGAGTGTGCATTGTCCGTTTTCACAACAGTCTAGGTTTGGGGCTCAAATCTGGACCGCGCTGGACAGCTTGGCAGTAGGAATTTTAGCCGTAGACCTGTGAGCATCCTGGGAGTCCATGTTTCTAAATATACCCATGACCTGTTTAAAATGGTTGTGCTGCCAGTACTCACCAATGGGCTCTGACCGGATTCTCAGTAGTTTGATCTCATGTTCCCTCTCATCCAGGACCTGCTGGAGGATGGCCTGGTACTCTCTCTCCCTCAACAACAACTGTTCCAATAGCCTGGGAGGACAACAGTGAGAGGGTGGAGGACATCATCAACTAGACACAGCTACTGCAAGACCAGTAAGGTAGCCATGATGGAAATGTAAAACGTATCCACTGTTCACAGCTCCAAATAACAAAGTTCTCACTGGTAAGGAAACAATACGAAGGTACAGGTAGAATTATTGCCTGATCACACAGGAGGAGTTAAGGATCACGATTTGTAAAAAAATAAAATGAAAAATGAATCTCTCTATTGCTGACAGTCGTTGCCATGGTTATGACCGAACATTGACCGACCTGTTGGTTTCCAGCTTCATTTTGCCTATTTCCATGGTAACCGAGCGCTGAGCCTTCTGGGATTCATGTGAAACAGTGGAACTGAGCGTGCTCACGCCAGAGGTGGCGATGGTGTCGTCGTGGACAGCATGGGGCGGGGCTCTGCTTTGGTGGGTAGAGGTATCCTCCGGGTCCACGTCATCGTCCACGTTATCCTGATCGGCCGGGTCGCTCTCCGAGGGCAGACTGAAGTGGGGCCTCAGCTCTGGGTCACGACACGAGACACATCATCACAATGTCACAGCGATACAAACAATACAAACGCAAGACGACAGCCACTGAAGAGGTGACGTGAAATGTGCACAGCCAAGTCACAAGTTATCTGTGATAAAAACATATTACGTGTCAGTTATTGAGCAGACGCTTTTGTTCAGCGTGACTTATAGTTAGGGCTTTCCTCTTAGATTAGGATAAGCACACAGCACAGTAGTATAGATAATACATGTGACATCATCATCACACAGCATGCTTGTTAAATGCCTCGTACTGTACACTGCACATCTGTGCCCGAGCTTGTGATCTCGGTTCTGACACGTTGAGACCGTTTCGTTGGATTCCCCTCGCTGACTGAAGACATCAGTATTACCTGGCACCAGGATGGTGATGGCTGTCTGAACCGCTTTCCGGATGATATTGTCCAGGGCAAACATCCAGTGGGGCTTGATATTGTGGTTCCTTAGTACTTTGTTTACCTACAGACACACAGACAAACACACACAAACACACAATCCATTACTAGACAGCTGATCCACACATGATCCACATGTGATCCACATCTGATCCACATGTGCCTATATAATCGCACAAGGTCTGATTTGTGGGAAGGAGCACAGCCAACATGCCAGCGGTGCTCTGTTTACATTGCGTGGTGGTTACCCAGTAATCGGATATATCCTCATATATAATTGGATTAGCTTCCATGGAAACTTCTTTCAGCCCAAAAAAGATAAACAAGAAAGGTTGAAAAACAAGTTTGTGTCGCGCATTGATAGAGAGCTGTGGCTGAATGTGTACCAAATAAAGACTCGACTGGTTTTCAATGTTTCCACTAGGGGGCATCAGAACTTTTGACACAGACAGTTATTTTAACCCTCCCACATAAAAACAGGCAGTCACAGGCTCCGGTGCTGTTCTATTTGCACAATTGTATCTGTTCGACATCAAAAAGTCAGGCTATTTAAATACAGTAGAATTAAACAGACCTCCCCTTTATTTATTTTTTTATTTAATTTCAAAGTCCATTGTCTGATCGGTTGCTACAATTGCAGTGTAGCGTAATAGTTGGGCTGTGAACAATTCACGGAAACCCCTTGAAATTGCACTTTAATGTCTCTTAAGCCTGCAGCCCATACAAGACTATTTGAAATCCAGCCTATTTACATTGGATACGTAAACAGGGATATTTAAATTATATAACGCTTATATGACGCTTTCACAGAGGTGAAAAATAATCACTTACTGCATCCTGGAATCCAAAAAGCACCACCTGTAGTTGGCTGATAGCTGTGCTGTCAAAGTCCAACTCAAGTTTGAGTTGAGAGAGGGTGGTGGCAATGATCTTCCTGTCCGCCATACAAACAAACTCCCCCAGACTGACCACGAGGGTGGAGATGTGCTGGGGTCTTAACTTAGTGTCCGATGTCTCAGAACCCTGCAGAGAACGAGAAGAAGACGACGGAAATCAGGCGTGATGAGAGGGTGGCAGATGAGAGGGTGGCAGATGAGAGGGTGGCAGATGAGAGGGTGGCACGCGAGAGGGTGGCACGCGAGAGGGCGGCACGCGAGAGGGCGGCACGCGAGAGGGCGGCACATGATACGATGGCCGTTTCAGCCTGGTCTTGTACCAGTACCCGAAATAAACAGAACTGGGTCCAGAACCCCCCCCATCCAGTATATCTGACCTGTTTCAGGGCCTCCATGAGGTTGGCCACCACTTTGTCTTTGTCCTCAGTCAGGATGCGGTGCAGTGTGGCCCGTCTCTCGCTGTCTTTTCTCAGCATGAAGAAGCCCGTGTCCTTCTCATCAGGAGACGGTGGAGCGCTGTGGTCCTCGAAGTTCTCCACAGGGATGCTGTTGAGGAGCACAGGTCAGTGGAAGTGTTGAGAAAACACATCCTTAGTATCATGTGACCTGCTCTGGGGTGAAAACACGCCAACATGATCCATTACTTCCAGATTCTGGCAGGGTGGCAGAGATTATTCAAACTACTACATCAATATTCACAAGCTTACTTACAGATTGTAATTCTTCCACTAGCACTGTTTATTGACAGACTAATTGAAACGGTGGAGAACCAGCGTAAGTATTTTCCTCCTTTGCTGTCCCAATGAATACAGCGCGGTGTTTCTTGCGTTACCTTAGAAACAGGGAGCGGGTCCCTTTGACTTCCCGGTCGCTGTAGCACTTGGTGCTGGGCTTGAAGATGAAGGGGTTGGTGTTGAGGTCGTTCTCAGGGGAGACAGAACCGTACTCGCTGCTGCTGCTGGTGTCCTCAACCACCACTGGTACCGGGAGGGAGATGCTGCGCAGGTATTCTGGAGATAAACAGAGGTACCGTGTGGAGCACAGTCACACCACGTCACACAGAGGTATTGTGTGGAGCACAGTCACACGGCTGTCACACAGAGATACCGTGTGGAGCACAGGCAGACGGCTGTCACACAGAGATACCATGTGGAGCACAGTCACACCACGTCACACAGAGACACCATGTGGTGCACAGTCACTCAATAGACTGAAAAAGAATGAATAATGGATATATATTGAAATGAACTCACCTGAACCACCTGGTGTCAGAGCTGTGTGGAAAAACATGGACTTTTTATTCAACTGAGGCACAATTCGGCAGAAACAACATGAAACGCATACGAAATGTACTTAAAACTGTCTAGTAGCAACTGCCTTTAAATTGGCATAACCCATATCTATATTCTAGTAACCACTGCAATGATGGATGTGTCGAGCATTATCCTAGTCACCTGTGAAGCTGCTCTTGGCTCTCTTTTTGCGGCTAGTGACCGTGAGGAACTCATCAGTGAGGAGGTGCAGAGCGGTTGCTCTCTGGTCGGGGTCGGGCTCAAAGCAGCGGAGGATGAAGGCCTTGGCTTCCATGGACATAGATTCTGGGATCTCGGGGTGGATCTTGAACATACCGACCTGCGGTCAAACCAGAAAACAGTCAGATAGGCTCTAACCCGCAGCTGCAGCAAAGCCAAAGGGCTTTAATACATATTTTGTGATTTAAATTATAGGTAACTTTTGATTGTTTTGTGATAGAAACCCGAGTCTAGTGACCAATACATGTCATGTTAGATATACAGACCAAATCCGGTAGCTACAAACAGAATGGTAAGATCACACACACTTTGGAGAAGACAGGTACTTGTTTGTTTGTGGTGAATCAACTGACCCCTAGTTACCCATAGCACTGTGATTTGGTAACATTTTTGTGACGGCATTACAGTACGGAAGCTCTCAAGTTAACAGCAAAGAACAGAACACAAACAAGCTTGAAGCTTGCCTGAAGATCCACTAGAAATTCCAAAAATGGCTCTGGAATTTTGGCTAGGGATGAAGAATGTGAAGCCCCTCCCAGTGGAGACATTCCAAGAGAATGAATATCAGGAACGTTCATATGAGAATCGCTGCCGACTGCCTTCTCTTCTGTACTGCAGAATGTGCTGCACACGCTTCCAAATGGTAGTTGCTTATATAAGCCATTACATAGAGATAATAGTTTTAGAACTTGACTAGTTATGAGTTATACGCTAAACTGGATAACAGACAAGCGGTGGCATCTGTTGTATAACCAGGTCTACCCAAATCTGCTAGAGAACACTGGTTTAAAAGCACTGACGAATGCACATGATATATGAACAGAAATGTGCAGCAATCTTTCTACTGTAATTGGATTAGAAAGCATCAGTACATTTCTGCGTTGCTGGCCTCCATTTGACATGCACCGCTCAGACCACATAGTTAACTAATCTCTAAATGGAAATTTCGCATGGATTCAGAGAGCCTCTCTAATTCAAATAAAAGCTTGAGGAGGGCTCAACACTAAAATGGAGGGACAAAACAAAATAAGGAATAGGCTGTACTGGGCAATTCAGCTCAAAGTACAGCGTCTGATCTTTGAGTTAAAACAGCATGAAATCCTATCAGTTATAACATTTCCATATGGTTGTAGCCACTAAGCACAAAAGATAAAATGACTTAAATAAGGTTATGAAGGTTTATTATAGTCACACTTTGTGGTCTTTGTGTTTGAACAATGTCAACCACATGCTAGGCTTAGGATATTACTGCCTCTGTTCCAATTTAAAATAGTCATCTGATTAGAACAAAACTAAAATTGGGATCCCTCAAGGCAGAGATTTTTTTGTAATCTAATCAGATGTTCAATCATGACTGAATGTCAGGAAGTTTTATTAAGGACTGATATGAAGCTGAAACTCTGGATTAAACAACAGATATCACTCTGATCCAGGAGAGAAGTTTCAAAAGAAACCTTACTACAGAGCGATGCAATTCAGCAGAACCACATATTGCAATGACTCAATCATTCTGAGTGCGCTGCTGCTCTATCATTCTGAGTGCGCTGGTGCTCTATCATTCTGAGTGCGCTGGTGCTCTATCATTCTGAGTGCGCTGCTGCTCTATTATTCCGAGTGCGCTGGTGCTCTATCATTCCGAGTGCGCTGGTGCTCTATCATTCTGAGTGCGCTGCTGCTCTATCATTCCGAGTGCGCTGGTGCTCTATCATTCCGAGTGCGCTGGTGCTCTATCATTCCGAGTGCGCTGGTGCTCTATCATTCCGAGTGCGCTGGTGCTCTATTATTCCGAGTGCGCTGGTGCTCTATTATTCCGAGTGCGCTGGTGCTCTATTATTCCGAGTGCGCTGGTGCTCTATCATTCCGAGTGCGCTGCTGCTCTATCATTCCGAGTGCGCTGGTGCTCTATCATTCCGAGGGCGCTGGTGCTCTATTATTCCGAGGGCGCTGGTGCTCTATTATTCCGAGTGCGCCGGTGCTCTATCATTCCGAGTGCGCTGGTGCTCTATCATTCCGAGTGCGCTGGTGCTCTATTATTCCGAGTGCGCTGGTGCTCTATCATTCCGAATGCGGTGCTGCTGTATCATTCTGAATGCGCTGCTGCTTAAACAACCTGCACATGACCTCTGAACTCTGACCTTAAACATCGCAGCCTGTGGTTCCCCTAGCTCGTAAAATGGTGGTTTCCCGGTGGCCATCTCAATGATTGTGCAGCCAAGGGACCAGATGTCTGCGGGCTTGCCATAGCCCAGAGGGCCTTTATCTATGATCTCAGGAGCCATGTACTGTAGTGTTCCTGCAAAACAACAGACAGACAGGCATTTAGAATCATTTCATAGCTACTAGTTAAAATTTGCATTCATAGCTACAAGTTCCAAACTGCATTTGTAAAATCGGCATATCAGCCCTTATTCAGGGATAAGTTCAATTGTGTACACGCAAAATGGTCCTATCTACTAACCTTTCAGTAGTATTGATTAATCAGAGCAGTACCAATTGTAACTGGATGAAATTAGTCTTTTTAATTTGTAATTATGCCCTAAGGCAAGTGGAGCTGTAATATTTTTAATAGCTAATCTATGTGCCAACAAACAACTGCTGACAAAAAGCAGAAACTGGGAGCGGCCTATCAGTAAGCAGGTTCAGGTAGACTCAGGGGAAGTACAGTCACACCACCAGCAAGTCGGACGACGTCTCCAGTAACCAGGAATCACCGGTATGGCAAACCTAATTGCCTTTGTTATTGTCACTTAAGACACTTATTTTATTAAAATTCCACTTCTACAGGTGGGTCTGGTTTGGTGAGAAGGGGCTTCTTTCATATGGTTGGATTGTTAGTTGTCTCTATCAGGGAGACACCAAGCTGAGTCATGGGGCTATTTTACACATCACCTGCGTATTACAACACAGAGACACCAAGCTGAGTCATGGGGCTATTTTACACATCACCTGTGTATTACAACACAGAGATACCAAGCTGAGACAGGGGACAAGCGAATAATAATATCTATTTTTTTATGAAAGATTTAGAATTTTCTAATTGGCACCAGAACAGCTTTAGCTTTAGGCTACCCTACAACACACGAATAAAGTGGGGGGGGGGGGTGGCGTAGTAGACAATATACCAATACCATTTCCATAACTGTGAGCAAGCCTGTGACATATCTAGGACTATCCGGTCTTGAGAATGTGTTGTGAATAACTGCAGATAACCCAGTTTGTTTTGGAGGTCAGTAAGGAAGTTTTTACAGCATAGTGGAAATTTAATGAACTTCGATCGCTTGGTTGTTCTAAACATCTACCTATTGAGCAGAAAGGTGTACGTTCACGCTAATGTTTATCCCCACAATGGAACACAATCTGAACGCCAATGATCAATGTTGATCAACATGTTGACACAAGTGATCCATTCTGCAAGGCCCATTGGCTGACCGGGAGTATTTCTCTGCACCAATCAGCAATCAGAGGATATAAACAAAACAGTCATGCCATTGGCTGCCACGGTGTCACCGGTGACGTAACCCTTAGCACCCAGACCAGTTGAACATCAACTGCACAGCTCATTGGAGGGATGATAAATCCTCAAACGCACAACACAAATTCAATATCTGCACGGCTCAAGTCAGTGAAACGGATCCTGTTCCATCCAGTCTACCATGCAGGCAGGGGAAACCTGGCGGCTATAACCCGGGACAGGCAGACCGGTACATACCGGTGAATGTCTCAGTGCAGGGGTTGATCCCGGCCAGCCGTTTAGAGGTACCAAAGTCGGATATCTTCAGAACGCCGCTGTATGTGTTGATAAGCACATTGTCACCCTGTGGATATAAAGGAAGCCAATGGAATGAGAGAATAAACCACCATTTAAAGTGACCCACCCGCTCCTTAACCACTAACTATAATGACAGCCTGATAATCTCGTTATTTTCTAATAGCCATTCAGCAACAGGCATTACGGCTTTACATGTGGGCTGTGCTCAAAACCAGGCGGAGGGAGTCATCAAAGCCAAAACAGGACGATGTGCCTCGTCACAAACGCCCGTTGAGATCCCTTTATGAGACAATATTGTTAAATGGAGCAGAATGTAAAGGCCGGTGGGATGGACATGTAAGCCAAGGTTTGATAATGACAGACTGTGTTCCAGCACGTGTGGTTAACCTGCCTGTACTGTACTGTAATTATAAGCCAGAGCCAGAGCCAGCTCACGCTCATTAATCAATGCAGTCAGTACCACTGGAATATCTCACTACTGGCCCTGGGCTGTACTGCAAAATGGCCGTGACAAAACACAGTGTCAATAGATCGGGGGAAAACCCGAGGCTTCACCTTGATGTCTCTGTGAGCAATCTGGTTGTCATGGAGGTATTTCAGTCCCTCTAAGATCTGTCGTGTATAAAAGCCGATGGTGGGCTCATTGTTTTTCAGAGGGCCCCATTTAGACCTCAGCAGAGCAGACAGGCTACCTGGAGGCAAGACACAAAGAATACAGGCACTCTGAGCAGCGGAAGCTGTCAAAAACACACGATACTACTGCATAATTCAGAACGTATATATGTTGTTACTGTCTCCCAGGTATAGTGGAGTTCCGCGAGTTGGGTTCTAACGCTGTACCTCCAGGAACCTGCTCCATGAAGATCTTGATGAAACCATTCTCACTGATGGAGCCAAGGTACTGCACAATGTTCTTGTGTTTCAGGTGTTTATGGAGCGCGATCTCCTCGTGGAGGGGCTGAGAGTACCTAGGACAAAGCAGATTAAAACAGCCGCTGTTAGCCGTCGTCGCAGCAAATAACAGATGCACTCTATTTCTCTCAGCTTCTCTCAGATAAAAGACCAGGGCACTCCGTTAATAAAACGGGGAGTACTTCCTGGTAATAACCAAATTATTGGAATTATTTACTGTTACTTGTTTTACATTGTGTCTGTTATCTTGACATTTGAGAGTGACATGTTTTATTGCAATTTAATCAATCTCTCTCATATCCATTAACAATGAATAGTGGCAAACGTTTCCCTACTAACGCCTGTTGCTTACAACGAACAAAGACACAGGTATTTTATTTAAAGACACAGACCAGCTATAGACTACATATGATGTCACCTAACAACACTCTTCTACAGGACCGTTTTCAACCTGAACACAGCGCATACCAAAAATAACAAATACTAAGTACATACTAAATACATTCACCCATAATTACAGGGTGCCTCATTCAAATGGACCAGACACATATTGGATTTCCGTTTTTTTTCCGTCAGTGGACGCCGAGGAGTTGCTTCTGATGTTAAATAATAATTGTTGACGCACTGGAGTTAGCTCATGAGTGCCCTCTAATGTCTTTTTTTTTGATTAGCGTGACAGGAAATTGGCACAGCAGTCCCATAATTAGCTGGCAGCAGGAACACCAGGGACTAGGCTGTAAGCCAGTTACATAAAAGTCAGCGGAGCTTGCTACACAAATTGCTAGGCCACATCCATCCCCAGTATTAACACCTCGGGAGTCTCGGGAACGGAAACAGAATAGGCACGCGGCCACGATGGGAGGCACCGACAGGCACACTGGAAATCAAATGGTCATCTGAGAATGCAATGAGTCTGTTGTGCTCCGATTAGCGCGTTAAATGGTGATGAGGGAACTAAACATCAATGTGTGTGTGTGTGTGTGTGTGTGTTTCATGGATGCAAATCACGCAAAGTTCAGGAAACTCTATATTGCCTCTGTGTGTTTCTGATCGGGCAGTAAAACGAAACAAGCGAGCGATACACAAGTTTATGATTAGCGGGGGGTGGGGGTTGGTTGTTAACACGTTCCCTTACCTGCTGTCTCTCTCAGGTATCTCCTTGATGGCCAGTCGAACCTGGTTGCTGAGGTCTCGTCCGGCGTACACCACTCCGAACGTGCCCTTACCCAGGACCACCCTCTCCCCGTGCTCGCTGTACTCGTAGTCGTACTGGGGAGAGAAGCATGGCGCATGTTGTTACATTTAAACATCAAGGAGCACCTAGAAATACGGGCGCATTTTAACACAGGTGAGCGACAGAGACGCAGTTGCACATGTTTGCCAACACAGGAACAATGGCAGATGTGAGCGTTAGAGGGCGCGGTGTTTATCACACAGTGTTCTAAAACCAGTTGGCACATCTGAATTGGCCCATTCTTTCCTGGGGACAAAAAGGAGGGTGTGTCCTGGCTTTGTGTAATGGTTTACTGGCAGAACTGATGAATAAAGGGCCCAGGTGCTTCACCTGGAGTACACAAACTGATTTCCTGCAGAGTTTGTTTCTGTGCAAAACACACACGATCAGTGCAACACACTTTGCGAATGTAGGAAACTGGCTCGATTCATTTCGACACTTCATATACAGTATCGGGTTTTACAGTTTACAAAAATCAATGTTAGAGACAAGTTGAATTAATGCGATTGGTTATTCCTGGTGCAGACAAAAATACCACAATCAGACAGAACAGGTACAAAGGGAACAGGTCCTTGTCCCCTCTCACCTCTAGGGCCTCAGAGTCGCACTCTCCATCGTCCGGACCTTTCCATGTTTCCTCTGCAATGCTGTTGACCAGATCACAGAACCTGCAGCACAGAGCAGTTCGATCAGTCCGGGCCCACGCACGGGGTTAGAATACTGAACTTAACGCCCACACCAACACCAGATCCACTTCACACCAGATATGAGACAGAGGCAGCAATGCCACCACATTGGTTATTCCCCTTCTCACACTGTCACAGTGTTAGAACTCTGGAACGGGAGAAAACCCAATGACACCGGCACTCCCCGAATGAATGACACTGTGCAGCTAATGACATCGGCTGGCTTTGCTAAGTCTCTACTGTCTCTCAAGTCTCGGCAGTTCAGCCACAGAGAGCAAGATCATGGCGCATGGTGGCAGGAAAGTGACAGACCTTTTGCAGTGCATCTCCGTACAGAAGTAGATCTGGAAGTCCTCAGAGTTGTGCAGCACGTACAGGAAGGCACTGCGCTCGTCAAACTTGGAAATACTGGGAGAAGAGCTTTCAGTTAGTGACAAAATATGCCTAAACTGGATGCCAGTGTTTGGGGAATTCCTGTAGCGCTTCAATGGTGAGTCATTTTATTTTCACCAGGGCTGGAAGTGTTGCACTTCCAAGCAACCTCTCATTCAAACGCATGACACACAAGTGGCAGTACATCTGAAATGCATTGATACAAACACAGGAATATGTCTGAGGCTCTGATAAAAAAAGCCAGTTCACCGAAACCAGTGCTGAGCACAGCGATTGTTTCTAAACTACAATGGCCCTTTGCTGCTACAGAGGAAACCGCCATTGTCTCCTAGAGCACTAGAGGGTGAGTGGGAACCAAGAGGAACACGTTTCCCTAGCAACATCACACAGAGGCTCTCTCAAGTTGGAGATCCTGTCTGTCTGCTGATGAATTCCCCTGTGTGTGTGTGTGTGTGTTTGTGTGTGTGTGTGTGTGGGAGGGAGTAGAGGCATGAGGCCTCTGAATAACCTCGCCCTGGGAACTGGACAGCCACATTATGATATTTGTTGCTATTGGTAAGGCAGAGAAGTGCCAATACGTATGACGATGTGAGTAGATCACTCACCTGACTCCCCGTACTGACAAGGCGCTGAAGTTCCACTCATGGATTCCCCTTTGCTGTTAAAGAGATCAGAAGAAAAGAAACATCAGAACACTTTACTTGAACACTGACACTTCAAAATATAACTGATGACTCATCAACATGTCAGTCCAAAGAGACCAGCCGATAAAGCGACAGACAGGCAGCAGGCTTGCACTCAGGCATCAGGTCGTGACAAAACATAATGCAGTTCTCACACTCCTGCCGTGGCCCGAAACTCACCTTGTCGTCAGGGGCAACATGCCAGATGGAAACAGTGTTCTCCTCCACATCGTTGTTTATTGACAAGTACGAAGGCTGATATACTTTGGTGGGCTCCAATATCAAAACCTGGAAGACATGACAACCGTTGTCACATCCAGACTATTTATAGCAAAAGATTTAAAACTGTCTAAGCAAGACATACAGTACTTCGGTGGGTATATGTCTGTCTGTCAAGGTAAGAAATGAAGAGTGAAGAATGACAAGAAGAACCACAGATTACATGGAGAAGATTGGCTGGCACACCAGGGTTACGTACAGGAAAGAGGAAAACCACAGAGAACATGGAGAAGATTGGCTGGCACACCAGGGTTACGTACAGGAAAGAGGAAAACCACAGAGAACATGGAGCAGATTGGCTGGCACACCAGGGTTACGTACAGGAAAACAGAGAACCACAGAGAACATGGAGCAGATTGGCTGGCACACCAGGGTTAAGTACAGGAAAGAGGAAAACCACAGAGAACATGGAGCAGATTGGCTGGCACACCAGGGTTACGTACAGGAAAACAGAGAACCACAGAGAACATGGAGCAGATTGGCTGGCACACCAGGGTTACGTACAGGAAAACAGAGAACCACAGAGAACATGGAGCAGATTGGCTGGCACACCAGGGTTACAGGAAAGAGGAAAACCACAGAGAACATGGAGCAGATTGGCTGGCGCACCAGGGTTACCTACAGGAAAACAGAGAACCACAGAGAACATGGAGCAGATTGGCTGGCACACCAGGGTTACGTACAGGAAAACAGAGAACCACAGAGAACATGGAGCAGATTGGCTGGCACACCAGGGTTACAGGAAAGAGGAAAACCACAGAGAACATGGAGCAGATTGGCTGGCGCACCAGGGTTACCTACAGGAAAACAGAGAACCACAGAGAACATGGAGCAGATTGGCTGGCACACCAGGGTTACGTACAGGAAAGAGGAAAACCACAGAGAACATGGAGCAGATTGGCTGGCACACCAGGGTTACGTACAGGAAAGAGGAAAACCACAGAGAACATGGAGCAGATTGGCTGGCGCACCAGGGTTACGTACAGGAAAGCGGACAGACGATACATCTTTCTTTGTGGCCTCAACCAGGAAATCCATCCAGAAGTCCACCAGTTCCTGCTTGGGCGGCTGCTCCACAGAGGGCTTTTTGAAGTGCTGGTAAATCAGTATTGTCTCCACGAGAGAGCGCAAATACCTGGGGCCCGATCAACACACACTCGTTAGCGGAAAACACATTTAACACTCCATTATCGGCGAGAATAGAAAACAGAGGAAACGTGTCGGAATTTCTAAATCCTGACCGTTAAAGGAAACAGGCAGCTGGTTGGCTTAAGGTAGAGAAATTCAACTGTGATAAAAAAAATGCAGATTCATTTAAGTCGTCTTCGGGATGAGATTTACACGCAAAGCAAACACTGCAAACTCCCTCACCAGACCGGAGCCTTGAGTTTGAAGAGTTTCTCAGAGGCCTGTATGACCCTGGTGTTGTCACTGGCCAGTATGCTGGCTCCCAGGAAGAACCCCACATCCCAGTACGTCTGCAGCTTGTCCAGGCTACCCTTTTTCCCAAGCAGGCTGCTCAGCTTCACTCCTGATGACGACAACGAGGCCCCGGGGTCAGGATTTATTATATTAACAGGAAACACAAGAAACAAAATCTGCACACGCTTAAATGATATCCCAGAGGTTTATTGTGAGTTGACTTGGTCTAGCTTTGTAATAAATAATATTGTGTTTTACAGGTGGTTGTTAACTAGGGCCCCCCGTGTGTCAGACGTTTTACCTGCAAAGTAACATGGAGGATCACAGTGAACACTTTAGATAAGCCTTGGAATGCAATCTACCCCATTGTTATGTCGCTAGTAAAATGGCAGAGGATATTGTTTTGGTTTTGCCGTCTTGCTCAGAGAACATGCCACCACATGTCCTGTTAAGAATGGAGGCAGGAGGGAGGGAGACCAGGGCCGATTCCAAAGACTCTCTCTCTCGGTCTCTATCTCTCTCTCTCTCTCGGTCTCTCTGTCTGTCTGTCAGTTTCTCACATTCCTGGGCTACCTCAGGTTTCACAGTAAACCTTGTCAATTGGCAACATGAGCCAAATAGGGCTGAACGCACTCGCGAAAAACACGACACCCAAAATGGAACATTTTAAACGTCATATGTAAAATCCCTTGTTTCCTGTTGTATAGCTGTGGGCTCCCTGTTCACATCGAGACTAATTTTCATGCAATGCATAATTTGGAACATTTGATTATAACTCAAAGATCTAGCCAACTCTCACCTGAGCAAATGTTCACTTCGAACATTTTGAAACATACAAATAAGAGCAGCTCATTTCGAAATCCAATGGTTTATGGGGGAACAAGGCAAGGACCTTCTTGGCAGCTTAGGGCTAAACATTAGATATCAAAGAGAAATAAAAAATTAAGTGTTTGACAATACACACCGACTTTCCGGAGCTCGAAGGAGGCCTCAAACTGATGTCCTGCAGCCAGGAGGAGTACAGCGTAGTTGATGCCAGAGTGTAACGTGGGCTCAGATTCAAACCCCTTCCTAAACCTGAGGACGGAGAAGAAAGCGGACTTACAATCCCCAACTGTTCCCCTCATCCCATATAATCCTCATATAACTGCACGTGCCTGTGGTAGTAACTGCACGTGCCTGTGGTATTAACTGCATGTACCCGTGGAAACTGCACGTGCCTGTGGTAGTAACTGCACGTGCCTGTGGTAGTAACTGCACGTGCCTGTGGTAGTAACTGCACGTGCCTGTGGTAGTAACTGCACGTGCCTGTGGTAGTAACTGCACGTGCCTGTGGTAGTAACTGCACGTGCCTGTGGTAGTAACTGCACGTGCCTGTGGTAGTAACTGCACGTGCCTGTGGTAGTAACTGCACGTGCCTGTGGTAGTAACTGCACGTGCCTGTGGTAGTAACTGCACGTGCCTGTGGTAGTAACTGCACGTGCCTGTGGTAGTAACTGCATGTGCCCGCGGTAACTGCACGTGCCTGTGGTAGTAACTGCATGTGCCTGTGGTAGTAACTGCATGTGCCCGCGGTAGTAACTGCATGTGCCCGCGGTAACTGCATGTGCCCGCGGTAACTGCACGTGCCTGCGGTAACTGGCAAGAGCTTTAGAGCTCAGTATCTCTCCCTCTCTAGCTTTACAGGTCCTCGCTCTAAAATCGCCACGTAACTGAAATTCATCTTTTCCTAATTGACCCTAGTTATTTTTCTGCATGTACATTAAGCAGGCAAGTAAACATGTCCCTGTCCGTCTAAACTTGCTGTTAACAAGAATAAGGAGGTTGAGTGAAATGAGATTTCAAGAAAGCATCGAGAACAACTGCAGCCACATTGAGCTGGGCGCACAGATGAAGCGCTTACTACACAAATCTTGTTACTCATAAACCGTCATTTACTTAATGAGCAATCTGTTCCACTGAGGGAATGACAGTGAATTCCACCAGAAGGCACTTCAAAGATGTGTGGGTCTGGGTCGTAAAAGAAAACAGAGAGAGCCCACTGTAACAAGACATTAATGAGAAAGCCTTGTTTAATTGGCCTGATGCATAACAGGGAAGGTTGCAATTAAACCATATTACCAGTGGTATCCGTCACACTCTAAAAGCTCTTAGCTCCAAGCCAGAGGTGGGAAACTTCCCGACTTCTCTAACTACTGACGGGTGAGAGAGGATGAAAAGGTTGGCAATAGCTCTACCGAGTGTGTGTGTCTCTCACCAGGCTGTGCCCTGATCTCGACTCTGCTTGTCTGTGAAGTGGGACTCCAGAAACATATCCTTGTAGATGCGTCCCACCAGGCAGTAGATATCCGAGGCCACCTGGTCGTCGGCTTCCACCAGAGGAAGCATTATGTCCAGTGCCTTCTGACGGTCCCCCAGTAAGTTCCTCCTGAATAAGGCACAGGGAAAAACCAATGATCACAGACAGACAACGGATGACTCCCAAATGTAAAGTACACCTTAGGCACGCCTTAGGCATTATGCCACTTTTAACACAATTGGGACCTTAGAAATGTCACAAATTCTCCAACATCAGCGCTAGATACTCAGGAAGTCCAAGTCGGAAACTCTGGGATCATCAAAGAGCTCAGACTTTCCAAACAAAAGATCACACATCATTTAACTACTATTCTCTCCCCCAAAGCAGATAAAGCTGCAGTCGACCGATTTCACATGTGGCTTCTCTGTGCAGCTGATTTTCTTTAAGTTGGACAGTAAATGAAGGAACATAAAGCACCATCATTGCTTAAATATAGTCAGGGGAAGGAGACTTGCGCCATTGGGAACGATCTCAATAACATACAGTTGCATCCTCTCTTCTAGATTCTTTTAGGTCCTAAGGTCCTTTGCCTCAGACCCAATACTGAAATGGAGAATTTAAGAAGGAAACAAGTTGAAACAGTAAGTTGAAACAGTAAGTAATCAATGGTTTCCTAAACTCTGCACCTTCACTGAGACTTACTAAGACTTCAATAACAACTTGTGCTACAAATAATATCCAACTTTTACTTCCTTTTTTAATGTAAAAAAACCACGTAATCTTTCAGTTATTTTTTATTGTACTTAAGTGAGTTGCTAAACTACTGAAATCAGCAGGTGGTGTTGTGACTCATCTATGAAGTATGAACTGAAGTCTGCTGGGAGCTTACAGTCCGTCAGTCTGTCAGTCCCGTCTGTCTGTCTCTGTGTGTCTGGCTAACTGTCTGTCTGGGGGTTCTCACCGCTGTCTGTCAGTCTGGGTGTTCTCATGCAGTCTGTCAGTCTGGGTGTTCTCATGCAGTCTGTCAGTCGGGGTGTTCTCATGCAGTCTGTCAGTCGGGGTGTTCTCATGCAGTCTGTCAGTCGGGGTGTTCTCATGCAGTCTGTCAGTCGGGGTGTTCTCATGCAGTCGGTCAGTCTGGGTGTTCTCATGCAGTCGGTCAGTCTGGGTGTTCTCATGCAGTCGGTCAGTCTGGGTGTTCTCATGCAGTCTGTCAGTCGGGGTGTTCTCATGCAGTCTGTCAGTCGGGGTGTTCTCATGCAGTCTGTCAGTCGGGGTGTTCTCATGCAGTCTGTCAGTCTGGGTGTTCTCATGCAGTCGGTCAGTCTGGGTGTTCTCATGCAGTCGGTCAGTCTGGGTGTTCTCATGCCGTCTGTCAGTCTGGGTGTTCTCATGCAGTCTGTCAGTCTGGGTGTTCTCATGCAGTCTGTCAGTCTGGGTGTTCTCATGCAGTCTGTCAGTCTGGGTGTTCTCATGCAGTCTGTCAGTCTGGGTGTTCTCATGCAGTCTGTCAGTCTGGGTGTTCTCATGCCGTCTGTCAGTCTGGGTGTTCTCATGCAGTCTGTCAGTCTGGGTGTTCTCATGCAGTCTGTCAGTCTGGGTGTTCTCATGCAGTCTGTCAGTCTGGGTGTTCTCATGCAGTCTGTCAGTCTGGGTGTTCTCATGCAGTCTGTCAGTCTGGGTGTTCTCATGCAGTCTGTCAGTCTGGGTGTTCTCATGCAGTCTGTCAGTCTGGGTGTTCTCATGCAGTCTGTCAGTCTGGGTGTTCTCATGCAGTCTGTCAGTCTGGGTGTTCTCATGCAGTCTGTCAGTCTGGGTGTTCTCATGCAGTCTGTCAGTCTGGGTGTTCTCATGCAGTCTGTCAGTCTGGGTGTTCTCATGCAGTCTGTCAGTCTGGGGTTTCTCATGCCGTCTGTCTGTCTGGGGGTTTCTCATGATGTCTGTTTGGGGTTGCTCATGCTGTCTGTCTTTCTGGGGGTTCTCACGCTGTCTCTGTGTGAAGGTTATCTGACTGTTCTGCTTTGTTTCCGTCTCTCTCCCAATCACTCTTTTCATCTCAACCTCTTCATTCCTCACTGTCTGTCTGTCAGTCTGAAGGGCAAAACTGAGGGAGATTAAAAAACACGAGACATCTGCGGTGTGTGTGTGTGTTCGTGTTTGTTCGTGTGTGTATGTTTGTGTGAAACACCAAAGCACAATGGACAGTGACTGTTGACAGAGAGAAAGGCATCAAAAAGCTGTTGATTAAATACATTAGGACAGTGGGTTGGACCTCATTAGCACAGGCTTTGGCCAACTAACTCCTGATGACTCCTGGGGAATGGTTTAAGGGAGGAGTAATGACCAAGCACATATGTGTCAGTTATCATTTGAAAACCATTCTGTCATAGTGTCACTGTAAACAGGATCTTTACCCCCCCACCCACTCCAGTTGCATCATACGATGTCTGATGAGTCTTCATACGATACACACCCCCTAATATCCCTCTCCTTGGTCCCCCAAAGGAGGCGATAATAAATCTGGCTGTACATCGAGTCCCGCGGTCAGAAAGATGTATCAAATAACACACCATGTGAATAACGGGGGACCTCCGCGTAATACCGGCTCTCCGGTTATGTCACGGCAGCTTTCCTCGTGCTGCCTATTCAGTGGGTGTGGGAATGGGCCACAGCCTAGCTTTCACTTCACATCAGAGGCCCCGGCTTAAGGGCAACCTGAGGGGGCGTGAACTGAGCGGTGAAGTGAGTCACTCCAGTCAGGCAAACATAGTGGGTGGGCGTGGATGGGGGCGGGTGCAATTCGTGCAAATCGCCGCCATGCAGTCGTCTCACTACTTTAAACCAATGACCGTAGTCAACAGAACACTATAAGCTTTTAGAAAAGCTTGGAAGAGGAGATCTCATGAAAAACTAAAATCAAACAAAAGGGCTCCTGTCTCAATTCATACGTATGACAACCATCCGTGTTTTGGAGACATTCAACAGATTTCCCAGTTATGCAACAGGTTTCCAAATCTGCCTGTTTGAGAGTGTTCGGTAAGATTGTATTGTAACAGGCTAGACACCAATGTTACGTTGTAGTGACGCAGATATTTCCCAAAAGTTGCACCATGAGAATTAGTGGGTGTTTAGTCAGACATCATGTTAAAGTCAGCAGTAAAAAAGCAAACCGAGATATGTGATGTTCCAACTCATAACAAAGACACACATGTTCAGTGTGTGTGTGTGTGTGTGTGTGTGTATGTATATAAATGTATGTGTGTATCCTACCGATTCAGCGCAAAAGCATAATGGAACTTGACGTGTGCGTTGTCCACAAGGTCAAATGTGGGCAGCTTCTGCAGTGTCTCCACAAGCTTCACTATGGCCTCATAATCCTACATGAGATAGAAAAACAACATAATTAGACATCACACACCCCCACCCCCCGGCACAGAAACACGCTGGTTGCCACAGGTAACCTGACCCAGGCTATTAGGGAGGGATTGGATTGTTCAATGGTAGTATCAAGTATGTCATCTTTTGAATTTAGCCAATTAAAACACTGCGAAGGTGTGGCATTCAAAGGAGCTGCATTTCTGATCTTTGACAATGGAAATCTATAGTTGAAAGTGAAACTGCCTTATGCCATGAAACTGCAAACAACACAACTCTGCCGAACACATTTATGTCACATAACTATTTGTGATTGGGTACACAAAACATGTTGGAAAAAGATGTGGAAAACGATTGGTCGGCAGACGAACCAATGCCAATTACCGTGTGTAACTGAAAATGTATGCAGGCGTGTTAAAGTTCCATTACAAAGTCACATTACTCGTGGCAGACAAGGTTGGCTTCTTAAAGTTCTTCATTAACGTCCCCATGCTAACCACTACTTGCCCAGTATAGTAAGTTTACCCAGTAAGTAACTGTACACTAATGCAAATCGTGCTGAATAATTGAGCCTTTCTCTTGTTCGTGACATTGTTTATTAATGTGGTTCCTGGCAGCGTATAGCCACCAGACAGCAAGGGTGTATATGTGGTAATGCTATCAGTGCATGGAGAACTGAACACAGTGGTTTTATACAAGCCACAGGTAACCCATGGGAGGGTTTCTAAAATCAACTTCAAGTAGCAAAAGGAATTAAGGGGGGCCCTGTGCTTTCTAAATGTCCTACACCAATAGGGCCCTTATACACTAGAGCAGAGGCGGTGCTTTCTAAATGGCCTACACCAATAGGGCCCTTATACACCAGTGCAGAGGCGGTGCTTTCTAAATGGCCTACACCAATAGGGCCCTAATACACTAGAGCAGAGGCGGTGCTTTCTAAATGTCCTACACCAATAGGGCCCTAATACACTAGAGCAGAGGCGGTGCTTTCTAAATGTCCTACACCAATAGGGCCCTAATACACTAGAGCAGAGGCGCTGCTTTCTAAATGTCCTACACCAATAGGGCCCTAATACACTAGAGCAGAGGCGCTGCTTTCTAAATGTCCTACACCAATAGGGCCCTAATACACCAGAGGCGGTGCTTTCTAAATGTCCTACACCAATAGGGCCCTAATACACCAGAGGCGGTGCTTTCTAAATGTCCTACACCAATAGGGCCCTAATACACCAGAGGCGGTGCTTTCTAAATGTCCTACACCAATAGGGCCCTAATACACCAGAGGCGGTGCTTTCTAAATGTCCTACACCAATAGGGCCCTAATACACCAGAGGCGGTGCTTTCTAAATGTCCTACACCAATAGGGCCCTAATACACCAGAGGCGGTGCTTTCTAAATGTCCTACACCAATAGGGCCCTAATACACCAGAGGCGGTGCTTTCTAAATGTCCTACAACAATAGGGCCAAAAGGGCCCTTATACACTAGAGGCGGACTTTCGATATGGCCTACTCCAATAACATTTCACAAGCAGAAGGAGAACCGATGTACCTGGATGTCCCTGTAGGACAGGAGCAGGTTTATCACAATGTCCGCTGAAAGGCACTCAACGTTGTCCAAACGTTGTTGAATACGGCTAAGTTCTGAGGCCAGCTCCGACCCCGTGAACAATTCACGGGCTTTCCGGATCTCGTTAAGAATGGTTTCTCTGAAGTATTGGCTGCGAAGGACAGAAACATTCACAGTGAGATGATATTTCACAGAGAGATGAAACCTAACACCACAAATTCCCTTATCCATAGATAATCAATGATTATTTCTCAATGTGACATTTGGCGGAAGTAACTAACCCAGTGTTTTGAACAATACCCAACAAGTGTTACATCCGTTGATAACAGATAACAACACATACTAATAATAATGCATCTTAGAGATGTTATAGAGGCCAGTAATGAATGATTGTTCGATTGTATCCTGTAGCTGGTGAGGTGTTATTCATTCGCTAAGCAAGGCCGTTATACAAAATTGCTCACAAGGTCGCTGGTGTACGTCTGATTGTATTCACAGTCATCTCAGATACGTGATAAAAAAAGGTTGAATGATAAATATTTATAACTCTTTAGAAAGCCTTCAATACAGTATCTGACTTGCCTGACCCTATAGGAAATAGTGTTCTGCCTTAGACACGATCAGTACATTAGTTATTGACGTTCTTGTGACAGCTGAATGTGGACCTAATGAACGTGTTCTCTGGTAAGCAATGCATTTGGCACAGCAAAAGGTTTATCCAAAGTGCCAATTCTCTCAGTTCTCTAAAGTATGACTCATACTAAGAATATTCCTGGAAGAAAGGATGCGATGCTAGGAATTGGCATAAAGAGTGTCCTAAAACATTAGGACACAACTAAGAAATGAAAACATCAGGGCCAAGATTGCAAAGCAGTGTTTTGGCAAGGAACACACGGAATAAAGATAATATGAGTGAACTGGACGACACAATCTCAGGAATATCCCTGAAGTGACTTAAAAGCTTATTTTATAATCAGCCATTAGTCATTCATGTTGCATAGTCTACCACCAAAAGAGCAACACTTACAGACGTTCTAAAGTACAAAGTAACTTAAAAAAAATGTGTTGGGGAATAATAGCCCTGTAACGCTAACATGTGCTGTTTGTTCACACCTGTTTTCCAGCACCATCTGCACCTCACCAGAGAGGAACAGTGTTTCGCTAGATCTGACAAGTTAACACGTACTTATGTGATTGTTTTGTCTCAATTTTCATAGAAACTACTAACAATTTCAGGTTTACTAGTACATAGGATTCATAAGACACTTGGACGTATTAAATAAAATGGTAGTAACTTCGGAAAAGCATCTAGGAAATTGGATCAGGAACATTATATATTTACAACAACTGCTGTATGGCTACAGAAGTAAACAATCCACTTTTACTTGTAACACTTAACGAATAGCAAACATCAAAACACAACACAATAATAAAAACGTTGCAAATCGTTGCGTTTAAATTAAATTCATTGGGTGCGGGGAACATTTAGCCCTAGTGAACCACTCACCAGGAGACAGCCCTAGTGAACCACTCCCCAGGAGACAGCCCTAGTGAACCACTCACCAGGGGACAGCCCTAGTAAACCACTCACCAGGAGACAGCCCTAGTGAACCACTCACCAGGAGACAGCCCTAGTGAACCACTCACCAGGAGACAGCCCTAGCGAACCACTCACCAGGAGACAGCCCTAGTGAACCACTCACCAGGAGACAGCCCTAGTGAACCACTCACCAGGAGACAGCCCTAGTGAACCACTCACCAGGAGACAGCCCTAGTGAACCACTCACCAGGAGACAGCCCTAGTGAACCACTCACCAGGAGACAGCCCTAGCGAACCACTCACCAGGAGATAGCCCTAGTGAACCACTCACCAGGAGACAGCCCTAGTGAACCACTCACCAGGAGACAGCCCTAGCGAACCACTCACCAGGAGACAGCCCTAGTAAACCACTCACCAGGAGATAGCCCTAGTGAACCACTCACCAGGAGACAGCCCTAGTGAACCACTCACCAGGAGACAGCCCTAGTGAACCACTCACCAGGAGACAGCCCTAGCGAACCACTCACCAGGAGATAGCCCTAGTGAACCACTCCCCAGGAGACAGCCCTAGTGAACCACTCACCAGGAGACAGCCCTAGTGAACCACTCACCAGGAGACAGCCCTAGTGAACCACTCACCAGGAGACAGCCCTAGTGAACCACTCACCAGGAGACAGCCCTAGCGAACCACTCACCAGGAGACAGCCCTAGCGAACCACTCACCAGGAGATAGCCCTAGTGAACCACTCCCCAGGAGACAGCCCTAGCGAACCACTCACCAGGAGACAGCCCTAGTAAACCACTCACCAGGAGATAGCCCTAGTGAACCACTCACCAGGAGACAGCCCTAGTAAACCACTCACCAGGAGATAGCCCTAGTGAACCACTCACCAGGAGATAGCCCTAGTGAACCACTCCCCAGGAGACAGCCCTAGTAAACCACTCACCAGGAGATAGCCCTAGTGAACCACTCACCAGGAGACAGCCCTAGTAAACCACTCACCAGGAGACAGCCCTAGTGAACCACTCACCAGGAGACAGCCCTAGTAAACCACTCACCAGGAGATAGCCCTAGTGAACCACTCACCAGGAGACAGCCCTAGTAAACCACTCCCCAGGAGACAGCCCTAGTAAACCACTCCCCAGGAGACAGCCCTAGTAAACCACTCACCAGGAGATAGCCCTAGTGGACCACTCACCAGGAGATAGCCCTAGCGAACCACTCCCCAGGAGACAGCCCTAGCGAACCACTCACCAGGAAATAGCCCTAGTAAACCACTCACCAGGAGATAGCCCTAGTGGACCACTCACCAGGAGACAGCCCTAGTGAACTACTCACCAGGAGTTGGCCTGTGGCACCTTAAGCAGCTGAATGAAGCGGTCCAACAGAGGCATGCAGATGGGCCCCAGCAGCATCTCGAAGTTGGGCTCCATCAGTTCCGTCAGGCCCTTCATCAGGCTGCTCTCGCAGCAGTACACCTTGTTGTGTGGCGTCACCATGTACGGGATGAAGCTGTAGTTGGCCGAGCACGTCTGGAGGGACATAAAGAGCGTTAACGCCTGGGCTTGGGAACGTAGGCAGCTCTGATATATGATTATAAAAACAAACTCATCTGGGACCACGCCAGTGGAGCCGGGATCAGTACAATAATTAAACACGGTGTGGTGATCTGCCATGGCACGTTTTATACCCGTGGGCATGTTGTCTTATGAGCTGGTGGCCCAGGGGGGGAGGGGGGTAATGACACTGCCATTAGTGTCTGTTCAACAGAGCATCACACTGTCCTCAGGGCAGAGCTTCCCTTTCTGAACTGCATGACGCTAACCAGCAATATAGTTTAATCACGTGTTCCAGATGTATTTCCGTAGGTCGTATTTGGAGAGTAGGATTAAACCTTTCACTGATGTCATAGTCGTATATTGAACAGTTCGCACTTGAAAAGCTATAGTTGATGAATCCTAAATCAAACAGTACATTTAGGTAAAGAAAAGGAGTCATGCTGATCCAGAACTGTGCCACCCAGATGAATCGGAAGTCATCAAATAGGCTATTTAAATCTTTGTTTCACTTCCATACTCAAGAGCACACCTGCGCTGCTTGCTAGTCACACTTGCAACCCAAATGAAGTGAATAGAAGCTCAAATTCTTCCACGGTGATACAGCTTCCTCTTATGTAATCATCCATCGAATGACATCACCACAAGCCACAGATGTCTTCCATAAAAGCATGTGGCTGCTTGTCACAGGTAAGTGCAGCCAGAGAAAACAACATGGTGTCCTATATTTAGCAACACGCACACGCATGGCCGATGCCCCAGTGAATTACACGACAACGACACTTTACAGACTAACTCGTTTTTTTAGTTGTTGCCGCTAACAGCTAGGTGCCACTGAGGCAGGCGGTCGCTCGCATCTGCAACGGTCTCAGGAGGAGGTGCCACGGCACCCCACAAAACAATCCCAGAACCCACAGAGAGAGTAGTCCGGCGGCGTGTACCAGGTCCTATCAAAAATCTATGGACAGAGTGTTCAGAGAGAATTGGAATATATTTGTCGTGTTCTAGACATCATTTATAATTTACACACAATTTGTTTTGGGGGGGCATACACACACACACACACACACACACACACACACACACACACACACACACACACACACACACACACACACACACACACACACACACACACACACACACACACACACACACACACACACACACACACACACACACACACACACACACACACACACACACACACACATAGTTAATGTACACACTTATATATAGTTAATGTACACACTTGGTTTTATCTTTGTCCCTTTGGCAGCAAGCCATAGGCCTTTACACAGGCCATACTAAAAAAGGCACATGACAAACTTACTCTGCCATAAATGCCAGATGGAGAGCTGCAGAAAGGCTTGTTTTTTTGGCAGGTTCTCATCGCTGCAGAGGAACTCGGAAGCTTTGTTAAACTGACATAGGCCCTAGTGCCTGGTTACTAAGTTTGGCTGGATAACAATAATAATACATTATATTTATATAGCGCTTTTCAAGGACCCAAACTCGCTTTACTAAAAAGATGAGCAGCTCTTTGAACGGACTTGGCGATGCACACTTCCATTTCCCATTGTAGAAGTCTACTGTGTTCTGGGAAACTTTCAATGCTTTGGATGTTATTTTAACAACCTTGCCCAAGGCTACGCACAGAGAATTCTGCTTCGGGGGTCTACAGAGAGTTCCCTAGCACTGCATGGCTTGGTTTTTAGGAAAATGACAGTAAATTGACGTTGCCAATAACCCATGATGTATTTGAAAACGGTTTATCCATTACAAATTTAGTCTAAAACACAACCAAAATGTCTGAAGCCCCAAGATAACAGTATTCTTCCCAAGAGGCTCTGGCAGTCACGATGTTTACACGTTAAAGTCGCCTACATAAAGAGTTCAGTGTCACAGAATGGGATCAACCCATTCATACAGCGGGAACAGTAAACGGGGCAGAGTAGAGTGTGGCGTAATTAAACACATTCATCATTAGCTCTAATACCTTTATGACCACCTCGACTGGGGGCAGACATCACACAAACCAGTCGGTGGTCCTGATTATCAGTGGCAGACTTGGTCTTTGAGCAGAGCAAGTGGTGTGTGTGGATACAAACCTTACCAGCCCGAAGCTTAGCTCAACCTCTTCATGCCCTTAACTTACCTCCACCTCTCCATGCCAATAGCTAACATCAGCCTGTCCATGCACGTAGCTTATCTCTCAACCTGTCCATGCACGTAGCTTATCTCTCAACCTGTCCATGCACGTAGCTTATCTCTCAACCTGTCCATGCACGTAGCTTATCTCTCAACCTGTCCATGCACGTAGCTTATCTCTCTACCTGTCCATGCATGTAGCTTATCTCTACCTGTCCATGCATGTAGCTTATCTCTCAACCTGTCCATGCCCATAGCTTATCTCTCAACCTGTCCATGCACGTAGCTTATCTCTCAACCTGTCCATGCACGTAGCTTATCTCTCAACCTGTCCATGCATGTAGCTTATCTCTACCTGTCCATGCATGTAGCTTATCTCTCAACCTGTCCATGCATGTAGCTTATCTCTCAACCTGTCCATGCACGTAGCTTATCTCTCAACCTGTCCATGCATGTAGCTTATCTCTCAACCTGTCCATGCACGTAGCTTATCTCTCAACCTGTCCATGCATGTAGCTTATCTCTACCTGTCCATGCATGTAGCTTATCTCTACCTGTCCATGCATGTAGCTTATCTCTCAACCTGTCCATGCACGTAGCTTATCTCTTGCTGTCCATGCACGTAGCTTATCTCTTGCTGTCCATGCACGTAGCTTATCTCTCTCTACCTGTCCATGCACGTAGCTTATCTCTCTCTACCTGTCCATGCACGTAGCTTATCTCTCTCTACCTGTCCATGCACGTAGCTTATCTCTACCTGTCCATGCCCGTAGCATATCTATACCTGTCCATCCATGCCTTTAGCTTACCACAACCTCAAAGACATTTACCTGTTATATATTGCAGTGTATCGCTGTCACCAACCAGACAGAGTTGTGTCTTTGTCTGACCTAGCTAGTAGGGAAACAAGTCGAATATGAGCAGTGAAATTGAAAAATATTTATCTCTTTGCTGTTTTCCACTGCACATTCTCAGACCACTCAGACAGGAAATAAAGCTGCGTGTCAACCAAGCGAAGCGATTCGCGAAAAATATCTGAAAGATGTGGAATGCCTTACTGTAGACACAGCAGACTGAACAGAAATGCCTAGATAGAGGAATACTTAACAGGGTAACTAAGACCGGTGGCACTGCTGTGTTGTTAAATGGTGGCGTTAGTTAAAACATGTTCACTGCACTTCCTTTTACACAGGAAAAGGGCAAGAATAAAGAGGAAAGAGGTTTCTTTCTAAGAGCGTAGAAACAGAGAGAGAGAGCGAGAGAGAGTGAGGAATTAAAGTACTTACAGTGTTCTTCTGGCAAATAATATCCTGTAAGAGAAATGAACAGAGAAATATCAATATCACATTGTAAGGTTTCATTGAGTCTGCAAGGCTGATTAGAGCTGGGCAATATGGGAAAAAAATACATGTACTTAGTTATCACAACAACGACAAATTCATAACATGAAGGTACATCAGCTCATTTCTATGATAACATTTATCTTTTATCACATTTATCACTTTTTTAGTCTGTTTCATCGTTAATGATAATAACTATAATCCCTGAAGACATTATGCTTCTTATCACGCCGCTTGCTCAACCAGGAGAACGCATTCCCTGGCCAACAACCACGGCTGAGCTTATTCAGTCGCTAAAGCCTGACGAGACAAAGTATCCCACTGGTGGGGTGTTCAATATAGAGGACTGACATTTATGTGAACAAATGTGGAAATTAATCCAGGATCCCCTGTGTTGGGGTACACTAGGTTATCGGATGACCGTATTCTTTGCGCAAATGTTTCTACAATTGCAAGATAATTCAATACCTTTGTATGTCAGTGACGATGCCAGATCAGAGCTCTGGATGTCATGAGAGAGTATCTTGATTTCTGCAGTGTGTGCACAGGAAACTCCCCGACCACCATTCTCTCATTTGCATGACTTGGTTGTTGGTGGTCAATGATAGGGAATTCCCAGACGGTTACAAGACTCACTCAATATGCCAACCAGTTTAGGCTATACCAAGACTCACTCAATATGCAAACCAGTTTAGGCTATACCAAGACTCACTCAATATGCAAACCAGTTTAGGCTATACCAAGACTCACTCAATATGCAAACCAGTTTAGGCTATACCAAGACTCACTCAATATGCAAACCAGTTTAGGCTATACCAAGACTCACTCAATATGCAAAACAGTTTAGGCTATACCAAGACTCACTCAATATGCAAATCAGTTTAGGCTATACCAAGACTCACTCAATATGCAAACCAGTTCAGGCTATACCAAGACTCACTCAGTATGCAAAACAGTTTAGGCTATACCAAGACTCACTCAATATGCAAAACAGTTTAGGCTATACCAAGACTCACTCAATATGCAAATCAGTTTAGGCTATACCAAGACTCACTCAATATGCAAACCAGTTCAGGCTATACCAAGACTCACTCAATATGCAAATCAGTTTAGGCTATACCAAGACTCACTCAATATGCAAACCAGTTCAGGCTATACCAAGACTCACTCAGTATGCAAACCAGTTTAGGCTATACCAAGACTCACTCAATATGCAAACCAGTTTAGGCTATACCAAGACTCACTCAATATGCAAACCAGTTTAGGCTATACCAAGACTCACTCAATATGCAAACCAGTTTAGGCTATACCAAGACTCACTCAATATGCAAACCAGTTTAGGCTATACCAAGACTCACTCAATATACAAACCGGTTTAGGCTATACCCCAGGCCTCCACCAAGACTCACTCAATTCATAAACCAGTTTAGTCTATACCCCAGGCCTGCACCAAGACTTGGAGCCAAATGTTCAGGGCACAGACGTCAATATTAACACACATGCAAAACCCCTGGATATGAGTTGGTATATCGTTGACACAATTTCCTGTCATCAAAATGCTGTTTTTCTGGGCCGAGATTTCTCCTCGGTTACATGCTTTTATGTTTGACACAGCCATGTGTCATATCCTATGAAACAGACGTCTTCCTGTCAAGCTGTAAAGGCACCTCCCACAAAACAAATCACCAATGACAACATATGAAATGACAGCCATTACTTGTTACCCAGTAAATGCTGTATTCTTTATTAACCTGACGTTGTTTCTAGGGCTGGGATGGTTATTAGTCAGCAATCGGAGGCACATTTCAAACAACTCTTTTGTTTCAGCTAAAGCAGCGTGAATTTCATCATGTTGTAGGCTTCATGTTACAGCAAAAACACACTCAACCACACAAAACTCATTTTTCAGTCAGCTGTTCACCCCCCCTACACACAAACACGCACACGACGATTCTTTCATTTTCATAATGGTCATCACCCATAAGCCTTTGTTTACAGGTTCTACAATCCCAGCCCAGGTTATTAGAGCAAACGAATTGTGACAACGTGTAGACAAAGGAACGGCAAAATGACTGTGTGTGTGTAGATCTTTCTAGACGAGGCGTGTGCACTCATGTCTGTGTGAGCCGCAGAACTTACCTGCAGGGACTGCAGCGAATCAGAGTTGCTGTCACAGTACAGGATGATGTTGTTCGCCATGCTGAAGCTCTCCCTCACACCCAGGTGGTAGAAGAGGGAGGGCTGGCGGAAAGCGTCTGTCATCTCCACCACGGCAATGTCTGGAAGCGACAAAGAAAGACTGTTAGCTTTCTGAACACCAACAAAAACCTCCTGTGAACTCATAAGAGTAATATGACACACGCACAATTCTTAGCCTACTAGTATACACGATGGGACATTTATGGCCTGACAAGGGCCTTTTGTACCCGAAAACGGGATATTGAATTGGGCCTGGCTGACGAGACCAGATAGCCAGAGCTGGAGGACTTCAGGTCTGATTTCAGCCAGACTATATTACGTTGACTCATATGGTTCTTTGGGAACAGCCTGTGACACATCAGTAAAGGAAATGCTGTGTGTCTAGGGTGGGGTCCTCCCAGAAGTCCCTGTGACAGATAACAGCACAAACACCAGTGGACTCGATAAACTACAGTGTTTTGAAGTGAGTCAAGACTTAATCCAGCCACTCCACCTTCTCACGTGCGTCCAAGTTTCCCCATCAACGTCAACATACACATCAATCAACACAAAGCCTTTGATACTTTCTAAAATGTCACCTTTTATTACAATGCCAGACAGGCAGTGGTGTGTGTGCATGTGTATGTTCTCATGCAAAGAGTAAAGACTGCAGACTGCAAAATTGCAGCAGAGGCAGTGTGCCACACATTCATTTCCATAGGGCTAGGGCCGGGCCACCCCCCCCCCCTCGTAAATGCCACCAGGAAGTGGTTTAACTTGGGTTTAAAGGCTCTGTTCAGGCCTGCAGGGATCAAGTGTTTGTTGTGACATACTTTACTACGTCAGTTCATCTCTGAAACGCCACGGCTCTGCACGTGCTCCTGGCCAGCAGTGGTGAGCACCTACCAACATCGATCAGATAGGAAGTGTAGGGACCGTTTATAGAAAGCCACATGTGAATGTGATGACTAAGTTAATGTTTATATGTTATTAGTATTGTTATTTGTGTATGTGGATGCACCTTCTGATGGCATCAAATGGACTTTCAATCCTCCCACAGGCTCACACCACGGAGGTGTGTGGGAGAGACTTATTCGAATAATCAAGAAGGCATTGTATTCAGTCACAAGGCAACAGACCCTGGACGACGAAGGCTTACACACAGCACTTTGCGAAGTGGAGGCCAAACTTAATGACCGACCCATTACCAGTGTGTCAGACGATGCAAATGACCTGGAGGCTCTGACACCAAACCACCTGCTGCTGCTTAAGGGAAAGCCCATACTTCCACCTGGACTGTTCCAGAAGAACGATTCCTACTCCAGACGAAGGTGGAAGCGGTGGGTCAGAGAATATCTCCCGTTAATGCAGCAACGTCAAAAATGGAATAAAGTTAGAAAGAACCTAGCACCAGGAGATATAGTCCTTATCGTGGACGATACATCTCCCCGGAACTCCTGGCCCCTGGGAAGAATTGTGGAAACCATACCAGACAGTAAAGGACATGTACGACGTGTCAGAGTGAAAACGAAAAACAACATCCTAGAACGGCCAATCAGCAAACTGTGTCTTCTGCTGGAAGACACAAATCCACAGTAACAATACAATGGTGTTACGGACCTTGAACTCTATTTTTTTTTTCGACTACATGTTGTGTATATTATGTTTGGACGAGACTGGGGCTCCTTTGAATAATTGTCATACTGGACGTTATGGACAATTAGGGGCCGGAATGTAGGGACCGTTTATAGAAAGCCACATGTGAATGTGATGACTAAGTTAATGTTTATATATTATTAGTATTACTATTGTTATTTGTGTATGTGGATGCACCTTCTTTAGCAGCATTATTTATGATTAGTGTTTACTTTACTATACAGACTGATGAAACGCCTATTTGGTTTAAACGTATAGAGGGTGACGTAGGGAGGGTGACGTGGGCTACCTGGGCACCTGTGCATTTAAGACGAGGAACTACGAGGACAGGTGACAGGGGAAGTGACACAGTTTTTCTACCGCACGACAATCGCATGACCGCATGACAAACGCACTACAAACGAACGACAATCGCATGACAAAACGTACTGAGAACGGTATCTTTCTTTTTGTGGATAGTTTTGTTCGGAAGAAGAACACACAGTCCATTGCACCTGCTGTGTAGGGGGCAGCGTATGGGGCTGCGTACGGGGCAGCGTATGGGGCTGCGTACGGGGCAGCGTACGGGGCTGCGTAGGGGGCATCGTATGGGGCTGCGTAGCCAAAGACCGGGCAGAGTGCCACTGGTTTTGATAATGTGTCAGGTCATGAGGGTATGTGGACGTGAGAGCCCGAGAAGACGCTTGATACTAAAAGTGTAGCCATCGCTCCTTCACATGTGTTTTGCAGTGTCTGTGAAGTACTATGCTGAAGCTGTTGTGGTACAAACATCAAGTTCTTTGGAAAACTCTGCCCTATATCAGATTAGCCAATGGGGGTATGAGTCACGGCAAATATTAGCTGACAGGGGGCCGAACTTACATGAATGGTTGACACATAATAAGAGTCTTGTACTCTAAGAAGAGAGTACACAAGTGGCCTCTAAGAGGTAAGATATCCTGAGCTGACAACACTGATGTCTGTCGAGTCGTGACACAATGCTGCATGTAACGCTTGGCTGCACTGGGCTGCTCAGAAGTACTGAAGTGCTGCATTATGGGACAAGAGACTCCCGTACACAGCACATATTGATTCCATTCAGATGAATAATGTAGCATATACCGTGTGGTATACGCTTTATAAGTTAAATATTTATTTAAAATCCAGAGGGGAATGCTACAGGATAATGTTGGCGTTTCAAGCCTCTGCTTTTTACTTAACCAGTCACTTTCAGACCCAACAATGGGCGAGGTACTCATTACTCGAGTCGTACTCATTCCTCAAGTCTCTCGCCAAGTCTCTCGCCAAGTCTCTCGCCAAGTCTCTCGCCAAGTCTCTCGCCAAGTCTCTCGCCAAGTCTCTCGCCAAGTCTCTCGCCAAGTCTCTCGCCAAGTCTCTCGCCAAGTCTCTCGCCAAGTCTCTCGCCAAGTCTCTCGCCAAGTCTCTCGCCAAGTCTCGACATTCTGACCTTGTTCCTACTCCCTAGGTTATAGCTCACAGTAAAAGAAAAAAAATGCCCGCTCCAGCCCTGACTTAGGGTTCATAGATACTCCGGTCCAGCCCTGACTCAGGGTTCAGGGATACTCCGGTCCAGCCCTGACTCAGGGTTCAGGGATACTCAGGTCCAGCCCTGACTCAGGGTTCAGGGATAATCAGGTCCAGCCCTGACTCAGGGTTCAGGGATACTCAGGTCCAGCCCTGACTCAGGGTTCAGGGATACTCAGGTCCAGCCCTGACTCAGGGTTCAGGGATACTCCGGGCCAGCCCTGACTCAGGGTTCAGGGATACTCCGGTCCAGCCCTGACTCAGGGTTCAGGGATACTCCGGTCCAGCCCTGACTCAGGGTTCAGGGATACTCCGGTCCAGCCCTGACTCAGGGTTCAGAGATACTCCTGTCCAGCCCTGACTCAGGGTTCAGGGATACTCCGGTCCAGACCTTTTTTTCGTTTAACTTGGGCACCTAATTTTTTTCTGGGAGTGTCTAGACTACTTGGCTTGTCTGATGCAAATGAACAGACTACACACTGGTCTGGACAGGCGGTGTAAAGTTCAATACTCCTTCAACCATTTAACAAGTACTCAGGCGCATGCCGTTTACAAACGAAACACCCCCTGCCATTCTTCTGCAAACTGCTTCCTGAATGTAAAGTAGCATTTGAAAGAAAGTCCTTTTTCAACAGAAAATGACCCTTGTACGCCATGCTATCGTAGCCAGCTGAACAATGTGCAGAAATTCGAGTCAAAAACAGTCCTTTGAAAAAAGTTGTTAAGACAAAACTAAAATGGAATACGTTTATCGCTTTCATATATTAGTGAGAAAAGCTTCCCTGAATAGGAAGGAGTGGAGACTGGAAATGCTGACGGGAGGTGGGTTGGGAACTTCAAGAAGGTGTGGCGTGGGCTGTTTGGCTATTTTTGGATAGGGTTTAAAAAGTGCCACTCATTCACTACGCCTTCTGGCAATTTAGAGGAAGATCTACGTGACGTAGGTTGTAGCATAACTCTTCATTAAGATGTATGACTCTGGACTGTAGAAGAGGGAGCATTTCAAACCCACTCGAGGCTTGAATTCACATTCATCTTGAGTTAATGCTCCCATCGACTGAGCTTTTATTGTCAAAGGTGCCAGATGAATATCATACATATTGAGTAGTTGCAGAAGAAGAAGAAGCAGAAAACATTTACCTGGACTCAAACAATAACATTAGACTACATTGACATTCTTTCCGTTTTAAAAGTTTTAAGCATGTCCAAAAATAACTTCCTCTAGCTCTTCAAGCATATTTTCAAAGTTATTTAACCGAGGGAGTCAATTGAAAACCAACTCTAAAGCACAGCAAAGAGTAGCGTAATGTATGCCAATCGCATCAAGATCAAGGTCTATCAGTTAACATCTTTCAATTCGTTCAAGTCATGGGCTAGCAGCAAGCTGAGGTGAACAATGACAGAATGAAGAGGAGGCTTTAGGTGACTCAAGGGTGAGATATCGACCAGAGCCCAGGTTACCATTTGGAGGAGTGAGCTACAGCTAGTTGAGAAGAGTTTAAAGGTCACAGAAATGAGTGTTCCAGCTCGTGACAAAGCGGATGCTGGCAGTGAGTTAAATGCCAGTGGATAAATGCCACCAGGATATAGGCTACAGTAACAGGAGAGGTCCCGACCACGAGACAACCTGCTGACGTTCCTCGGATGTCCTAATGACGAAACACTTATTTCTGTCTGCAGGGAGAAAACGTGAGGATTATCTGGTTGTTAAAATTTTTGTCAAGAAAACCTCTAAGGGCTTTTGCAGAAGATTTGTCTGGGCATTTGCCGTAACACAATTGTGAATGGATGACTGAATGACTAAGAAGCTTAATCGTTCATGTTCAGCACATTCCGCTCAGTGATAATCCATCTATTTTCACAATATGACAGCATTTAGTGAAGACATCACTGTTGCGCCATCCATGAGTATTGTGTATTTTTACCTTATCAGTGCTGAGAAAAGGGACATTTGCCAGCACACCAGCGTATATGGGATATCTTGAAAGATACAGAACAAACCTGCATAAGAAAGTAGGAGAACGCCACTACACACACGTTTCCCCAGAATGCAGTTCACCTACCCAATAACGCAGCAGGGTGTGACGTAAAGACCAGAAAAATGTAAAGACATACCGTTCAAACACCATTACGAAGAGAGTATGAGAGAGTGCAATGACGCCAAGAAAGGTCAATAGGACAAATATTTAATTTGCACATCAACCAGTGTTGCTAGCTGCTTTTAGTAAGAACTGATACATGTCATGATATCTTTGGATAAGGTTTGTAGGCATGTAAAAATTTAACAATGTGACCTGCACAACTAAGTGTCTGTATAGTTTTGCAAAAATAATTAGGTTCACAAATAACATTTTTAATTAAGCCCAATAGGAACACAAAACAATATAATAGTCACAAATTGTTTATTAGATATTAATAACATGCACACAATAAAAGGGGTTTCTGTCGGAAAGAAGAAGTTAATGTGATAAATGCGGAATTAACGACAAGGTAAGGTGTACGGTTAAAGTATCAACGGGGTCTATAACGTTTTCGCTAGCCCACTCACAAATCAAGCCCCGCCTTCTTCCTAGTTTAAATGTAATTAAATCAACCCTGTGATACTGCATCGAGGCAAACGTGCAATGAATTGGTTATTGAACAGATTTAATGTCATGCCAGAAACTGAGAACTACTACTCAAGTTCTACAAATGAGCGCAATATGCGTGAATTAGACAATTCTCAGACCCAGCATGCCAACCCGCGTAAACTGCCGGTACAAACAAGGACTATGAGAAAAATCATTCTTAGCTTCTGCTAGTTTGGTTTCAGTTCACACTCTGGGATGTACCGAGGCACAGGGAGGGCAGAACAAAATGATCAACAGCTACCAACAGATCACCTGGCATAAACCAGAATACAGCAGCATGCCTAATCCTTATTTCCCTGCAAACATCCAGAGAGCTGGGCTGTGACCAATCCGAGCGCATGCCTCCCTCCTAATCGTTCTCTGTCGATCTCAATCAATCGTGCGCACACACACACACACACACACACAGTCTACACAGACTATTGGCACACCTGACCCCGCAAACCAAAACCTGCCGATAAACCATGACACAGCGCTTTGATCGAACCACGCTCAGCACTACTCCTTTCTCTCTAGCCCTCCACACCACTCGAGATTTCCCAACATTTCCAGAAAAACTTGATCCTCCGGACCTTAGCGCAAATGGCAACCCATTTAGCCCCGATCAGATGTTCTGCGGGCCAGCGTAAACATTGGCACAAACAACCAACTCTGTTGACGGCGGGCGCTAAGCGGTGAATGAACAGCCAGTCTTAAGGTCAGACCAGAATGCATGTAGGATCTTGTTCTGAGACACGATGATGAGCGTGGCGTGTGCAGGCATATCATGCAATGCAGTCTGGCTGACGGCACACGAAGGACTTGTTTAGGCACTCTAAATTAGCTTCATCGCCAAACACACACTTGAACTTACATTACATACCACATCTTGTGCTAAAAAAGCCACTCTTTTTGCGTGTTATTCATATTTCCTGGCGTCAGTTTGTGCTGCATCACAAAAGCATAGGGTTTTCTTTATGAGACTGTCCCACTGTGGCTCAACACGCTCAGTTGGGACAAACTGAAATGAGGAGGGCTATGTGAGGGTAACAGCAATCTAGATGTTGCGTTTCGTGTCCATGACATGGATGCAGGCTCTCGAGCTGACCTACTAAACTAGTGTCAAGATACAGAGACAGTGTGCACTGGCTTGTCATATACTGTAGTTTGCACAGCTAGTCGGTTAAATTCAGCACTGTGTGGAGTGTCTCTAGCTGAGGATTAAAATTACACTTAAAACTTGTTCTCAGAATCCCTATTGGCGAATTGCACAGCAAGTTGGCCCAACGACCAACCGTAAACACTCTTTCCAACATTCCATAGGTATGACAAATGAATACCTCTTCTAAGCCTAATTACAGGTGACAGTTCAAAGTGGTGTCCTCTGGCTACCTACATTTCATTCGTACGCCCTAAACAGTCATATATTTGGAACATTTGATTTGACCTTTATCTATTGAGCTAGTGGGGTTGGGTAAATATTCACTGTTCTGCTTACACAGCAATGTGATCAAAACAACTATTTGACACATTGCTGATGCCTCCATTTGCAGATCTCGGTGAATGCTCAGCCTTTATGAGGCTGGGATTGCGTATGTGGGAATATAGTATTCCGACTTTCCCAAATAAGGAGTCAAGGCTTGTGCCATAAAGTACGTAGAATAAACAAATAATTTCATTTTTTCTTGTGTTCCATGATTCCATCCCCGAAATGTGTTGTTGAAGAAGCAATATAAAGTAGGCAATCTTCAATAAGCTTCTGTCCGACATTTAAACATATACAGAAAGGGTTTCTGGGATCAGCTTTCTACCTCAAAGAGAGAATTTCAAAGCAGCTGTTTGGAACACACAGGTGTTTCAGTTTCTCACAAAGTGTCCCATCGTTTATGTAACATATTTGAATATTACACAGTAGGCCTACACGCCTGTACAGAGAAAATAAAATACAATTTGGGATGCATTTAAGATACAGACTTCTAACACTAATTTGGAAAATACCATTTGTCCATTTCGATACATTTACCATACATTTCAGATTTTTTACATACATTTTTGCGTCATGTAATTTCTGTGTTATATGCAAATCAGTGACCCAATTGGACGGTCATCCTACATGCTGCTTAAATGTCATGCAACATGGTTTGATAATCTGTGTCGAATGTCCCTCTGTCCGTCTACCATACCAAACCAAACCATACCAAACCAGCATTACTAACATTTAACATAGTCAACCATACAGTGTGGGCCATGAGCTTTCCAATGATGCACAATCCAGGACCTCAGCTGCTATTCATTTAAAGGTCTAATCCCAGTAAACACACAATACTCGTTTTGGAAATCAGACTTCAGCCCCACTAGGCAACAGCACATTTCCATTGGAACTAAGAGCACAATCAGAGACACATGGGCAGAGTGGGGGGGGAGTGCTCTTAAGTTTGAGTGGCACGGTGGGGTTCCTTACCGGAGTCTTATGAATTGGCAACCATAACGCTCAGAGGAGACCCACTCATTAAGGCACATAAGGGCATAGGAAAAAGTGTATGGGAAAATTAGCCCCATCTGCCAGAAGCGAGGCAAATATGCAACTCCATGTTGAGACTCTCCAGTGCCCAATGGAATCCAGGCTGACACAAAGTTGGGCGGTAATGGAAAGAAACACCCTAATGTAATGCTTCTCAGCTTTGCATAAAACTGTTCATGGAATCTCACTTGCAGCCGTCGATGTGATCATGGCATCCCACTAGAGTGAGATAAGTGGAGTGGCATGTGCGGCCTGGGATGTCCAAATGCCACCCACAGACCTGTATGTAGAACCTGTTCAACCTTGGGAATAAAGAAGTTCCCAGTGTGATGTTACTGGGTATTGATGGGGGATCCTTGTTTACTTATAATGAGCAGTGGCAGAAGGTCAGGTCCGTTTACTGTTTTAGAGAAACACATTTTTTTTAATTTAACCGTTATTTAAACAGGTAGGCAACGGCGACCTGGGGAGCAGCTGGAATTCGAACCCAGGATGTCATACACAAAGCATGCATTCTACCACTGAGCCATGTCCCCAACGCTTACCTGCATTATAGAACTGGTCCAGCACGCTCGTTTCTCCGAAGTCGATCTTCCCAAACGGTATGACTTCCAATTTACTCCCCATTGAGTCGCACGCGTCCTTCAGGCAACACAGTGCCATGCTCTCGGCACTGTGCGTCTGGGTGAGCTCGCTGTTGACCACGTATGCCACCGTGACAGTCCGGTTTTTACATTTCCCGGTAGACAACAAGCCACCGCCGTCCACCAGGCCGCTGGAGACCGTATGGATGACGCTTCCGCTGACCGTCGAGTCGTGCCAGAAGGCCCCGGCGGCGGGTACCGTGGCACCACAGCCACCCACTTCTCTCGGACCAGCACAGCACCCGCGGGAGTCCTCGGGGTTCGCGCAAGAACCAAAGGAGGGCACGGACAGGGATATCCCTTCATCTTGACTCATTTTCAAACGCCTGTTTCGGTTGACACAACTTCCTCTGTGTTTTTATGTGGATAAAGTAAGCCTGCGTCTACATCGAAAGTGACCATTACGCAAGTCTCCTCAAAGGACACTTGGCATACATACTAGTATATGCAATAGCAGTACAGGTAAACAAGCGATATGGGTCCACCTGTATTTCTGGTTTTCTGTCCGATCTGCAGAAATTAGAAACCAACAATAGTGAGCACTGCCACCATTGACAGACAGCGTGCGTGTGAAGTCACGACAAGACGACTACACAGCTAGCGAGCAATCCGCACGAACAGTTACCACTCAATTGCAACATTCTTGCGCGTCTCCAGATCGACGCAACATAGTTTTCGAAGTTAAGAACGACCGAAGGATTGAACGGGTGCAATTCCTCCGTGCGCTATTCTGGGTAGGTCCATAGACATAGAAAGCAGATCCGGGCTGATGTGTACTTATGAGTAGCAACGCGATTACTAGTCCATAATTTAGAGTTATTACGCACGAGAATCATTCATTCCAAAGCGAACCGTGTCTCGTCCCTGCCTGGACACTGCCCCTATTTCCAATAGTATCTCTCCTACACAGGCTCAGGCTCAAACACACACGCGTAGGTCGAGCCAGAGATCTGTGTGTTATGAAGAGATTGTCATGTCTCCACCGTGATAGTGGAAGTCGTCCCGCCTGGCAACAATGTTAAGACAGTTCAAAGACCGGTTTTAACGCATTGGGCGTATTCTGGACAGATTTTGACGAGGTGGAGAGTAAAACCTCTCTAACTCCTCTTCCTCTTTGGTAAAGCCCTGTTTACTGGGCGGTGACATGACCATATTTGGAACAGTTTGGTCTGTATATTCCCCTTAAAGGTATAGTCGACAATTAGTCTACTAGAATTAAGACAGTCGGCTATGTTGATTGTAAGTTAACAATCAATGCATGTCTAATAAGTCAATGTGTGTTGAACATAAATTGTATGTTAAAGATATACAAATGCCTTTCATTCTGAACTTGTGGGAGTTCTAAAACATTGAAAAAAACTGTATCCTCCTCCCCTTCTCTTACCAAACGAGACCAGAATAGTATTAGGTAGTCCACATGGAAACTTATCACTTTTAGGTGGGTGGGAAGGTTGTCATAAGAGTGTCTAATGTGCGTGTTCGGAGACAACAAAGGGAATATCTGTGCAAAGGGGAATATCTCAGACACTTTGAAAAAAATATGTTTATAAATCAATAACGTAAAACTCTATGCAGATGTTTTCCGATCATTTATGGCATTAGTACAGTAAACATCATATAGAAATGGCCTGTTTAGAATGTTATAGTCGACACGCCTGATTATCTGATTGGAGGGTGTGAAGACTGAATCTTATTGAATGTCACTAATACACATATATATATTTTTAACACAAAAAGGTTTATTTTAGGTATATGTGAACCTTATAGATTGGAAAATTCCTTAGACGCCCCATAAATTTGACTGGGCCCTTGGCCTTTGAACTGATAAGTAATATATCATAATGTAAACATAGGCGACTCTGATTAAATTACTACCACCTTATCATTTGTCATTACTGCAAACACATTGTAGCGTACAAACACAACAATGCCGTTGTCATGGACTGTCATTCCTTTACATTACAGTAAACCAGTGCTAAAGGAACTGCATTGATGTCATACTGGTTGCCAATCGGAGCTGGGAAATAATAAAAAACAAACATACCACGTATTGTAGGTATTCTGCTGGTATCGTTCCTAATGATAACTAGCCTATTCTAAACTATGCAATTCTAGATGATTAATGGAATAGTTAGGTAACAATTAACCATCAATTGTAAAGGTCGGTTACGATTAAAAATCTAACTAAGCAAGTCTGATCAATGCACCTCCTGGCAGGATAGATCCATGCTATCATGTTGTTTACGCCAAATTCTAACCCTACCATGGGAATGTCGCGCCAGAAATTAAGACGTATCAGACCCGGAAACATTTTCCAATGGTCTATTGTCCAATTTGGATGGGCCTTTGCAAATTGTAGCCTCATCTTCCTGTTTTTAGCTGACAGAAGTGCCACCCAGTGTGCTCTTCTGCTGCTGTAGTCCATCTGCTTCTAGGTTTGATTTGTTTTGCATTCAGAGATGCTCTTCTCCATTCTTTGGTTGTAACAAGTAGTTATTTGAGTTACTGGTGTCTTTCAATCAGCTCGAACCATTCTGGCAAGGTGAAAGGCCTTAATGTTTTGGTCCCTAGATGGTGCTACCCTCTAGTGGTTACTCATAGAAGAAAAAGCCATTAGGTATTTAAATTGATTGGCACTCACTAAGGGTTTTAGGTGCGTATATGTCTATGAAACAGCAATATAAATATTTTTTTAGCAATAATACATACATACATAAAACCTGAAGAAAGAAAAAACAATATTGTAAAAACAAAACGTATTATTGTTAATATTGAGAACAATATATAGACTTTTGTTTTCAATCCCATTTCATAAATGACTGTATTTCCTTGCACGCTTTATTTTCACCTAGATTGATGATACGAACGGTTAAGTTGTAGCATTTTGAAATGTTTACCCTATTGTCAGGGGCGGGCAAAATTATAATTCAATAATTCAGGCTGGGAATTTGACTCCATCCCAGGCCACCCTGTTCACCCACAACACCAGATCGCTAATTGTGTAGGTGTACCACTTACTCACTATCGTTTGGAGGAGTTGGTAGCTCAATGTCAGAGTGCATGCTTTGTATGATATCCTGGGTTTAATCCCCAGCTTCTCCCCAGGTTGCCGTTGCAAATGAGAAATTGTTCTCAATCGGCAAACCTGGTTAAATAAAGGTTAAATTAATAACTGTATCAGAAGACTACATTAATACAGCTCTGGAAAAATGTATAGAGCGGTCTCTTAATTTTTCCAGAGATGTACATCATTCTAGAAATGTGTAATGCTGGTACTAATAGTGCTTATGATCTTTGTCATTGCATGTGCTGTGCACTTTTCCTGGCCTATGTAACATGAGTCATGACCGAATATTCATAGTCTAGGTTTAATTTTTTTACTAGATTTAATATTTTATTATTAGTATTTTTTTATTTCCCCTCAAAGTCAGATTTTTATTGCTATGTTTATTATATATACTATATTATTAAAATCCTCCACAAAGACGTAAGGCGTGCAAAGTATTTATTCTACTGGCTGTCGAGTCACTATTATTACTAATAATTTATTAGCTAGGCTACATAGCTAGCTATGCTGGGTGTCGTGTGTGTGTGTGTGTGTTCAACCTAGTGTTTTGACTGACCTGTTCCCTTACTGCCAAACTTGTCGTTTATTTTGCATATTTTTGACTATAGCGTCTCTGGCAAGGGCCTTTCTCTGTTTATTCCCTAACTGACTGTTCCAACGTTTTTGACCATCCGATCCGTTTAGCCGAGGTGTGACTAGCCTGTAACCTTGTCAGGGTTGCCATAGGTGGAACAAACCAATACTGGGAGGGGGATACGGGTCGCACCTTTTCCTTCACACATGTAAATACAATATGCTCAGGCCCCAAAAAAAGGCAACCTGAGCATATTGAGGAGGAAGTTTAAGCTCAGAAACATCCAGCTTCTGCTGGCAGTATTTTGACAGTTAGACGGTTGAAATGTGCGTCCGGGAGCGAGACCGGATGACGTGTTTTTTGCGCGCGCACTGTCTCGAGCGTGGGGGAGGGGGGGGGTGGACGACAACAACAGAGCAGCGAGAAAGTGAGAGTCGCTCCAGGTGCGTGGTTGGACTCTCCGTCTCCAACTTATTCCAACTTATTTAGTTCTCAGTGCAGCGGGTGAAGTTGACTGTTGTTGGATTTGACACCTCCATCTTCGAGGTAATGATGATACGAGTCGATTACTTTCGGTAACAAATTCTTTATTGAACTATAAGCAACATTGCTCTGGGGTAGTATAAACCAAAGAGATTGAATTGTTAGTTAGGTCACATCTGAGAGCCAGAAAGTCACAGATGAGTACCCTGGACAGCCACTTGGGGGCAGTACACATGCATTCAAACCATAGACTGTATAGATAGATTCAAACCCTTCGTACAGGAACAGTGTAGAAAGGATATGGATTAGAAGACATATTGTGCATCATTTAGCAGACGGTAACGAATGACAAAGAAATACTTCATTTTCATTGTGTGGTATTATAGTTAAATGGACTTGAATGATGCCAGTCAACTGGATAGTAAATTTCAAATTTTCGCTCATCCATTTTTGAAATGTCTGATTTACAGTTTATCACTGTTGATGTTGATCAGATTTCTAATACATATCCACACTTCTACTGTCTCACTACACTACTACACAAGACAGACTAAGATTCAATTCAGATGTTGGAGAAAAAAGTCTAAATGAATAGAGCTCTTTGTAGATAGTGTGGGGATTCACAGGTTTTAGATCCAAAGGCTCTTTCATTTCTTCTGGAAAACAACCAAAGAACCTGCTACTCAGTGGCAGGAAACGGATTTACACCGTGTTAATCAGCCAATTACAGTAAATATTTTTGTGGCTTATCCTTTGGTATGAGGCAATGCTCATTTCTCGATCAGCATGTCTGTGTTGTCTTTGATGTTGACCCAGACCTAGTTCAGTGTGGCCGGACACTAAACATTTGTGTCGAAGGACAAGGCTGCCAGTTTGACTGCTGGCAGGTGTGTAAACAAATGTACCGACAGCTATTTGCTCCACCAAGCGCAGGAAAGGTAAGACAATACAGGGTTTTTAGAAAAACCTGTTGAATGGGCCAGCAGGCTGCTTTTGGTCTTGTGACTAAAATATGAGATATAGACTGCTTATTATTTGCGAATGGGTGGTCCAACACAGTTGGTCTGACTCCTCCCGTCGAGTTTATAGATTGAACACCCAACTTCTGTGTAAGCTTGTTCTGTTATTAGTGAGCTGAGGTCATATGAAGGTTGTTGTGTCGTTGGTGTATGATTAGAGGAGTAGATCATGTACATGTGCAGATTAAGCACTGCTGGAAAGGCTACCCGTTAAAGCTCAGCTGTCATAAAGCTCCAAGAGAGGCACAAAGACATTTCAGAATACATTGTGTTCATATAAAAAATATATTTTATTCCAAACTACAAAAGGGAAAACATGTAACTTTTTTGTCACACTTCTCAATAAAATAGTACACAATGCTATCACAGTCAAAATCCAGCAAATGAGCTATCAATAAACATATTGAAGCAAAAGAAAACTAAAAACTTTTTTAAAAACTTTAAATTAACTGTACAAATAACAATATACAATATTTACAGCATCAGCAATATATCAAAAGGAATGACAGTAAAAATCATCCAGTTTGTGTCTTTTGGGGGAGGGGCATAATACTGATTCCTTTCTTGTGACCTGAATCAGTAAGTCAAAGTCACACACATCTTTTTTCAGTGCTGTGGCAAACCGTCAAAGCATGCACACTACGCTCCTTGTCAGGAAGGACGGCTGTTTTTCAGCATGGGCTGGGCCATGACCTGTCGTTAACACTGAAACCGCTCGGCAAGCAGTCAACTATACACAAGGACACATTCAACCAGCACTGGTGGGTAAAGGACATATGTTTCCCTACTTGGGTTAAAAGTCTTCACCCTTCGTTACAGCATGGACTCCCAAGGCTGCTAAAGTGCCCAGTCAGTTGGGTGCCCACCACAGTTTGTTGGGGAAGGGAAATGGCGTCAGCCAATTAGTGACAATGACAAAGGTTGTCACATAGTAGAACTATAGTGCAGTTTTCTTCTTGGGGCCGCAAAGCAGCCCCCTGTCTTTAGAATCGCCTTTAGGACAACTGACCCTAGACATCCATCAGTACACTCATACATTTACATTGAATATACTAGTATAGATTTCTGTCGTAATTGTAAAATGAGAGAATAGCAAAACCGTAAGACAAACAAACACTGTGCTGCAAGATGAGATGGATATCTGTTGGATTCAAGTTAAGAGTCATTGGTCGTTTTTGCTGTTGGCTGACGTGACGGTTTACGCCATGTCTCCCAGCATCTTCTTGTAGTACATGGACTCGAAGATGTCATTCTCCCCGGGGCAGTTGTAGTGGCACGCGCAGGTCTTGATAAACATCATCTGCTTCTTCATGACCTGGCCGTCGTGGCACTTGAACTCCATGGGCAGGGTGGTGGTTCTGTGAGGTGTGCAGCATCGGCCGTCTGTGCACACGCCGCAGAACTTGGGGCGGTAGGCCTTGGTGGTGGTGCAGCCAGAGATCTCGAACTTCATGGGCTTGGAAACTCTGGGTGTGCGGATGCATTTCTTCCCTTTCTGTAACGGCAAAAAAAAAAAACATTGGTCGCCTGTTGTGCTAAATGTCTAGGCTTACTTGGCGGCGTTTGTCAGATATGCTTACCCTGATGCTCTGCTCCATGTGGGACTCGCAGGGTCTGACCATGCACAGGCGGGACTGCTTCTCCAGGCGACACTCACGGTTGTCGTTGGTGACCCTGGTGGAGATGCCCAGACCGCAAGTCTTTGAGCAGGCGCTCCACTCGGTGGTTTGGACCAGGCAGTTCTCCCTGATCATGGAGGGGTCAGGCCCGTACGTCTCCTCCTCTCTGTACACTGTGGGCAGGGAAGGGGAAAACAACGTTAGCATCGTCGTGCTAGCATAGCTGTCGAGATAACATTGGCGTAACATCAACTCGGGGAACGCTCAAGTGTCATAGACTAGGACTCACCAGCGAGAGCAGGGCCCACAAAGCTGTTTGAGTGCTGGGGGGCATCGCACACCCACTCCTCGCAACACTTTCCGGGCACTTTGACGCGGCGGGGTGTGGGACAGTCAGGGCTGGGCAGACGGATGTCCATGCTGCACAGGGGCACACAGCCCACGGCGCCGTCCAGGCAGGTGCACTGGTATTTGCAGCTGCTCTGGAAGGTCTCGCCGCTCCGGTACACCATTCCTCCCATCACACAGGTGGCGCCGCCCTTGGCTGTGGGAGAAGCAGAAGCAGACCACATCACACATCTCCAATAACACAGAACACAGTGGAGCAAAGCTGCCCAGTGAGTCAGGGGTCAGCATTGACAGAAACTCACATGTGCAGACTCCGATGCGACGGTTGATCTGGGAGCCAAAGTCGCAGAAGAGTCCCTTGTGGGGGTCGCACACGTCTTTCTCCGTGCAGAGCTCGCCCATCTGTTTGGCGCAAACCCTGCAGCATCCGCAGGCATCGGGCACCCGGCTAACGCCGAGGGGGCACTGGGGGGCGACATCGGGGCAGCTGCACTGGCCACTGCACTCCTGAGCCACAGTCTGAGGGGCAAAGAAAGAGGAGCTTCGATTAGACCCAGAGCATGTGGCCGTTACTAAGGTGACATCACCCTCTGGAACCACGGCATCCGAGAGCTTGATGTAGCGGGGTTAATGATACATCTCTTTACGTTAGCTGAACTATAACCGCCTGGAAATGCCCAGAGCTGCTGTCTAGCTGGCGATATGTTACAGTATTCATAGACCCAGTTCTCAAATACTGTTTAAAAAATCACTCAAAAAGGTATTTTAACTTACCAGGTAGGAGAGACTGAGGCAGATGAGAGAAATCATTCTCATGGTCGTTCCAGCAGACATTTTAGCTTTTCTTCGTTTTTCTCTGAGTATCTTAGACAAAAATACGTCTTCGAGGTTCTTCAAAAGTCTTCCTTGGTCTCTTGCGAGTAGGCAGGGAGCTTGTCGTCCGATCGAGTAGATCTCGTTCTAGGTAATGTCTTCTTCTTCTCTGTTATTTTCTCGTAGTTTTTCTGAGTGAAAGCTAGAGTTTAGCTTCAGTACTAGAGCCGTCGCTGCTCCGCTTGCTCTCTGTTCAAGGAGGAGTTGTTCTGTGTCTGAAGCTGGGAGCTCACCCTGCCTTTATACACCCAGGGCTGCTGTGACGTGCCAATGGCTGAATGGAGTCCTGGACAAACATGAACATTCTTGGCATTCTTACCTAGTTTCCTGCCCCCTCTCTCTAGACCCCCCCGACATCCCACATTCCTCCTGTCTGAAACCAAAGTGCTGTCACATATCAAAATAAAAAGTGCAGTATTGGCATTATCCCTAAACCTTCCCTTTTTATGTGTAATTGGCGTTCTATTCCGCGAAAGACGCTGTAAACCTCTGCTGTTATTGGGAATTGCTGTCTCACTGTTTTCTCACCTTGGAACACAGACTCTTCAGTAGCGAATTCAAATATCTTCAGTATCTATTCCGACAGGTGTAATGTAGTGTGAAAGGATGGGACCCAGTGCCGGTCAGCCATGGATACTATAAACCATTGTACTACACCAGCAGTGATGGTTTTCGATTTGGAAAAGAACATACTGTATAGAAAAACAGATCGATTATATTTTGGGAGATAATTCAACCAAGCCTTTACAAATCTAATAAATCAGGTATACTGGGATTTTATCTACCAAGACTCTTAAAGAGGACAGGGTTCACAATCCTTTTCACATACGGTCTATTCATACATTTTCAACACATCTTTTTTTTTTACAGCTCTAGGCTTTCATTTCACTCGTAAGGTTTAGTCTATGGATTTCTTAAGTACAGGTGTGCCACATTCCTGGTGTGGGATCCTATTTTGCTCCATCAGGCATCTAGACACAGAGCAGACTTAAGGATTGCAGGAAGAAGGCTAGACTCTGGGGTTTGTATATTTTTTTGAAGAAAAAAAAGATCACACAGGCCCAGACTCTCCACCTCAGCCTTATGAAAGGCAGTCCTGCTCCTCACCAGCCACCAAATCGGAAATGAAAAACTCCCAGAGAAAACTTAGAGCTGCAGGAATGCACAACTGTGCCAGCAGACATACTGTTACATGGACACACTGACTGTGAGGAAGCAAAGCCTTATATGGGAAACTTCTCCAGACACTTCTGTCTTACTTTTTTTCTAGCATGCAACAAGAAAGTACAGTAGGTGAGCCACAGGAGCTGTACTGTCTGAAACTGCCCTGACTAGACGCGATGTGGGATAATGTATCCTCTCAGTCAACACGGATTCATTTGCGGCCAAGCAGAGGATGCCAGCTCCTGTCGAGGATGCCAGCTCCTGCGGAGGACGCCAGCTCCTTAACTCCGCTGTGTCAAATAGTCGCAGCTTACCGCAATGGCGTATTTGACCGTGTGCTTGATTTCCTGAACCAATAACATTGTTGTGTGGCTTTCCTGGATAAACTGAGATCCCCATTCAAAGGCCAGTGTATAAACCAGTCTGTGTGTGGCAAGACGTGAGCTGTTTATAAGCCTCAGGTTCACTGTCTTAGGCTGTTGTGTTGGACTTCCCATTAGCCCGCGCCCCCCCCCTAGCCAGCACCGGCTGGTGTGTACCTTGGCCTGCACACTTCACCCCCACCCCTCTTGAGACATTCCTCACCCAATGGAGCATTGGTAAATACTTTCAGGTCTGTTAACCTTTAATGTCATGCTCTTCGGTTTTCCACACAGTGGCTAAAAGGGCTCTGAAACACAAGCGTCGGCACGGCGAGTATTCCCAAATCCAACGTTCCAGATGGGGTGTAGACATTAACCAACTTTCTGTCCTCTTCCGAACACACTCCGTGAGGACAGGGGGAGCTACAGTATGCGCAGTATGTAACCTGTGGCGTCATGACATAGACATTCCACTGTCCCAAGTCCAATTTGGAATATGTGACGGAGTGCTAATGTTGGAGTGACAGGCAGCAGTTAGCTGGGGTCAGAGGTCAAATGCTGGTGATGTAATGGAAAAGGAATCCACATTCAGTTGAAATAACGCACACAGCAGATATGTACAAGACTGTGGGATATGGCAAGCCTGAGCATGTGACAAATTCCCCTACTCCCTGTACAGGAAAGGGGTTTTGTGGTTCCATTAACAAGACTATTTCGTATATTACAGTACAGAAATAACAAACACATACATGTTGACATCTGTGTATTAAAAGATCCACTAAAGCGGGGATTCTCTGTAACTGTATTGGCTCAGAATCCCACTTCAATATCCAAATTGTCTGCAAGCCCACCATGTTGAAAAGTGATTTATTCAGCAACTAATGGAGCTATGACAATACGACAGCCAATTACAAATGTTTTTTTTGTTGAAACTTATTTATATATACAGTACAGTGTTGAAGGCATCTAATCTGTACTTGCAATTCCTTTTTTTCACCAGATTCTCTCTCAGCCCTATTTTTTAAGTTTACTGTGCATAGGCAATTACATATCTCTTCATTTAATCGTCAGTTTACTGTGCATAGGCAGATACATAACTATACATTAAATCGTCAGTTTACTGTGCATAGTCAAATACATTTTTTGTCTGCATCTACAGTATAATGGCACCGTATTCCCAAAGTGCCTTACTTTTGGCAAAGTCATGCCAAGGTCAGCATCAACATAAACAAATCCAATAGACACATTCACTTGATATATAGTCTATACAAATGAGAAAGAGCTGAGTGTTCTGGAGTCAACATTTTTATGATTGTAACTGAATCCTAGGATGCGTCTTCATCGTTTATAACGGTTTGTGGAAATAGCGGGTTTGTGGAAATAGTGTAACAAAATACCTTTGGCTAAAATACCTTCAAGCTCTGATCAAATCCTACATTATAGCCAAGTTCTATGTTCAGCCTGTTCTGGTATTTTAGCCGTCCCATCTTTACGAGACGGCAGCTCCCTTTTAAGCCATTTCATCATTAAATCAATTCCAGATGTTGTATCAAATGCTTTTCAAAATGTGTTATATGTTAAACATAAGTAAGCATTAGTTGATATGTTACAGTTATATACCTCAGAAGTCTATTGTATACATGCTTGCATGCACCCCACCAAAAAATGTGACTCGTGACATTTCTGCATGAAAGAACCATTACATATAAGCATCGCATTAAAGTCACCTACCAGAACATTCTGTAGCATTAAAGAATTTGCCCTGATTGTAAATAAGATCTGACCATTTTACTACTGGGAGGAGGACTCCATTACATCATGACTTCACCCCTTTGTTCCGAGCTATGGAAAATAGTGTGCAATTTAGAACACAGCCCTGTTCTGTCTGCAGCTCAGCTATGTGACCGTGGACAGATTCTAAATGTTCTTTCCGAGGTATTCCATCTATGTGATGATTATGTTTTTAACCAAACCGGAGATCTAATCTGTGATTAGGATGGAATTACACGTTCCGTGGTTTTAAATCACCCCTATTTTTTTCATTGTATATTATAGTCTTTTGTCTCCTTTCAGAACGACACATGACATGTATAGGATTGGATGGAAGCAATTCATTTTTGCCTCCAGGCTATTCCGAAATGATATGAGCAATGACTTTTCTAATGTTGATTGCCGTCTAACAATTCATGGCAGCTATAAATAGTTCAAACATCTGCTAAATGTTCTTGATTTATTATGTACATGTAGCGTACGAGTCATAGCTTATTAACATTGTGTGTTTCCTTTGGCTTTTAATAGATTATCTGTAACACTACAGTGAGATTTCGAATAAAATATTTATAGATCCAACGAAGTTGAAGACACATTGTTTGATCATTATCTGGACAGTAGCCTTGCACTGAAGTTCTTCGGATTATTTTTATACGACACACGTTCTAATCTGCTTTCACTTTGTGGTAACTTTCCCCTTGAGCTTCTGCTTCTGCGGGTGGGAAACGGAACCTTGTTCAAGCTCAGTGTAATCATCGAGAGAAGGGGTAAATGCACAAATTACTGTCACGCTATATAGCCCGCTAGGCTTTCCCTTGAACTATCCAAATAATGTATTTTGCTAAATGTTTGAGGGGATGAATTCCGCAATAATAACCTAGACACATTGGCAAACGGGCACCCAGGTGTTACTGTAGTGGCATGGAGAGTTTCCAGTTGGTTGGACCATGTTCACCTAGCCCGGTGTGGAGGGTGGAGGGAGGTTGGAGGGTGGGTGGAGGGTCGGGCGGAGAGAGGGTGGATGGAGGGTGGAGGTTGGGCGTAAGGATGGCGGAGGGTCAGGCTTAGGGAGGGCAGAGGTTGGGGGGAGGGTCAGGCTTAGGGAGGGTGGAGGTTGGGCGGAGGGAGGGCGGAGGTTGGGCGTACGGATGGCGGAGGGTCAGGCGGAAGTTGGGCGTAGGGAGGGCGGAGGGTCAGGGATAGGGAGGGCCGAGGTTGGGCGTAGGGATGGCGGAGGGTCAGGCTTAGGGAGGGCGGAGGGAGGATTCACCCTGTGATAACACCCTGTGATAGACTTCTGTATTTCAGAGGGTGTATTTTCAGCCACGACATCATAGCATTCCACTAGGCTTGGTGCAGTGCATTCCTCATGGGAATATCCTCAGGCCGCCTTCGTCCTTTCTGCTCATCTCCCGGTGAGAACAGAATGGCCCCGAACAGAAGCCAGAATTACATCCCTCTCTGACGATGGAATTCCCCAAAGGCGGGTCCGGCCTCGGCCCTTGGCCATCTTATAGGAGAGGCGGGGTGGTGATGTCACAGTTCAGCTTGTACAGGTCCTCTTTCCATTCAGTCCACAGGACCACACTCTTTCTTAATATTATTCATACGATGTCCGTTACATTAAGATCTAAACGTGACAATGTTTTTAAGACGGTCAGCTAATTATCTAACGATTGTAAAGTGTTCACGTACACCATAAAATGTCTATTTTCTTACTGTGTTTATGCTGCCACTGGAGTGCACTTCGACAAATCAGTTCCTCAGTCTGCCTGAGGGGAACAGACAGGTGACCAGTGCAATAAGGACAAGTACTACCTTGACCGTCCTGAAATAGTTTTCAACTAGGACCAGGTACTGTCTGGAGCCTATACTGCATGAAGGGCGTAGAGCTGAAGTATGTCTGGGTCAGTCATAATAACCAGGAACTTAGCCACAAAAACACTGTGGCAATGAGTTCAGGAAATGCCCCCCACCTCTCCCTATTAACTGTAAATTAACCGGCTTAACTGTATGTTTCTCTGAATCCTATACCTTCCAAAGGACCAGAATTACACACAGTCTCTAGTAGGAGGCCAACATCGCAACGATTTAGCACTTGTGACGGCTGAATCAACCACATTTTCCTGTAGGTCCGGCCTTAAACATCGATCGTAAAATCCATCGTGACCTTCAACCTCACCCGGTCCGCATCTCACTACAGAGATAAGCTGTATTGCATTGCAGTGTCACCAGAGAAAAATCATTCTTTTGCCGGTTACGGCAGGTTAGCACTGTAGGCCAATCATGGCCAATACATCCTATAAAACGGTTTATATATTGTATATAACTCACAACTCCTTGCACTGTCAATACCATAACGGTCAAGTCTGTAAAATTCATATCTATTATATATTCACTGCTCGTACATGTTACTGCTGACATGTTTTGACCTATATTTTGTCCCCTAATACACAGAGAAGAACCTCAGGGCAACCTTACTGAAATGTATCATTAAACATAAAACACATGATGATGTTGGTGAAAATGGCAGTTTTTAAGACTAAAGAAAGGGAAAAATATAATTCTTAAACTAATATTTCAGAGGCTGTCGTGGCATGTGCATTTTCCGACTGCATAGCATTAGATATTGTATAAACATACTTTTAAAAATGGTATTTCAGTTGAAAGGTTGATAGTCCACAACTGTCTGGGAACAACTAGAAACTAAATGTACTGAACCCTAAAGCAAACAAGAACAAATATTATTTGCCTTCAATATCCATATCCCCTTCAACATCTCCAGAAAAAAAGCCTATAATTGGAAGTTGGCACCAGACTTCAGGAATGTTCCCCGCTTTGAATCTTCAAACTGACCGTCCCTCCACCGCTGTTTAAACTGAACATGTGGCAGAGATCTCAAAATTAGCTAATTATGAGTGCTACAGTTGTTGGCCCTTTGAAATACCAAGGCTGACTGAGGTAATTCATAGTCCAGACTTTCTCTGACCATTGAACCGTCTTCATCATTCGTGTCATGGAGCAAGCCCACAGACCAGAAATGTCAAAATCAAATTTCCCTTTGAGCGCGAAACAAATTAAAATAATTGAGGGACTAAAGAATCCAGCTGAAATCCAAAAGAAAGGCACTGGCTTCAAATGAAAATCGGGTCGATGGATGAGATTGTTCATAAAAAGACTTATCTGCGGAAATCGACGGGCTATTTGTACTGGAATGGCAGTTGGTGCTGAACTGCTCTCAACAAACAGCAGAAATAATTTAATCTACGGAGATTTACTGGCACACAAACATGCCTTCTGAGGAGGGCACCATGGCAACGAGAGTGAATGAGGTGCCCAGGTCTATCCAGGTCTGCTGTATCGTCACCTCCCTCTCCATCAGACCACGAACCCGTTCCTGTCAAACACACTTTCCTCCTCAACAGAATTCCATAAGGGGGCTCGGTCTACAGGGTCATGGACAGAGTCTTCCAAATAGAGGCTTATATGCCACACACGCTGAACTCCTTGATTGTTTTAGACCCCGCTGTACGTTCTTGGTCTTTCAGAGAACGTTATTGGAACATTCCAGCAAGAAAGACCCTTTATGTACGTTGCTGTTTGTTGTGTCCTGGTAATGGCTCAGGTCATGACCAGGGCTTGGTCCATGAATTTGACTTGCTCCCCTCCATGGCATCTTCACACAGCAGACCTCATAGTGGAACCAAGTCAGCCATCAAAGGCCCGGGTGTGGTGCCAAGAGATCCAAGTCTGGACCTTTTAAGTGTGGAGAGGAAAAAATGTTTGCCAACAGAAAAAGTTTAACAGACAACACTTCATGAGAGCAGGTAAACACATTAGCCATGCTTGGCCTAGTTAAGAGCCAAAACAACAGACATGTCTGCAATCTAGAATATATTTTACTACTGGTGTTTTCAGCTAGTGAATAAAAAATATCACCTGCAAGAAGAGAATAACTCTGTGTTTTTGGACTTGTATTTTTGCCCCCGATTCAACAGTTGCATAACAACTCTTTATAGGCTGAGTTCCATTTTTATAACTGCTGCTCCCATTCCTGGACCTGTTCAGAAAAACCCGCAGATACCTGTGGCCGGTAGGTACCGGCAAACCACAGAGGGCCCTGAAAAGCCTTCATTCATGGGATTCCAATTGCCCGGGGGCCCCAGTGCCAAGACAAGCAGCCTAGGAATGCCCTCATCTTACTTGCCATGGCAACCAAGCTGAGCCGCAGAGGACAGCACGGCCTAATAACTGTCCAATGAAATCAACAATAATACCCAGAATTCCTAGCTGGTCCTGCCTCCTATGGTGGAGAAGCTGTTGTGAACTTGTTTTACCTAATATTTTGGTAAATAGGATGGGACCATATTTGATTTAGTGACACGTGACACGTTTCTTGGAACATGTCGTATCACTAACTGACATCTTAACTCAATTCATCTGACATTGTTGAAGGTGTGTATTATCTGGTGTGGTGGTTTTGTGAGCTAAGTCTCTATCCATTGTATTACAGTACTGACCTTCACAGAACCAGAATTTAAACCATTAACAAACATGCATAATGAACACAACGGTTTTAGCGGCAGCTTTAACAACTGTCATCTGCATTGATCAACAACAAGCACACTGTTTCAATTAATGCACAAAAAGCAACGATAGAGTCAAAAGCAATTTATTGAGAGACTGATGTGGTAGTTTAAAAAACGGCAGCCTCCAATTATAACGTGTCAAGAGATAATTTAATAGTGTTTGGCAAGCCCAGTGGTTATAGTGCACGTTGATGTTTTCAAGAGAGACAAGCTGGCAATGATCAGATGACCTTTTGATGATGATAATTCAACTGTTGTGTTTCATGTTTTATACCAGCAGGCAATCTTTGTCCTAGTCTTTGTAGATGGAGAACTGCTAGAGACATTGGAGGAAGGTAAACTGCAACAGAACATTATAATATCTGTACCCAACTGGCTATTAAAATGCATTCAACATTTCCAGCGAGATTGGTCATATTCTATAAAAAGGAAGCTGAAGTGAAAAACAGCTGTCCTTTGCAACCAAAAGACATGAGTGATATTACTCCTGCCCTTCCATGAGCACGATGAAGACATTGTGTTCTTCAGCAAGGAACACATGAAGTAAACGACTGTTAAAATCCATTGATAAACCGCCCAGATTTTTATGGCCCAGAGTGTCAGAACTGTTCTTACACACAGGTCATTGGGATGGTGCTGCCTCTGTTTACACTGTGCTGGTTGTGTTGTGGAAGACAGAGCTGCGTGACCTAGCCTCCTGTGAAAACAAGGGCAAGGTGCCAGACGGCTCCCTGGCAATGCAATATACTAACCCACTAGCAATTGGTCCAAGGTGGACGACTCTCACCCCTAACCCTCATCCCTAACCCTCATCCCTAACCCTCATCCCTAACCCTCATCCCTAACCCTCACCCCTAACCCTCACCCCTAACCCTCACCCCTAACACTCACCCCTAACACTCACCCCTAACCCTCACTCTAACCCTCACCCCTAACCCTCACCCCTAACCCTCACCCCTAACCCTCACCCCTAACCCTCACCCCTAACCCTCACCCCTAACACTCACCCCTAACACTCACCCCTAACCCTCACTCTAACCCTCACCCCTAACCCTCACCCCTAACCCTCACCCCTAACCCTCACCCCTAACACTCACCCCTAACACTCACCCCTAACACTCACCCCTAACCCTCACTCTAACCCTAGGACTTCCCAAATCCTAATGAATCATACCACATTGTGGTTTTCTTTGCTCTGCCCGATGGCTCTCATACCGGTCATTATGTTGGAACCAAATGCACAGTCAAACCTCCCCGGCCATCGACAGGACTCTCACTTTCACGTGTTTGACCAGGTGTACACTTCAGTTTGGCTACTTAAACAGTGGCGGCTGAGAACGGAACCTTCGTTTCCTCTCATTTATTCCGCTAATTTTCCCTCATTCTAAAACGGAGAGGAAGCCATGAAGCCAAACAGCAGCTTGACATCTTTCATGAGCCAACAGTGACAAGCGGCACTGAGCAGGTTCAATAGGAATGTCCGTTTCTCCTCTTGCCTTGCGAAGTGGTTACATTCCATCACTAATTGGTTTCCTGCTAAACGTTTTGAAAAAGTGCGATTGGTGTTAGTCAAATGGGTTGTATTTGTCTCATGTAGTGCCAAGGTGAACCAAGAGAAACTGCAAATAAACTTTGCTCTGGAGTTGTATTTTTTTCGTACAGGTGTTGCGTGTGTCCAATTAAACTTCACTTTCTCCTCATCAAAACATCGAACATCAAAGAAGCCTAGAATGTTTTTCTTTTTATTTGACTTTTAACAGAAAACATTGCACACATATAATAAATATATGCGGCTTTTCCTTCAGTCGTCAGTTCTCTGACTAGACCTAAGAACATTCAGGTACACATGTTTATTTACTCAATGGTCACAAACAGAACTTGTCTGATGTTTTTTTGTTGAAATCCCAAATATTTACTCATATTTAAAAAAGCAACATGATGTATAATTTGTAAAATTTTCGCCAGACCGTGTAAGTGGAGCCGGCCAAAAATAATGAACGTCTCTGACTGAGTGCCTGACTGAGTGACTACCTATTGTAAAATAGCGTAGTTGTTTAGGAGTCAGCCTCACACGAGAACCGGTAAAAAATCTGACCCTGGGACAAAACTAAAATAGGATTAATTGAGAAAAAACTCAAACTTACCTGGCTACAAGTTTCAGTGGCTACATATAGCAAGTCAAACAGTTTATAGTTATGTTGCGTTAGACAAAATGCAAACAACAGCATGTCTCTCCGTTATAAAGGTTTTGGGTTAGCACAGGAATTAACCTGGCATTGGCCCATAAACAGCTACTCTTCAAACCCCCTCCCCTTGTTAACCACAGTCACTTCTACTTGCGGCCTGGCTGAACTAGGTTAACCTAGTTTTCCTTGCTTGTTGATACAGTGCTATGTGAAGGACTTACACACATCTCACATTATTTTGATTTACCGGCAATCATTTAGATCACGTTTCGGTCCAACACAATACTTCATATATGCTTCTGACAAATGTGCTGTGACTAAAACTTTACTGACACATGCCGCTTCTTCCTGTAACCCTGATCCCTGTGACTGATAAAAGCATACTGCCACAAGCCTTGCCATAGGACCGAATACAGTTCCCCCAAGTTGGTTAATTATATAGGCACCACCATATTTCTCTTTACAGCAATACCTTCACTGCAATACCAAGAAGCGACCATTTTTCGCTGAGGTGGTGTAGAGACGTTGTTTAGTGTTATTACGATTGCTACAACAATTTTTGCTGTTATTGTTTTTTCGAATTATATTTCGCTTTCTTAACTTCACCCAACGACATCTCCGATACAAAGAGATGGGATGTTGTCTAGAAACAACTAGATGTGTCGTTTCAACTGCACAAGCTGACCAAATAAATACACGCTCATAGCGTTGTTTCAAGTTGTTTGTCAAATTTCAAAGGCCAGAGAATGTGGTATTGGCGGTGGTTGTTGTTGTCCGACCAAGAAGGAGACAAGTACCAGGAAGTTTTCGATACTGTAATCAGGCTGTGACATGCCTTCTCTGAAGTGCCACTTAGCATTTCTTGTAACCTCAAGAGGAAGACGTTTTGGCTCGTGCTCACAGACAATGAAGCAGATAACAGTTCATGGTGACACTTCATGCTGTTTACAGGGCATATTGTTATTTCTAATAGTAAGCGTTACCATACATGTGGGACCGCTAGTTGACCTCATGTTTATCTCAAACTGTATGTGGTCAAAACTGCTGCTTGCAAAACTATAGGATTGTACTTCATTTAATTGCTGGTGAAAATCTTGACGGTTTTTGAGTACATATGGTCAAAGCTGCTACATTACACTTTTATTCATTGTTTCATTATTCAATTTATTCATTGTTAAAGTAGGTTAAGTGGTAATGTCGTGTTTTGTAATTAAATATATGTGCAGCTACATGTACAGTATACTGCTGTCTTGCCTCGGCTCTTCTGACTCCTCTGGTTTTGTGGGAACATCAAAATGAGTTCCTCAATTACTGGACATCTGAATTCTAACCATAAATTTATCTGCTGTTTCAGGCCAAATGGTAAACAGTATTTAGATAATCTCTGTGTGTGTTTCAAAGGATCTAAACATGTCTAAAGCGCCACAGCCATCTGCTGCAGATCACAGCTGCCACCATGATACAATGACATCATGTGTCAGACAAGACATCAAATACCAGCGTTGCTTATTTTACCCTGGAGCAAAAATATCCAACGGTAGATTATCAGTAGCAGATGGAAGAATTGCCCTCTGTCCAACTTTTTCAAAATGTAGGGCAAATGAGTTTTGATCTACCTGGTTCGGTTTCGGGAACCCATCTGGACGTCTTTGATTCGTGGACCACTAATCCGGGCCAGGTGCTCACGAGAGCTGAGTCAGTAGGCGTTGGTGTGAACGATACGCGGACGACGTAATGGCCTCGTGGAGCTCCATCGGGCCTCTGGAGTCTGAGGACACAGACTGAGACAGACTGATTGTATGTGTAGAGGGTGGCGCTAGCTGGGTGTTAATGCAAACCTGCAAATGTGGTCACTCAGCCTCGACTAATCAGAAGACTTGTGAAGTGCATTTCAGCAGACCTCAGCAGGACTAAGGTTTCCAGCGTATCGACATCAGGAGAAAAAAACAGTTGACCCGATACTGTCTGGGATCAGGACTTGTTGTTCTAGTCGTGAACAATTGAGGTTTCTGTCTCTAGCTTCCAGGTCTATATTGAACGTCACGTCTGTATTGAATATAATTATAATGTATGTATAGTTTTGATGTATTCTTGCAATACAAAAATGAAACAGTATTTGAAATTTATAATAAAAGAATATCGATATCCAAATGCATAGGCACTATATACATAATAATAAATAATTATTATGTAATTTACGTAGGCTTTGGACCGTTTTACCATAATGTGTTATGATTGGACGTGCAGATAAAACCCTGACAGCCTGACAGGGCCAAATAAAAACCTGTACCAAAAATGCTTGATAAGATGTTATGACATGTTTAAGTGTGAATCCATTAGTATCTATCGTACACAATATGACCAAAACATACGTGGACTGACTCCCAAACAATTTATTGAGTTCAGCTGTTTTAGCCACACCCATCTCTTACAGGTGCATGCAATTCAGCAAATAGCCTGGACATTTCCATTGGCAATCATTGGCAGTACAATGAGTGGCTATCATCTGTGGCATCATTCACCACAGAGTTACAACCTAACCAATTTGGCAGTCTGATGGTCAAATCTGGGTGTGGCGGATGGAGGGATAATGGTGACTACTGTAAAGTTTGGTGGAGGAGGGATAATGGTCTGGGGCTGTGTTTTAATGTTTGGGCTAGGCCTGTTAGTTCCAATAAAGATTCATTTTAATGCTACAGGATCCAATGAGCTTTTAGACATTTAGGTGCTTCCAACTTTGTGGCAAAAGTTCGGGGAAGGCCCTTTCCTGATTCAGCATGAAAAACTAACACCCCATATAATCTCCGTAATATGTGGCAGTCAGCCCTGCCCTTGCTATTGGTATATGTTAATAACTTATTAAAAGAGCCTCAATAGAAACTTTTTGTGAAATGTGCTGTGGTCTTTTTTATTAAAGTAATTTAATATATTTGGCGCTTACAGTGAAACTCAAGCTCCTTGAGGTTTCTGGGCCGATAGAACTTTCCCAGTGTTTCACATAAGCTTCCATTTACTGGTATTGTTAATATCCGACACGCCAATGAATATCAATGAGGATAACCAACCTTGTTTGAAGAACGGATAAATTAGGCATGCTTAGGAACTTACATACATATAATTATTATGTTTTTCAAAATACTGTGGAAAATAAAGAGACACGTTTAATAGAAAGGAATAGCAGAAAGGACTGTGTTCTTTACTGAAACGTTCTATTTTTGGATTACACACAATATATATTAAGGTCCAGAGATATTTTAAAGGCAATATTTATGTTTTCATTTCAGAGTATTTGTATCCATGTCTGGTGAAGCATTTGGAGCATATTAAGTAAGCATCTAAGTATATAATAATAAGCATCTAAGCATATAATAGTAAGCATCTAAGTGTATACTAGTAAGCATCTAAGTGTATACTAGTAAGCATCTAAGCATATAATAGTAAGCATCTAAGCAAATAATAATAAGCATCTAAGCATACTAGTAAGCATCAAAGCATATAATTGTAAGCATCTAAGCATATAATAATAAGCATATAAGCATATAATAGTAAGCATCTAAGCATATAATAATAAGCATATAAGCATATAATAATAAGCATATAAGCATATAATAGTAAGCATCTAAGCATATAATAATAAGCATATAAGCATATAATAGTAAGCATCTAAGCATATAATAATAAGCATATAAGCATATAATAGTAAGCATCTAAGCATATAATAATAAGCATATAAGCATATAATAGTAAGCATCTAAGCATATAATAATAAGCATATAAGCATATAATAGTAAGCATCTAAGCATATAATAATAAGCATATAAGCATATAATAGTAAGCATCTAAGCATATAATAATAAGCATATAAGCATATAATAATAAGCATATAAGCATATAATAGTAAGCATCTAAGCATATAATAATAAGCATATAAGCATATAATAATAAGCATCTAAGCATATAATAATAAGCATATAAGCATATAATAGTAAGCATCTAAGCATATAATAGTAAGCATCTAAGCATATAATAATAAGCATATAAGCATATAATAGTAAGCATCTAAGCATATAATAATAAGCATCTAAGCATATAATAGTTAGCATCTGCTGATTTGCTAGCACTCAACCTCCGATCCATTGTATAGCTGCATATCCAAATTAACGTTCTCACTGTCCAAATACATTTGAAACTCACTATAACATGTAGACATATCTAGTACAAACTGAGTGCATTTAGCTGAATTCCACAATAATGTGAAATTACTTACTGTACAATTCACTGATATTTTGTTTGGGATGTCTTCACACAGTGAATGATTTATGGCAATATATGGAGACGGCGTGAGTTGAAATGTGTTCAAGTATGGCACACTTCTAACCCATATTGTGGAAAACATAGATCATGTAAAATGGCAAAATATGCCAAGTAATGAGCATATTTTCTTTAAAATGTTACCTCCCCTTTCACCCTATTTAGTGATTCTGCATTGTTGAAGAATTTACGACATGGAAAAAAAATGCTGAATTATTTGTTGAATACAAGACATCCAACCCTTTTTCAAAAGGTTTTTAAAAATGTTTGGGCATTCACACAACAAGATCGATTTTGTAAATTAAAATTTGAAAGTAAGAAAAAATACATTTGGTCTGAACCTTCTGGGTATTTCATCAAATCCTTGCACTCTTCCTCAACTAATATTATTTTTGTGAGCCATAATTAATAGTAAAAGCTTCGTTGCTCTGATTGCCAACCACATATAAAGCCAAAAAATGATTTTTAAACATTGATTCTGACATCGGTTTGGCTTGGTATGGTCTGGTATGGACTGTAATTTATCTAAAAAAAATAAAGCGGCTCTAAGTAGTTCTTACATCTACTGATCATCTCCATATTCCAGAAGAAATTGCACAGAAAAGTAAATGAATCAACTTTTTGTATTTTGTAAAAAAAACGAATTCCCATTCATCTTAGCTTTTATTCCTGAATGAATTTGACACTTATTCTAAATTGAAAATTGTATATGATCTCTGATGTGGGCCACTGACCACTCTCTGAATAATTATATTTCTTACATTCCTCCGCTCCACTTGAGACACGAAAACATGAATGGGAGATATTGTGTTCCTTTGAACGGCTTGGAATAACAAAAAATGCTCTTAGAAGTTGAGGAGGTGTATCACATGATTGAAGCCAGGTTCGTTGTAGCATAGATGTAATTGGGTTATACTTAAATGAACAGTAACAATGTTGATAAAACTATACCTGGCTGCCTGGCTTGCCTTACAACGTGTGAAAGTGTGAACTATAAAAACATTTCTGATGAACATGTAATAAAACAGACACAGAGAAATAAGATAATCAAGAGGAGAGGAGCTATTAAAATGTCTATAGACTCTACCCCAACTACCTATAGACTATAGTGTAGCTATCTATAGACTCTACCCCAACTACCTATAGACTATAGTGTAGCTATCTATAGACTCTACCCCAACTACCTATAGACTATAGTGTAGCTATCTATAGACTCTACCCCAACTACCTATAGACTATAGTGTAGCTATCTATAGACTCCACCCCAACTACCTATAGACTATAGTGTAGCTATCTATAGACTCTACCCCAACTACCTATAGACTATAGTGTAGCTATCTATAGACTCTACCCCAACTACCTATAGACTATAGTGTAGCTATCTATAGACTCTACCCCAACTACCTATAGACTATAGTGTAGCTATCTATAGACTCTACCCCAACTACCTATAGACTATAGTGTAGCTATCTATAGACTCCACCCCAACTACCTATAGACTATAGTGTAGCTATCTATAGACTCTACCCCAACTACCTATAGACTATAGTGTAGCTATCTATAGACTCCACCCCAACTACCTATAGACTATAGTGTAGCTATCTATAGACTCTACCCCAACTACCTATAGACTATAGTGTAGCTATCTATAGACTCTACCCCAACTACCTATAGACTATAGTGTAGCTATCTATAGACTCTACCCCAACTACCTATAGACTATAGTGTAGCTATCTATAGACTCTACCCCAACTACCTATAGACTATAGTGTAGCTATCTATAGACTCTACCCCAACTACCTATAGACTATAGTGTAGCTATCTATAGACTCTACCCCAACTACCTATAGACTATAGTGTAGCTATCTATAGACTCTACCTCAACTACCTATAGACTATAGTGTAGCTATCTATAGACTCCACCCCAACTACCTATAGACTATAGTGTAGCTATCTATAGACTCTACCCCAACTACCTATAGACTATAGTGTAGCTATCTATAGACTCTACCCCAACTACCTATAGACTATAGTGTAGCTATCTATAGACTCTACCCCAACTACCTATAGACTATAGTGTAGCTATCTATAGACTCTACCCCAACTACCTATAGACTATAGTGTAGCTATCTATAGACTCTACCCCAACTACCTATAGACTATAGTGTAGCTATCTATAGACTCTACCCCAACTACCTATAGACTATAGTGTAGCTATCTATAGACTCTACCCCAACTACCTATAGACTATAGTGTAGCTATCTATAGACTCTACCCCAACTACCTATAGACTATAGTGTAGCTATCTATAGACTCTACCCCAACTACCTATAGACTATAGTGTAGCTATCTATAGACTCCACCCCAACTACCTATAGACTATAGTGTAGCTATCTATAGACTCTACCCCAACTACCTATAGACTATAGTGTAGCTATCTATAGACTCCACCCCAACTACCTATAGACTATAGTGTAGCTATCTATAGACTCTACCCCAACTACCTATAGACTATAGTGTAGCTATCTATAGACTCTACCCCAACTACCTATAGACTATAGTGTAGCTATCTATAGACTCTACCCCAACTACCTATAGACTATAGTGTAGCTATCTATAGACTGTTTTGTAACAATAGCCTGGAGTGTAACTACCGTGGTGTACCCTGTACTGTATCATAACAGTAATAAATATTATTAACACAGGGATGGTTTTGAATTACACAGACTCAGAGTCAAGGATGAAAGCAGAATCAATAGTGAACCCTTCCAATAGCATCATGCCAGGGCAACCTCAGAACGACCAGTCTAATCCATATTAACACTGGCTGGCTCCTCTTTTGCTGTTTGCTTACACAGCGTTTTGCCGATGATAAGAAAATGGCTCTCATTTACCAGCATATAACGACATGTCCTTTTTTGGACTCTCAACATCCTTGGCAGGTAGCGAACTACGAATGAGCGAGCAGCCCCGATGAGTCTAGCAGATGCTGACCTGGATTCAGTGTCTCGTTGTCTGGCTGCCCGGGGTAATGAACGAACCCGCCGAAACGCATCTGTCTGGGGGTGATTCACTTGGGGGTCTGAGCTTAAAACAGCCCGACACATGGAGAACGTCTGTCACCTGCCTGTTATATTCATACCCCGGCCAGTCTGCTTCATTTCTTTAACAATAGCCTCACTGTTCACCCTGCGGACAATCGGAGCGAGGGCCTCCTTTATTTCAGGGTTGACTATAAACCATGCGGTTTCGGTTGGAAAAAGTTCAGATATAAGTGAAACAGACACTCTGCCCATCCACTGGTCGTTTCTCGAACTGTTCGAAAGCACTGTTTTTCTAACGTGACGGGCCCAAAAAAAAGAGGGCTTCTCGCCTGGAGTAAATTGAATGAATGGGCCTCGTGTGACAGGCTTGTGTAACATGTATGTGTCATGTGACAGTGTGAGAAAAGAGACCATTGTCCTATGTGAAGGTTTGTGGAACATTCCTGACCACAACATGTGTCTCACATTGGTATTTTCCACGTAAAGGCCGAGGAAAACTGTACAATTTATGCTCTCGAATCCGAGATCAAGTTCATCCACAGCGTTGGATGAAATGCTTTGGCCTTGGCGAAACAGTTCATCAGTCAAGGTGTATGGCATCATGAGTTGTGCAGAGACATGTCACTGGCTCCCACAGACCTGGTCTTGAAAGTTGAGGAGGCCCTCGACAGCTGTGCTGCACCCCGTAGTAAAAACACAGCTTTCAGCACTAGCCCACGAGCTGGCTGAAGGAGAACCTTACGCAGGCCCGAGATCTAACGAGACCGCCGCTACCTTCGCCATTTAACCACGTAACAAAACGGCAAAGCATTTACTGGGCTCCTGAGTCTGCTTCCACCTGGACGCCCTGTTCAGAGTGTGTCATGTGCTCGGTTAAATCTCCACATGCTGTGGAAGACAAATCGCCCCCTGAAACGCAGATCTAATCACACGGTCTGGAACGCGTGGCGGCGGATGTTTAACCGTCGAGTTGGAACACATTGCCGGGGAATGTACAACATTTATTTCACATCAGTTATCTCCTTCCACACAGTCCGTCATCCACGCATGAGATTCATGTCCAGCTCACCCGCTCAGGATTAGCTTAAAGTCCTGAGAGAGATGAAATAGTTATATCATTTGTTCAATACTAAGAGGATAAAAAGACCATATAGCAGAGAGACGCCTGAACGCCGGGGGGAACCCCTGGTTCCAGTTTCATGCAAGCTGCAGCGGACAAATTGGGTCCAGTCCAGTTGCATGGAGGGACAGCAGACGATGGAGGTTCTGTGCCGGCCTGTTGGCCTGTGGAACACAGTGGCACCAGGATGTGGAGATTTAAGATACTGGTCCAGAGATTAGCTCTCAGACAGATGTACAGAAAGGGTGGACGAACTAGATTGAGACCAGGTGTCACACTGCATCTGCAGATAACATCGTCAGCAAAATACCTGGTAACGATAACAGTTTTGTGCTTTCCAACATGTACTCTTGCAGAGCATTCCAACATATACTCCAGTCAGAAAGCTGATATTCATGAAAACTTTCACACTTCAGTTTTACAACGTGTGAAATTATGCATTTCTCAGAAGCCAGGTCTGCTGTGGTCATTCACACAGGATTCGGCTTTATTTCCAATAGACGGTGTTGTTCTTTTCACATCTTCAAAGCAGAATAGGTTGCTATCATTAAAAAAACAAAACCGTAATCCCTAAGTCATTATATCTAATTTCAACAGTTTCCACTGTTCCTGCAAACTTCACGCATAAAGGGAGCGTGACAGCTGATAACATCTGGCACAGATACATCTGCAAATCAATCAAGCATTTAGTCGCATTGGCAAAGTTTCCAAGTCTGACACCAGTGCACCTATCTGAGATCCGGGTGACCCCGGTGTCCGGTGCCGGCACGCTCTGTGGACATACAGGCCTGATTGTGGACTGTTCATGACCTGTACAGTGAGGGACTGTTTTCATGGCCAGTGCCCATGAGAGGTGTCCTGTTTGGTATGTGAATGCGGCCATAGTGGCAGGCATTCCAACACCTCTTGCACTTGAACTCTGTGGTGATGGCGGCCACACTGTTCAGGGGACCTGGAGAACTCGTAATCCAGGGAGGGGTTTCCGAGAGGCGGCGGGCACATGACACTCCCCCGGGGGCACTTTGGGTCTAATGCCTCCAGTCTGTTCCAGTCCACTTTCTCACCAGTTCATGCCGCCACCGGAGACGAGGAAACACGGGGAATGCCCGGGAAGGAATGCTTTGGTAGAGAAGCCGAATGCTTTGGTAGAGAAGCCGAGATTAGAAACAGCTCTCGGTAAAGTGCTTTATCAGATTTTGGACGCTTGAGTCATAGAATGGCCCTAGAGGGTCCAATGCAACTAGAAAGTCTATAATAGTCAGTTTTGATTGATACATTATGTAGACATGTTATGTTTAGATTATAAATTGTCCTATTTTCGTTAGTGACAAAAGGATAATGACTTTTCCACGTCAGTATACACTGCATTGTTACCGTAGCAACCGGAGAAATTCGGCCCTGTACTTCAAATCTCACCAACTCCTCAAAGACCACTGATGGGATTTTAAAAAGGCACTTTCCCCCCCAAGAGGTTTAGCCTCTCGTTAACTTCTCCCCTGTGACGTGGCGAATGACGACAGTCACGCTGAAAATACATTCGTCTCTTTGAAGTATTTTCCCGACTGGCCACGCCATATTTACTTATCTCACTCTTACAGACCAGCTGCCACAAAGGGACGACCAGCCGGCTGACACACCAGCCGGCTGACACACCAGCATGCCGCCGGTGAGGTGTTGCTGAGACAGGGAGGGAATGTAAAGGCAGAGAAAGTGTCTCACACGTAGCAGAGCCGGGGTTGAGCATTTCAACAAAGCTTTTTCTGGAGGTCTGGTATATAGTCTGGTTTCCTCTGGGTAGGTGAGAATGTCCCATAGCAGCCCTAACTGCATGGTGTTCAGAGAAGGAACGCCTTCCCCTTGATTCCACGGTAATCTGTCTGCTTCTCAGTCCCGCCGGCTGGCCTGGATCGCCACACGGTCTCCTTCATTCATCCCCCTGCCGGGAGCGAAAGAGAGAAGTTAGTTGGCAATGTTGCGAGCAATGGGATGTTTTCCAATCGCTGTAAGAGAAAAAAGGAGACTTTGGAAAAGTAAAACCAGACAGACCCAAGTGCGTTGGTTGGTCACAGTGGGCCCTGATGAGAAAGACATAACAAAAGAGGAAAGCATGATCAAATAAATGAGTAAAAAAGTAGGGCTCTTTTAATTTTATGTTGACTGACGTAAAATGCAGAAGCCGGTCAAGCAGTGGAATTTCGTTTCTCTTTTTGCACTTTCACTTCACGTTATTAAGAACAAAAGACTGCACAGTATGATAAACATTAAACATGTACAGGAAAAGTTTGGGCACTCTTATCAATTTAGGTGAATGGATAAGTGGGTTCAAACTTTTGATTAGTGCCGTTAATCAAGTTGTGTAAACCACTACGCATGGTTTTATCCCATAAAGAATATTGTCCATAGCTTGTGAAGACATCTAAATCAACAGTCAGGACGCATTCATCAAATTACATATAATGATTTACTTGCTCAAATATTCAGTCATGCGTTCACCAACCACCTCAGTGTTGAAATAAATCTTATCCCAGGGAACACGTTAGGTCGTATACATCCACACATTTCAAACCACAGCATGTTCTTCCAGAAATATGTTCTTCCTCTATATTTAATCTTTGAATTCTGTAAATCCTTGTAAATCTCTGTTTTTCTTTGGTCTACGATTTAATGACTGTGTCGATGAAACACGTCCTATGGCAAAACAGAGCCTGCTGGGTTAGCCCGGAAGAGCAGAATGGGCCTGAGAAACGTGTGGTCAGGTCCTGAGGTGCAGATGTTTTGACATATACAGCAAGTAAAGGCAGTGCAGAGCCCACCATCGGAGATGTTTGTCTATGGACAACCATTTATTAGCCCTTAGAGTCTGAGGAAGGAAAGCTCCTCTACTAACTCCACGTTTAACTAGACATTATGCTTTGACTTTTTCTGATTTCTGCAAATAACAAAGTGTAAAAGTGAGGTGGGTTTTTTTGCTTTCAGTTATATAACAGAATGTTTTTGTACGTGTGCTGTCTCTGTGCTCGTATGTATGCGTGCATGTGGGCTTTTTTCGCACCAAAAATTGCATTTTATGCATAAGTACATTTTTCGATTTTCACAGAGGGCGTGGGCTAGCATTGCACACTATGTTTTTGCAGGTGCGGGTGCATTTTGAGTAGAACTGCCCAAAAGTGGTATTTCCTTTTCATACGGGAACTGTGCAGTTCAATGTCCACCCAATGGCTTAACAGATTTATGACAGGCAGGCCAGAGCAACGCATTGCTCAGGGAGAAAGGTCTGCTGAGAGGATAGCCTGTGATATGACACTACTACAGAACCTGACCCTGACGTAGTCTCTTAAAAACAACGAGCAAGCACTCAGCACCTTCTAAGATATCATATTCATCAAAGACTAGTTCGTGTGAGCTGATCCATCCATCCCATTCAGCGCTGTGTCTGCATATCACACTGTGAGAAAACCAATGGGCAACTCCTTAAATTATCGTAAAAATGTCTAGAAAAAAACTAAAATAAGCAGCTTGTTCTGTGTGCGGGGGAATCTAAAGTTAGATTTATTTTTTAATTGAGTAACCCTGGGACTTGGGAGACTGCCATCAGGCACTTTTTTCTGGAACAGTTTGTTATGAATAAAAAGTATACACACCTGCTGTCTGCCAGGCTAGGTCAAACTAATGACTTATAGGGAAAAACAAGAAGTACCACGACATGCAATATACATCTGTTCAGCAGGGATTCGTTCTACTGAAAACATATATTTTTTATTTTTCTAACATGGCCTTAAGTATTCTGCACCTGTAGTCTTGAGAACATAATGCAGACAAAAAAAGTTTAGATTACTAGATTAGGCTGGTTTTTCAATATTTAAAATAACCAAATGTTGCATGACGCTTGCCAAAAAAAATGCAATGTTAGTTCTGGCATATAAAATAAAATGTGAGTAGATATCTGATAAGTGAACAATGCATATATTGCTGTTTAAATCCAGGCTGGTTTTACATCTTTGCACAGTGGCACAGCGGCACAAATCCAAACACATGACCCACCTGCCCTCCCTAATTTCAGGTCAGTCTGTGTGTGGCGTGATGTGAAGAGATTCAGGCTACACATGGCCAGCTAACTGGAGTGTGTATGTGTGTCTGAATGTGTGTGTGTGCGTGAGTGGGTACGGGACTTGACGTAAGCCCTTGTAGTCTCCAGAAATAAGACAGCAAGGACCAACCAGGGGATGTGCTTAAAATAAACAAATCCAGATCAAAATAACGAGAGAACTGCCTGGTACATCAATAAGGAGCCGAAATCTGTTTGGAACTATCGTCTCTAAATTTATTATTGGTTCCTGGTGGCCCGTCCTGTTAGTCTATTACTGACTATGTTTGTCACAGTGTACGAGGACCCAGCAACAGGTACTATAAACAAAGCACGGAGGTCTCAAAGCCTGGAGGGTGAGGTTTCTCCCATGCCAGCCACACACATTTACCATCTACAGTAAACACAGGCCTGATGGGCGCCCTGCGTGAAGCTACAAGGACATCCGGCAGAGCAGAGCGGACCTCACTGAAGCTGTCCTGGATGCCAAACATGTATTGCTTGTGATAAATATAGTTCAGAGCTATATATTGCCCCTTTTGCGAGGCCATAATTCAGGAGCAGCTGTGCCCATAACAATGGCATCGTGTATCGGGAGGTCTTATGAGAGCTTGGGATCCCGTTCTGTAGATTAGTACGTGATGTCATGAGCAGCGTCCAAATAATATAATGCAAAGGTTAAAAAGGTGTCGAAGCACTGCATTGAATGTAGACGTGCCAGAAAATGACAATGGGTGTTTTTCAAAGTAAAAGTCCTCAGAACACATTAAAGTAGTATGTGCAGTAGTAGTGTAGTAGTGTGACAATGGTACAATAGTATATTTGGTAATGTGATGAGTTTAACATTAAAGTGCATCCTAGTAGCTGTGGATGAAGATAGTCAAAATGTTTGTCTCAGGCTAACTGGAATAATCATGCGTTGAATTCAGATACTCAGAAACACTATGTTACACCGCAAGTGATTTATCAAGTTAAGTTAAGTTAAATATCATGGTTTTGGCATCTACATTTCATGTTTTGGGTTGTGTTGATGCCAAAATATTGTTTTAAACTTTTATAAATCAGAGTGTGCACGTTTGTTAGTAGTCAAAAAACCTTTGTTCTAAAGAATAATACAGTTTCTTTAACAGAATGACGCTCTGACTTTAAGACAAATATCACACTCTTAGCCACATCCCTTGTATAACAGATATAATATTGGTTTCTCCACCAAAAAACATGGCAATTTAACATAATCTGTCATGACATTTCAATCACAACCCATTCAGCCAGATTACAATACTTCTGTAAATCATGGGCTTACATTTCAGAAGAAAGTTGATCTAGTCTGATTTGACCTTGACTGGCACTGTAAATCAGCAAACAATTTCTGGTAGATATTTTCCGACCATAATATTATTATGTTTTTGTTAGTGGTGAAAGTTTACTTATAAGTCCGGTGCTTCCAGATAGGCCAGAAAAAAGTGTGGGAGAATTCCCGTTAGCAGCTATCATGCTTATCTCTAGCCAGCCTAAAGGGTGAGATAAGGTGAGGTAAGGTGATGTAGGTTGAGGAAGTTTCAGGCAGGGTGTGCTATACTGTCATGATGTCATCACCTAGACGAGATTATAGACCTTATTCTTGTGTATCCCGTTTCTTTCGACCATCCATGTGGGTATAGAACCAGCCTACTTCTGAAGGCAAATACAGCTGTTACCCAATCAGTTTTGTCACCATTGTCCCAGAAAACTATGACTGTTAACGGACTCACAGTGACTGACTGAAATGCTATAAGTGCGAACCACCACGCTAACTGTTGTGACACATTCCTCCCCCGCGCATTGATGTGTCTTGTGCACCCAAAACCCTGTCACTGGTTTGTCGGTAGGTTCTCAGCACTGCTGACCGGGAGCACCACACAGGCCTTGCAGTTTATGTTACATTTTCTGTAAGGTCTGTGAGAGAAAAAGTATTCGACAGCTCATGTAGAGGTTAGAACGTAAACCAAATCTATTGTTCTCTTTACTGCTTTACACCGTCAGAGGCTCCTCTCATTGGGTCTATGTAAACATATGTCAACACGTTGACATAAAATAAAGGTTCCCAGTGTCTCCGAGGCTCAAACACTGAGACATTTATATCCCCTTTAATGTTGATTACTAGGATATATGGCTGCACTGGCTGGTCTATCCAGTGGCCTTTCTCTTGCCCCAGTGGTGACACCTGAGTTACTCATGTGAAAATGGACCATAGGCTGGAGGACGTTTTCAACATGAAATTCCTACCTTTTGGGAAGAAAAAACACTTGTAGACTGAGAAAAAAAGCCCCTCCGTGAAAGTTGAAGCTGTTTGTACAGAACGGGATGTTAAAACATGGGGCCTGGGGCTTTTGTAGCCCATTGGTGTTTGTCTGGGGTCAACAATGTGTTCGTTTGCCCCCAGTTATATGGACATTTCTAACACTTTCCACCTGATTTACTGTCCTGCCTTGGGGCCAGTTTACGTCAGGCCACTCTAAACGGCTTTAACAGAGAAAAACAACTTATGAATGGCGTAGGGCAGAGGACAATGATTTAATGCAGCCGTTTCACTAGTTGCCTTGATTGTGACTCGACAAGCACCAAAGGTGAATTTATTCCAGGGAACAAAATGTTTTAGTAGCGAGGTGTTTCACAGAATGTTCAGTCTGTTATTTAACCCTTTGCAGATTTCTTTTTAGTCAAAGCACTCTTTAAAAGCTGATGAGTTTTGTTTCCTTCTGAAATGGATATCTCTTGAAATAAAAAAAACGTCAGACTTCTTAGATTTAAATGGACACTATCGAACAGAAACTAATTTCCAACAACTTAACGCGTATGCAACACTAACTAGTTGTGAATTAAGTGCAATTTTAAACGCATCAGTTGCTATTCATTGTTTATTGTAGTTCTACACTCATCTCCAGTCTCCATGAGCACAACTGCCACCACTACTACAACTAACATGTCTTACTTTTGTCGCTCATTTTGTGCAATATTACGCGGTAGATACCAATCGCGGTTTCCGTTCCCGCTATCTGTTAAGTACCACACAGGCTTTCTGAGGAGGGATTCCCACCCCAACAGCAACATAACTACCTCCAGATGATGATGACGATGATTGTAACTCCTCTGTGTCAACAACCCAGGTTTCTAATGGGAAGCCCATGTCTTCACCTGCCCAGTTCTCATACAGCTCCTGAATCCATTTTCTCTCATTCTTTCTATTTCATCTCGCATTATTATCAACTAATTTCGATGGCTGGTCCTTAGATGTGTGGAGGGGTTATTTGTTTACTGTATTTAAATTATATTATTAAAATGAATAATTATTTAATTATTAATTCGTATATGATTTAATTTGATTAAATACAACGACTGGACTTTGTGACCCCGTTTGTGACAATGACTGGAAATCCCGGAGATACAGCTTACATTGTTGGACCAGGGATAGCATAAATAAAGATAGACATGATTTAGCCAGCTGGTTTGTAACAGCAACACTAAATCAAAACTTAGATGGTGAGCTCACAAAGACCTCATCACGGAAGACACACTTATTGCCTCATCACAGAAGACAAACTTTAAATTCCTTCTGATGCGTCATGATTTATTTAAGCATTACCGGCCCTAAGTAATTCTCCCAGTGCAGTAGTGTAAACCACGTTGTCTCACAGAGCCTCGACAACAGCTTATACACCTCAACTCATTCCTCCAGTGATCTCTCATCATGACCGCCTCGATATATAACTACACTGATGTCATCATCCGTGTCCGTGGAACGGCCAATTGCGGCGTAGGACGTGCCAGGATAGTATGCTGGATGAGTTTTGCTAAAACCAAACAGATGACCAAACAGTGAGGGGGCAGAATTTTCCTCACTTAAGTTGACAGTTTGTTTGCTGGTGGAATCCCTTTGGTTTCATACTGAACATTCTACTGGGAAAGCTTTTCCTCACAGAACAGTTATGGAAAGCTTTGCTTTGAGAGTGGATACGAACACATACATTCAAGCGTACATATACATCTACATATATATACATATATATGCACATTAAGTTAACTGTTACATTTTAATTGATGTGTACACAGTAAGTACAATAGCCAACTCGTGTTTTTCCTTCATTTCGGGGCCATTGTTTGCTAATGATGTCACTAATGACCATCAACAGGCCTCTATTACCAGGCCTGCTAATGCCCCGGCTTAGCAGTGAGTGATCTGCACTAAGCCTGGTAGGAATCACTAATCATGTTCTCGTGTCCAAGATTTAATGGCTATGCTGTGTCTTAAATGGTACCCTATTACCTACAAGTGGATAGCCTTTCACCTAACCAGGTGCCGTTTGGGGCAGAACCACAGTGTTTTCCGGTTCTACAGTGTTAGAACAGAGAAACAGAGTGATAAATACTCCTGGCTGGGATAAGTCCGAATGACCTTTTTGTTAAGCCTGTGTAAGTTAACATATATCCGTGCTACAGTATGGGAAAGCCGGAATATTAACCTGGAACCATGAGGCAATTTTACATACATTAAAAAAAGTCTGCGTTTGTATGCTGTTTTTTAGTAGAACATTTAAACCTTCGATCCAACATTTGCCCACTGCGCTGCCGTTTGAATTTGAATTCAGCTTTGGTAAATTACAGCAGGAGTGCATAAACAATATTTGGGTACACAATGTTCCTTACAGTGAATAGGCCCTATTTCACAAGACTAATGTCCCCTTTTTTCTTTATAAATAACGTGGGCTATTTAAAACTCACTCACGACTTAAGTTTGATATACTTTTCATTTATCTCTGTGCCAGCTACTGAGACAGGAAGCTAATTCGTTCCAATACAGCTTCATTTGGAATCTTAAATAAAACAAACACCTTTCACTAAAAAAAACATTTTTTGTTTCTACTTTTACTCGCTGCCAGTTTAAAAACGTGCACTTGCGTGTCGATTTAAATAGTGCAAATGTACAGAGAAGCATACATTCAACGTGCAGCCTACATATATCCACATACAACATATATCTGAAGTGAAGTATTTCGAAAAATTCTAAAGAAAACAAACAACTTATGCATTTTGTAGGAAAAAAACGGACCAAATTCCTGCATGGGTTCATCATCCCAAGTGTGGCTACCGACAGTTACAAAGAGGCCCTGTGTTATGGCTTGTGTGGAAAGAAAGCCTAGTGTGCATTCCAGTCGACAGAAGGCTTCTCTTTTCCCCGGGTCTGGGAGAGTGTTTTCGTAAGCTACTTTAGAATGTTTGTGTAATCGTTTTTGACCACTTGATTAAAAATATATTTTTTTTCATGCTGCCGTGTGGCCATGTACTTCTGAGGGCAGGCTCAAACCGGTTTGAGAAGAGCAACAACCTATTGCAGAATACATTAACCTAAATAGTTTAGGCATACAGTAGACAACCAGAGTCATGGGCCCACAGTTGAAGCATCTGAAAGGTTTTCCTCTCCACTGATGGACCGTTAGTATGACACAATTTAGTCGAGATCATTGGTCAACTATGCAACACAAAACCCATACTATTCCACCAGTATTCCCCCACTAGCCACTCTGGTGCAAAGAGCGGAAACGCGCTCGCCTGCGTATCTCAATGAGTGAGACATGACGAAAGTAACGGGGGTCTGTGAACAAACAGAGGGCGTACAACGAGGAGGATGTTTTGAGGGTGCCATTTTGACAGCTGTATCGGCTGTGTTTACAGTAGGCTAGGTGTTACCGGATGTGGACTTGATGGGAGACACGCTGGAAGTCCTTCTCCCTGAGTTCGTCTGCCCAGACCAGACAACCCGTGGCCAGACCTTTGACCCCTCGTTCTCGCCTCTGTACCGCTGTTCAGGAAGCTGATACAAAGATGTAAATTATCTCACCGCTCAAGTCTATCTCACGGGTCGATGGTTTGGAGAAAACATGAGTTTAAATGTTTTTTTGCATAAATGTCATTGGTTGTGATTAGCTTAATTGTATTAGAAATAAAAAAAAAATAATTAAAAATAATGTTGATCAACTATAAAAAATTGGCATGAGTCTAAGTTTCAAATACACACCAAGGAGCTGAAACAGCCCCTGCATCAACATGTTGACTACGAGAACTGATTGTTCACTTATCATCTAATCCACCCAGACCTTGACATGTGCCCTTGTTATGAGATGATCAACGCTGTTCGATTCACTTGTGTGTGGTCATAATGTTTTCAATGTCATCAGTGGGTAGAGATTAGTGTCTGACCTCCCTTACTATACTGTGCAATTACACACAAACAGTCTATCGCTGTGGTAATGGGTAGATAACTCTGTAATACTCTGTTTTGCTTGGCGACTTCAGTCAGGAAACGTATACAGGGGAGGAGAGCAAAGCTACAGTGGTCTGCTTCTGAGGCCTTCACCTCGCCGTGTTTTTTGTCAGCCTGGATACCACTGGCATCCTGTGGCCATGACCACATCCAACCTTTACAGAAGTTGGAACATGGCACTCGTTTCAAGAGAACACCTCGTCCTGCAAATACACAGGATGAATTTCAAATATGCTAGTTAGTTTGGAAATAATTTTTGTTATGACACGTCCAGCCCTAGCTCAACTAAAGATCTTAACTGCGGCTGCCAGCCGTATCCAGACTTTACCTACGGGCAGGTAGAATAAGTGGAGTGAAGAGGAAAGCTACATGGAAGGGATCTGAATGGGGATCGTGACAGGACACAATGTCACCGGTGGTTTCCACCACTAGCCATGTGCGTCACTAGCGATGCCAGATCAAGTGTTTCGGATTTTTCACAGACTACAGTGGAATGTGGTCAACCTGGAACGGGCTTTGGACCGCGGTTAGTTAGCTCCCTGGCTGGATGTTCTACGTGTCCTGCAACTGGCAGCTAAAAGGCTAAAGAATGTTTCACTTAACCATGGTGCAGTGGCCATTGGACACTAAGCACAGGTGTTTATTATTATTATATTGTTATTATATACTTATTACCAACGCATTCGCTTAACAAACGGTCACCAAGAACGATGAACTGGGTAAAGCCAAGCGTTGGCTAGCGGAGCAGAAACGAAGGTAAAGGCTGTAAGGTCCAGGAGCTCACATGCAATAAAGACATATGTCTGTTGATACGATGATTAAAGAGAAATGGATTGATATTCTCAAATACAGTATTTTGCCAAATTCAGCCAATTTGTATCTAATGTCCAAACCAGTTTGTGGCTATATAATGACTTTTTTCATGTCATTACCGTAATGACTTTTGATTTCATTAATGTAGCGAGCCAACGTGCAGGGAGATATTTCAGTTGAACTCGGCAGGCAAAAAAAACTGCAGGCGGGTGGAGTTGGGCAATATGTTGCAAAACAACCCATATTTACTGGCAAACCAAAGATCTCATCTTTATTCATGGTTTTTTATATACCACAATTCACACTGTCATAGCAAATACAACATTCCTTGATACCTAGATCTACTACTCCATGAACAACAGTCTCGTTCCAAAGTAAAGTTTACATTCCTTTAGGGGGTTGGTTTTTCATGGCGCTGTGTTCACTACCAGTGGGTGCCAATTTATTCGGGCAGAACAGGAAAGTTTAATACCAGAAAAGTTGCGAAATGGTAAAAAATATATATATTTCAAGCTGCTTATAGCAAAGGCCTAAAATTACTGTGATCAATTTTTTTTTAATTGTGTAAATATTTGGGGACTTCAAGATAGCTGTAATTTTTCTATGTTTAGGCATTAAGAGTGGCATACAATTTAACTGAATTTAACTGAACACTGTATCTGGCTGTGTTTTTGTTTTGCAAAAACCTCTATTAACATAACCTCACATTTGAACATTTTGGTCGTTGAGGACAGCAAAGAGTTTTGACAGCATGGAGCCCAGAGGCTGTTGAATAAAGATGGTAGGAAGGTGTGGTTTGAGCGTTATCTGAAGGTAGGGAGGAGAAGCCCCTCTTGTTGCTCCATAGCCGTGTCGAAGATTCAGCAGTGTAGTCCGCGAAGAATCAGGGTGATATTTAAGAACATGGGAAGGTTGAACGTCAGGTGGGCTGCTGCATTCTGGGTGAGTTGCGTTGGATTTGTTAGGAGCCAAACCAACAGTGAGTTGCAGTAATGCAGTTCTTTGAACTCAGGGACGAGGACACTGTGTCGTTGTCAACCATGATGGACACATCCTGGCGTGGAGAACAGGCCCTGCTGCGAAAGAAGAGTAGCTCAGTCTTGTCAAGGTTAACCTGGAGGTGGTGGACCAACATCAAAACAGACATGCAGAGATGTGTGCTGTCATCTGGGTGTCTGAAGCAGAGAACCTGACTGTCACCTGCATAGCCGTACCTATATCTCAACCATGAGACTGGCGATTGGTTTAGTCAGATCCCTCTATCCTACCACTGTACACATACTGATGAGGTCACATGTTGTCAGCTAACTCTAAAAGCCAACTGTTTATAGGAGACAATGTAGACTGCCTGTGTGTTAGACTTGGCAACAGCACGTTTCGTTGGGTTATGGGCGGCTGTAGGTCAAAAATAGTTTTTTGTGTTTATTTTATTTTAAAAATTCCTATCAGGTAGAAACTAAATCGTCTGTCGGTTTTTACACAACTTTCTCTTTCCAAGCAGATGTAAAGTGTTACACTAAAAAAAGCAGCTAGTGAGTCTCCGGCGGTACAGGCTGGGTGTTTGTAAAATGAATTTGATTGATTGATTGAGAATATGTTGTCTACGTTTTCAACAGGGTCAGAACATAGTGATGTTTGAACGAGCCATCCAAAGATGGTTTGGGATCTGGACATAAAATGTAGGTCAGTGTGTTCTCAGATCCTCATAGCCTTTTGAAATAGCAGGCTGGCATGCCTCCTGTAATGAAGACACCATGGTACCCAGACTACACTCTGTCTCCAGACAAACAACACAAAGATCAGGTGCGCTGGAAAGAGCGGCGTCAAAATACTTGTACAGTTCACATCATATATAAGAACCTTTTTGGCTGTGCAAAAATGTAACCTTTTAAAACAAGTGACAATTAGGAAATTAAAATGTCAAATTTTATTTAGTTCGCAAAAATTGAATATTACACTGTCATAATATCCTTAATTATTACTTTTAGGACGTAAAGATCAATTTCTGTTTCTGGGAAATTTAACCCGGAGCAGAATGTTGGGGTTTTGTTTTTACTTAATCATCTCAATATAAGGTTTTTGTCATCTCTCAAGTACCTGTATAGGTTGCTATGCATTGAGTGTTTGGGAGAGATGGAACGTGCAACGCACAATAATAAAAACGTATACAGTGTCAAAACATGGCAACGCAGGCCGTCATGGATGCCTGCAAGAAGTTCAAATTACTGTGAGGTCTTCGAGGTCAGTCAGTGACGCCTTGAGAAATCACAGTGGTCTGAGTCTCTATCACGACACTCGTCTAAGCTTCCCGGGGACGTGAGTGACGACTTTGCAGTTGAATGACATTTAATTGCCTCTCTTAGGGCTATTAGAACGTGTAATCAAAAGCTTCTACGGTGCACAGGCTGAACTCTGGATACTTGTGTCTGAGCCAAGCTTGACACATTCTGTAAAGGATGGAGCAATCAGTATGTGTTTAGCCGTGCCTAATCTTTGGTCAATTATGGTAACGCTATTTGATGAGTCCTGATGGCCCAGACGCTCAACTGATCATCAACAGCCATGGTAACATCTAACACTTAAGTTCATTCCAACCTCATATAAGCAGTTGCTATTCAACATATGCTTTTCTAAGTAAACCCAGCAAAAGATGGAACTCCTAATAAAAGACCGTCATAGTCGATGTCATTTGTTCAGAGAATAAACAATACATACAGTAAAAGACTTACTGTGTATGTACAGTATTTCAGACACTTGCTTCAGAACAGTTGCTGTAGGTAAACATGCAGCTTGTGGCTGCTGATAAAAAAGGGCTCCCTGTAAAATACTACAGACCTACAGCATCGTTTGGATAGGCGATCTGGATGGTTTGTGTTTGTGTTTTCTGGTGGCGCTTTGTGTTAGTGGCAGCCTCTGCCTTGTTATGACCAGACAATCTGTAGTGTTTACTAATCGTATGAAACGCTCCTTAGGCGATGCTGGTGGTTTGGCACTGGCCATGGTGCTTACCAAACGCGTGTCAGCTTGTGGTGCAACGAAACAGCACCTTAGAATGCTGCTTCACCTGGGAGGCCACGTGAGAGGCTGTTAAGGAATCAGCTGACCAGGTGTGTAATAGCAATCTGGGGTAATGATTTTGTGTCAAACCCTAATAACGAATCAAAATGTTCTGCTTTTGCAGGATTACTGACTGGTACAAAAACATTGTACCAGATCACACAGATCACATAAATGCCCTCGCACAATTTATTAGGAGTGGTTTAGCCCAGTGGTTCCAAAACCGGGTTACGAGGACCCCTGGGGGTACTTGACCTGTTAGCGAGGGGTACGTGAAAACACTCATGACACAATAGGCTTACTAATAAAATGAACATGAGGGGGTACTTCAGGGGTACTCGGGGCAGAGCAAAGTTATGTTGGTGGTGCAGTAACTGAAAAAGAATAGCAGCCACTAGTTTAATAGCAATGTAGCAAATTATTAGTAAATACTGCCCTCTGCTGGATGCACTTGAAAATCACATCTGACCTCTGAGACACGCTATGCATATTTGATACTCAAACTGAACAAGACTAGCTGTTTAACAAATAAATAAATAAATAATAAATAATTTTGGGTAACAGAGAAATGTAACGTTCCATATTGTAATTGCAGCAGTATAGAAAGTAGCGCAACAAGTGTTTTACTAAGATATATTTTTTTCCCAAACATCATTGGTCAAATCCTAGTCATCTAACGCAGGACAGCAACACCTGTAATTTTAAGTATGCATATATTTGCCCCATGGCATTTGAAAAGGACAAAGAGGGTCAAGAAAAAGGCCAGCGCTCTTGCCATGCGTGCGTTTGTGGCAGAGTTTAGTGCACTGCTCTGAGCCTCTGCTTGTGTGGCATTTCTAAATGCATTTGAATCCTGCCCACAGCACTTTCATCAAAATCTTTCTGTCTTTCTCGACACACCCCTTTTAATAAAGCATACAAATGCCCTCAAAGTTTAAAGAAAAGCTTGTTGAAAGAAATTAAAGGGGTACTGTCTCTGATTTTGGTTACTGTAACGTTTTCAGAACTATGCCATGTTTTTTTTACTGTTAAGTTTTCAGAACTATGCTAGTCACCACTAGTCACCAGATATCACCACTAGTCCCCACATGTCACCATTAGTCCCCACTAGTCCCAACATGTCACTACATATCACCACTAGTCACCACCACTAGTCACCACTAGTCACCACTAGTCCCCACATGTCACCATTAGTCCCCACTAGTACCCACATTTCACCACTAGTCCCCACATTTCACCACTAGTCCCCACATTTCACCACATGTCATCACTAGTCACCATTAGTCCCAACATGTCACCACTAGTCACCACTAGCAAGCAAGTTCATTTATATTGCACAATTCATACGTAGAAGCAATTCAATGTGTTTTACAGAGGAAAATAATAATAAAATACATGCATTTTATATTCATAACAACCTGTAATTCTGAAGTGACGGCATATGCAACCTAGGGCTCCCCTGTGGGAGAACGCTGGGCAGAGCCATCTACAAAAAACCTGTTTACTGGCGAAAGGTCTTTAGAACAGTTCCAGGTCTCTATTACCTGGCTCTATTATTACTAGTCCCCACATGTCACCACTAGTCACCAACACTAGTCACCACTAGTCCACACATGTCACCACTAGTCCCCAGACTCCCCACATGTCACCACTAGTCACCACAACTAGTCACCACATGTCACCACTAGTCACCACTAGTCACCACTAGTCACCACTACTAGTCACCATTTGTCACCCCTAGTCACCACCACTAGTCACCACAAACAACACAGGCAAAAGAAATGTCAGTCAGAGGCCAATTAAGGAAGAGGAAATATTCCCCAACACTTCATCAGTCCAACACCCCGCGGCTCGAGATTTGAAGAGAGAAAAAACACTTGATACTCTCCTAAAACACAATGACTGTGATGCATCTTCAAAAGGTTCATAAGTAATGTTATACTGGACGTACCTCCCTAATCCCTCTGATGTATACTGCCGATTGTCTGAATATAAATGCATCCATTCATCAGAATATTCGTCCATTATCATCCATGTGGTCGCCCAACAAAACAACACAGCATGCCTTCCCTCCGACCACACTCCGCAAGTGCTACCCTCAGTTTCGTCCTATTTGTGGCTGTACGGGACGCTGGCACATCAGGTGTAATTCTACGTAATCACTGTAAGTCGGACTAGCGGCGCTGGTGGACCCTACGGCCTTAGGAACCGATGTTCCTAGTGGTACCAGGGAGCGTGAGGCTGTACCAGTGAGGGTACAGTACTAAAAACCACCCTGAGCCTCCACAGGATAATGGGATCAAGAAAACAGGGATTTTCTATGTTTCTGCGCTCGTCAAGTTACGTACTACAGAGAAATTCCTCTGCGAAATATTCTGGGGCCTAACTTGCCGCTGACTCATAAGCAAATGGCAGCAAACATGTCATGTATCAGACCAAACATCACTATACTTCATCATCTTGACCGTAAACAATACAACCAACTCCCAAACAGATCTGGGAAATAAACATTTATTGGACATAATACAGAATACATATGTTTTATGTTTAGATTATTTCCCCCACCCTGACACGCTGATGTCAAATCATGAGATGAAAGATTTCTCTATGATAACACATTCCACCAGTCAGGAGAAGTCCTCCCAAAGCCACCATCTGTTGTTGCCCTCTCTCTCTAAACACTGAATTAGCATTAAACAGACCTTCCGATCACACATAACTAATGTATTGGCGTGGGGAGATTCTAGGAATGTGATTATTTTCTTTGGTTTAAAGACTTCTGTCACAGCCAGTGTGAGAGGACGAGTGGTTCATACAGTGTTTGGCTATAGGTTAGAGGCTTGAACAGGACTGGACTATGGAGTATGTAAGGCACATTGTAAAGAGTAGTAGAACCACTCCAGTGTTTAGCCCTGAAGCAGATCGGCACATCATAGAGGGCAGCTTGACTTCAGACTTCACCTCTGGTGGTGATACTATCATCCCTTCAGTCTAGAGGGAAAAGAGACAAAGAATTATCGGTAACTTTGAAATTCAAAAAGACCACATGTAGCCTTTTATTCATCATTATTGAATCCATTTAAAACTAACTGACACATATAAATCAACATGCCAGAAGAGTTGAAGCCTACAGTCTCTATGATTTCCTGTGGAGGATATACTTCCCTAACAGACTAACTGAAAGAACCTCTCAGTATTCATCCACCAATAATTGCACGCCATGTCATCAAATGTCACCGACTGACCAATAGCTAGGACAACTTTTATCACGCTTTTATAGTGAATTAAGGCCATATACTTTAGTGCCTGGTTCATGACGAGGCCACATCCCCATTTGGTTCAGCCCTGTCCTCATGACACCCAGGCCTGACTGAACACTCACCTCCCAGTCCTCATGACACCCAGCCCTGACAGAACACTCACCTCCCAGTCCTTATGACACCCAGCCCTGACTGAACACTCACCTCCCTGTCCTTATGACACCCAGCCCTGACTGAACACTCACCTCCCAGTCCTTATGACACCCAGCCCTGACTGAACACTCACCTCCCAGTCCTTATGACACCCAGCCCTGACTGAACACTCACCTCCCAGTCCTCATGTCACCCAGCCCTGACTGAACACTCACCTCCCAGTCCCCATGTCACCCAGCCCTGACTGAACACTCACCTCCCAGTCCTCATGACACCCAGCCCTGACTGAACACTCACCTCCCAGTCCTTATGACACCCAGCCCTGACTGAACACTCACCTCCCAGTCCTCATGACACCCAGGCCTGACTGAACACTCACCTCCCAGTCCCCATGTCACCCAGCCCTGACTGAACACTCACCTCCCAGTCCTTATGACACCCAGCCCTGACTGAACACTCACCTCCCAGTCCTTATGACACCCAGCCCTGACTGAACACTCACCTCCCAGTCCTTATGACACCCAGCCCTGACTGAACACTCACCTCCCAGTCCTCATGTCACCCAGCCCTGACTGAACACTCACCTCCCAGTCCTTATGACACCCAGCCCTGACTGAACACTCACCTCCCAGTCCTCATGACACCCAGGCCTGACTGAACACTCACCTCCCAGTCCTTATGACACCCAGCCCTGACTGAACACTCACCTCCCAGTCCTCATGACACCCAGCCCTGACTGAACACTCACCTCCCAGTCCTTATGACACCCAGCCCTGACTGAACACTCACCTCCCAGTCCTCATGACACCCAGCCCTGACTGAACACTCACCTCCCAGTCCTCATGACACCCAGCCCTGACTGAACACTCACCTCCCAGTCCTCATGACACCCAGCCCTGACTGAACACTCACCTCCCAGTCCTTATGACACCCAGCCCTGACTGAACACTCACCTCCCAGTCCTCATGACACCCAGCCCTGACTGAACACTCACCTCCCAGTCCTCATGACACCCAGCCCTGACTGAACACTCACCTCCCAGTCCTCATGACACCCAGCCCTGACTGAACACTCACCTCCCAGTCCTTATGACACCCAGCCCTGACAGAACACTCACCTCCCAGTCCTCCTTGCCCCACTTTGTGCAGCGTGCAGTAATGGGCAGCTGTAAAACCATCTGGTTGAAGGACCGCCCTTTTTTCTTAGACCACCTGTACTTGTCCATTGCTTCTGTGAAGGAGAGGTTGCTGTACTTCTTTGGGCTTTTAATCAGATATGGCCAGGTTCTATAATGGGATAGAACATACAGTAAGTGAAAGTAAATAAGGCAAAGATAAGTAAATACACAACAAAAGTAAGCACACATCATTCAAAGTTGACTTTTTCTTTACATATAGATATGGACACTTCAACACAAATGATAGCAATCCAGTTTAAAAAGTGACACTGAAAGAATGCAATCATGTATTCATCATAAAAAAATAATGCAGAAAAAATAAGTACACTCAAAAATCCTGTTGCCCCCTTCGGCTTAAATATCTTCATGAAGCCTTTCGTGCAACTGTTTATTAGGCTCTTACATTGACTTTGGAATGTCATCTTAGCCTTATTAACAATACTGCTACATCTGCAATATGTTTTGAGGGCTTTCTTGCATGCACTGCCAACTTCAAGACTCGCCACCACATTTCAAAGGGACTGAGATGTGGATTTTGACTGGCCCATGCTATGGCGCATTGTTCTTTCATTTTGAGCATGTCTGTTGTAGTTATTCATTGTGTTTTGCATCATAATTGATTGAAAAACCTCTCAAATTGTCTTTGAAGAACAATGCTTATAACTCCACAGGATAACAGCTCAGCGGTCTGGAGAACATATAGCAATAAGTTGGGTTGTTAGCATGTTCTTGTAGCTCAAATTGGATGGTGATTTCAAAACTGTAAAATATGGTGGACACTGGACCTGGCACTGGCACTGGACCTGACACTGAACCTGGCACTGGACCTGCCACTGGGCCTGGCTAACAGCACTATGTAGAATGGTGAAGTGTACAGAAACATCTTGTCAGTTTAGAAACAACCAGATCTGTTTCCATAAACTTACGTGACAGGGACCTGGATCTCTTTGACTCCGATAAACGTGAGCTGCCTGTAGATCCCTGGAACGCTCTCACATCTGGCTAGGTTAACTCTGGGATAGTACAGCAGATAGGATAGACACATCTCATCTCTGGTGCTTAGTCCGCCCTGAGGTAAAACCAGAGGAGAAAACTCTAGAAATGGGAGGCATATTCAGTATGCTTAATACCAAAAGTTAATACAAACACATACTGTACTTAAAATGTGCTTATGTATTAACACATGTTTTTAGACAACAATTTGTGTCTTCTAAATTTGTTCAAATGTTCGATGTCGGAGAAGGACATCATAACAAAAAGAGAAAACTAAAATAACTTGCAGCACGATGACCTAGAGTTGTAAACAATAATAATTTGGGGGCCTAGTTTTGTAAACAATAACAACTTGGTGGCCTAGTGCTGTAAACAATAAGAACTTTTAGCTTGGTGGCCTACTGCTGTAAACAATTAGAACTCGGTGGCCTACAGCTGTAAACAATAACAACTTGGTGGCCTAGTGCTGTAAACAATAACAACTTGGTGGTATAGTGCTGTAAACAATAACAACTTGGCATAGTGCTGTAAACAATAACAACTTGGTGACCTAGTGCTGTAAACAATAACAACTTGGCCTAGTGCTGTAAACAATAACAACTTGGTGACCTAGTGCTGTAAACAATAACAACTTGGTGACCTAGTGCTGTAAACATAACAACTTGGTGACCTAGTGCTGTAAACAATAACAACTTGGCATAGTGCTGTAAACAATAACAACTTGGTGACCTAGTGCTGTAAACATAACAACTTGGTGACCTAGTGCTGTAAACAATAACAACTTGGCATAGTGCTGTAAACAATAACAACTTGGTGACCTAGTGCTGTAAACAATAACAACTTGGTGACCTAGTGCTGTAAACATAACAACTTGGTGACCTAGTGCTGTAAACAATAACAACTTGGCATAGTGCTGTAAACAATAACAACTTGGTGACCTAGTGCTGTAAACAATAACAACTTGGTGACCTAGTGCTGTAAACAATAACAACTTGACCTAGTGCTGTAAACAATAACAACTTAGTGACCTAGTGCTGTTAACAATTACAACTTGGCCTAGTGCTGTAAACAATAACAACTTGGTGACCTAGTGCTGTATACAATAACAACTTGGCCTAGTGCTGTAAACAATAACAACTTGGTGACCTAGTGCTGTAAACAATAACAACTTGGCCTAGTGCTGTAAACAATAACAACTTGGCCTAGTGCTGTTCACAATAACAACTTGGCCTAGTGCTATAACCACACGTAGAGGAGTTTCCCAATCTTGTTCAAATAGAGTGTGTAGCTTCTGGACCGTGCTAAGGAAAAACAATGGCAGATGTTACTGCAAGCAAACGACCAAACCCACCAACCACAAAATCTGTTTTGCACCAAAATCAAAGAGAAAGAGATGTTAGGTTAAAAAAAAAGGAGACAGATCGGGCAAGACAGAAAACAAGACTTTTTAATAGACAATATGGTGATCATGGCGGTAAGAGCTTGGCTCATTCTCTCATTAGTGCCTAATGAAAGGGGAGTTTATTGTGAGGAATAAAGGCGTATCATGTATGTGCAAAAAAACAGGCTGCAGGCTGCAGACATTTCATTGAAATTCCCAAAGCACCCTAGGAGGCGCTGTTTCCTGCAACTACATAACCCCGCTTTAACAGATGCATTTACTAGGCTTTGCTATAATGCCAGATTTCAACTGTTCAGACCTAAAATAATATTATTTCAGAAAAAACTATCAGGAACACATATTTGTCTTCTGCTGCACAGAGAAGAACAAAAAAACAGCACTCGGCAATAAATCTGGTATTTTTCAGCACAAAATACCATTAAAAAGGATTGCTAAATATTTCTTTATACAGCGTTTCAGCAGCTTGGGACACAATATGATAGACAACAATGGCATGATTTAAAAAATTCACCGAAAATAAATCTGCTGTAAACTGTTCCAAAATTACAAGTTTAAGGGCGTGACTAACCCTGAACGGTAGAGAGAAACTTCTGAAGAAAAGGAAACCCATTTTACGACTAGCCGTCAGTAATGTGTTAGTTTGATGTCTCTGTAAGAAACTATGCCAGTAAGTGCAAACAGCAATATAACCGGGCAGTGGCCATAGAGCTGTGTTTGCAGACAGATTGTTCAGCCAAGAACAGACAGTCTTCAACACATATGTGAAAGTATCAACCAAGAGCGTCAAACAAAAGAAACACAACTCATTCCTGTAAACAGAAAGTACAGACCACACCATTCCACCCGCTGAATTTATGCTCATAAATGGTAATCATAATAATAAGAATTACAATATCTTTTGTAATTATTTATTGTTCCTCTTAAGAACCATGTGCTTTATTCCTATTGGTAATCTGAAGTGAAAGGAAGAATGTTCCTAAGTGCAACAAATACACATGAGTATTATCTCACACATCTAAACAGACAGATAAATGATCTGATGCGCTGGTTTCAGGGCAGACAGTTTGGATTTAAAAGCCTAGTAAAGGCAAGAGAAGCCATTAAATGATCCATGTGGATGAAAAGTGCAGTCTTACCCAAGTCATGTTTTGTCTGCCTTTTGTGGTGTACTTGCATTCGGTGATTAAATTGTCACCCTGAAATGAAAACGGATTAAAGTCAAGGCAGGTTGTTGTAAACGGAGAAGCCCACATGAAACAGAGCGTTGTCGTCATGAAGTACATCTTCAAGTAAATTGTATCCAAGGAGTTATTAGCTGTGGATAAAACATGGATATGCTGCGATCAAAGGAGACAGTAAACACAAGCTGGTCTGGCTTCTAATAGAAATGTTGCATTTTTAGATGCCCATTTCAATGAACCCAAGATCATTTATGGTATTACTGAAGATAAATAATCCACATTTCCTGATATTACAATGCCAATATTGAATATAAGGATGAGCTATAATTAGGAGATAGGTCCAAAAGTAAGCATTTTAAAAAGATGTTAGCAAACATGTGAGGTACGGTAAAAGAGATGTTAGCACACATGTGAGGTACGGTAAAAGAGATGTTAGCACACATGTGAGGTACGGTAAAAGAGATGTTAGCACATATGTGAGGAACGGTAAAAAACGTGTTAGCACATATGTGAGGAACGATAAGAGGTGTTAGCACATATGTGAGGAACGATAAGAGGTGTTAGCACATATGTGAGGAACGATAAAAGAGGTGTTAGCACATATGTGAGGAACGGTAAAAGAGGTGTTAGCACATAGGTGAGGAATGATAAAAGGGGTGTTAGCACATATGTGAGGAACGATAAAAGAGGTGTTAGCACATATGTGAGGAACGGTAAAAGAGATGTTAGCACATAGGCGAGGAACGGTAAAAGAAATGTTAGCACATATGTGAGGAACGATAAAAGAGGTGTTCGCACATATGTGAGGAACGATAAAAGAGGTGTTAGCACATATGTGAGGAACGGTAAAAGAGATGTTAGCACATAGGTGAGGAACGGTAAAAGAAATGTTAGCACATATGTGAGGAACGATAAAAGAGGTGTTAGCACATATGTGAGGAACAGTAAAAGAGGTGTTAGCACACATGTGAGGTACGGTAAAAGAGGTGTTAGCACATATGTGAGGAACGATAAAAGAGGTGTTAGCACATATGTGAGGAACGGTAAAAGAGATGTTAGCACATATCTGAAGAACGGTAAAAGAGATGTTAGCACATATGTGAGGACCGGTAAAACAGATGTTAGCACATAGGTGAGGAACGGTAAAAAAGGTGTTAGCACATATGTGAGGAACAATAAAACAGATTTTAGCACATAGGTGAGGAACGGTAAAAAAGGTGTTAGCACATAGGCCTATGTGAGGTACGGTAAAAGAACAGAAAACACCACTTTTGTTCAATATCTACACTGTAGGTGGATCAAAGTAATCCACATACCGACTGTTTCTCCGGGAAACGTGCTTAGACCTGCACGAGAAGCTCAAAATGAACATCTTATATGTCGTAGACCTGGTGTGGAGGTCTCCCAACAGGTATAAGAAGCTCAAAATGAACATCTAATATGACAGAGAAATGTGTACAAACAGGCAACAGAAGCCTCTCATCATTCAGCAGCTGGAACTCCTGGAAGTTGAAGTCAAACCCCTCGTCATGTGACAGGGGCTGCAGCTCCTTCTGCTTCCGGAAGTGTCTGGTTCTGATGGCACGGCCGGCTAGGTGTGCATGCATCAGAACGGCAAACACACTCACTCCACTGGGCATCTCCTGGCCTAGGGACTGACAGGAAAGCAAAGCCATGTTCTCTGCATTACATGGGCAAAACGTTCTTTGTCTTTTAATGTAACCTTTCAATTGCTATTTTGGATAAACTGAATCCCTATCATTGCCGATGATATTTATATATACATATATATATATATATGCCATATAACTCATAGTTATATAACGGTGGACGTGTCACTCCTATATTTCACTAGTGACAGTGACACTATTTTCACAACTATTGGCAGGGCCCCGGACCGAAAGACATAGTGGTCCCTGTCTTACCTCCTGCAGACACTCATGTGTACAGTGACCCTCTGAGACGTACTCTGGCATGCCTGGCGGTAGCATGTGGTTCAGACTGACCCAGACGCCGGTCTCAATCACACCCGCATCGTACCGACGGAGCTCCGGAGTGTAGAACAGGCGTAGACCAGAACTGTCCAGCACTCCTGACGGGGAAACGTCACAATGAAACGCTGTTCACCCCGCAAAGAGTGTCAGACAGGTTTGCCAAACGTGTGTGTGTGTGTGTGTGCGGTGTGTGTGTGTGATCCGGTGGAGAAATCCGGCGGAGGGAAGGCCACGCCGCGTAGCGTGAGTACTAGATGTACCTTGTTGAAGGGCTGGGTTGTCATAGTGGGTCTCCATGAGCACATAGACAGGGTCGATCAGCGTGCCAACGGACAGGCCAACATGGGGTGGATAGGTGAAGCCCTAGGGGTACATAGAGAGAGGAACGTCACAATGTTTAGGGGTCATTCTTGAATTACACTGGCATGTGCATGGCATTAATGTAAACATATTCTTTATTCATCAGCCTATATCGTTTTTCTATGAATTCTGGCACACCGTCCGATTCTATACCAAAATATTTGGTGTCTTACTGACTTGATTAGGATTCACTATTTTAAGTTTTAAACATCAACTATGGGATTAAAAAAATATTTAGACACACAAAATGTATGCTGTAATGCTCAAGTCAAACCTACTTGATTGTCATTAATTGATTTAATTTTTTATTTGTTTTTAAATATATTTCAATACCTCAGCTCGCAAGCTACAGCACATCAGAAGGGGTCTTAAACCATTCCTTGATACACAAGTATCCTACAAGTTCCTCTAAATATTAATTCCGAACCAAGTGCCAAACGCTGTTTAGAAAACTCTGTGAGTGTCCATTAGTTGACCATGCATACCAGTTATGGGTTTGGGGTCAAAATGAAGAATCAACCGAGTATATAGTGTGAAACACAATGATGGTCCTCTGATGTTATCAGACAACTTTACTTCCACTGATTCCGGAGCACATGTTAACGTCATCACCAGGCATCATAAACATTACTCAGCACCAAAAAGCCCAAAACCTGCCAGGAAGCGGATACGTCGCTGTCAGTAGATCATCAAACACTACAGTAAGACATTTTAAAATCAACAAATAAGTTATAAACATGTCACTAAAATAACATTTTGCAATGATCACCTCGGCCTGTGAACTCGAAACCCATCGAAAACCTAAATTGAAGGTTTGAATCGAAGACGTTGAATGAGATTGTATGTCAAGTATCTATAAGGATTCTTTGGAGGAATGGCCTTAGATTCAGTACAACTCGCTCTACACTTTAGATAAATCTCGATGGCGTTATTCTTGCATGGTGAGGTATTTCCAAGTATTGAAAACAGAGATGTCCATAATTTAACCCCCACCGTTTCTTTCATTGAATACTTGAAACAGAGTCCGTTTCACAGAGTAAAAACGTAAAAAAATATATACACAGCTCAGTTTTACAATATTTAATTAATTCTGTTATTATTTATCATAATTATTTTGTATCTGAACACTAACCATGCGGTTAATAAACGTAATTAAAAAACAGAACAAAAATGACAACAGATGTATCAAAGCCCACCTCACCACCAATGGCCCAGGCGAAGACTATCGTCTCACAGGTGCGAAACGAGTCCGGCATATTTGGATGGTAACATTCATGACCAGAAAAGAGCTCACTCTCATTCAAGCGGCTGTCACACTGATACAGCAAGATGTGATGTACAAGGTTTTCATGGCCCTTTTCAATTAAAGGCTCAATCTGTGAACAGAAAAGAGACATGAGGGTCGTTAATGCTTTTGTATAGTGACCAATGCAGGCCTTGTGAATTCCCGGGCACTTGCCATAAAATACCTCAAGTGTTACTCTCACATAAGACGAGGAAAAGAAGGATTTTGCGGGCCCTGCACACCTAAGGATGTAAGCATTGAAAAACAAGAGATTTTCCTCAATGGGGGCCTCCGAATTGAACTGAGATTCTGAGCAAAGCAGCTGCCTGCTGAGCAAACTGCGACATCATACTGTGAGGACTCCTTTTAAATCAGCAGGACACAAGACCAAAGCTTGGCCTTTAACCGCAATATAAATATTTAGACATTCTTCCTTTTACTTTTTCTCAAATGTATTTATTTATGGTGAAAACAGTCATCGTAGTCTGAGTTTGAGGCTGAGATTGTGCCATGTTTGAAGAATTGGTCCTCCGTTTGACAAACTACCTTTCTAGATCACTTTGTAGGCTATTATCTCTAAATGGAGGATTTCTAGGATAGAACACATACACCAAGCAAAAATAAGCCCGTTATATATTAAACGGTTTGAGGAAGTATTGTAATAGCATAGTCAGCTAAACATGAGGTGGTTGCCATGGCAAAGGACAAAGCAGGTGGTGAAACCTCCCCAGAAGGACAAAAAAAGATTCTGAATCTTCCTGAGAGAAACGAGAAGCTCACGTCATAGAAATCTTGTCTTTTCAGTGTGCAATAAAAATACAAACGAGCGCTGAAAACGCGAGGAACAATTCTTTCAAACCCCAGAAAAACAATAGTGATGTTTTTACTACAGGATGTAAACGTAAAAGTCTGTATATAGCCCAAATATGAATTGAATGTCAGAGTGCATTCGCATCATGCTTAATAACAGATGTGTTACACACACAGCTTCTTATTCACTGACTCATGAGCGTAGACACGCACATGAAAACATCTGGGATGGAAAAATAAAAACGTTTAATGACAACAATCTCAGACCACGCTCGCATTCTGACACAGACATTTTTCCAGTTTTGTTTCACAAGTTGTGGAAGTTCAATGATGTCTTCAATGTTTTTTTGTCATGCTAAAATAAAAGTATGTAGAAGATCACCTAGCAACAGTGTGTGAGAAGTACTGTAAGTATAGTGAAATTAGAGATCGACATAATTCCTGCAACTGTTACGTAGTAAGGAATGGATTTTCCAGACTTTTTTAAAACACTGTCCAAATAATGGACACTGGATATTTTTTAACAGTAGAATGGTGTCATTAATGTCAGAGTGGAGAACAGTGAAAGAGCCAGAACCACAGTACACTAGTCTAGGTGCTAGACGGGAGTAAGAGGAAGCTTGTCAAGCTTTTCTCAATGCATGATTCTAAAGTCAAAGACGCAAATGGCCATGGCAACGTCGACAGCAAGAATTTGTTTACAAGCGTCAGTGATATGAAATGTAAATAAAATGATACAGCAGTAATATTCCATACTATGCCAATAATCAAAATATCCATATGTGAAACATAATAATCTAGTTTCAAAACCATATTATGCCTTTGTGTAAAACCCCACTAAAGCAGAACAAATGTGACATCCTACACTTTAGATTGAAAATTGCAAACGCCACCTCCTATAATCAAGTTCTTTTCAAATACTTTTGATCTTACTAGTTTATGTTTAGGTATGCTTTATATAATGGCTCTTCAATTTCACAGTAGCAATTTAGATCTTCAAACAAGAGACAGGTGTGTCTCAGCAGTAGTGGAGAGAGCTCCCCAGAGGGGAAATATGGTGGCCAACATAAGATGCAGGCAGACAAATTAAAACTAGGTGAGATGGGTCTTTAAATAAACTTCAACAAGATACGTGATCGCTAACAGGCTACTTCATTTGAAAGGAAATCCTGTCACCTATTCGCTATTGGTTCTTTGCCATGTTAATGCAGCTCAATAATTGGTCACTTACTCTAATGATATGATGCTTTTGCTGCACCTCCGGAATCATAAAAAGTTGACACCAGTAGGCAGTGTCCTTGAATGGCACTGGCACCTATCTTGAGAGAAACAGACAGACAAGAGAGAATAATAAAATGTACTCTCCATAAATAAGTTATCATAAATCTGGCACATTACACATACACACACATACAAAGTATGATAGATGTGGTAGAAGAAGATAAACAACTGCATGTTTTGCTCATCCAGCTGTCACCCTTACGTTTATGTTTCGCAGGTTGAAAGAGGCGGTCCCAGAGGGAATATTAGCTTTACTTTCTGGGTCGAGTAGCCGTATACTCTTTCTTCCCCTGTTTACTCCATGGTACTTTGGTCCTGAAGGACCAATATCTTCACTGTGGTAGGCCCAAATCACCCTCACGGTGCTTTCCTGGAAAGATAACCCCAAAACACATCTAGAATCTCTCCATTAATTTAAATGTAAAATGATGCTGTAGGAGGTACAAAAATACCATGGTGATGAACTGACATTGATACACAAATTACCACCATGCCTAACCCCCCCACACACACACATTTTCACCACCCCCATACCGTTATGTCCTTGTCACTTGTGTCACAGGTCAGTAGGTCTCTGCTGAAAGCCAAGACAGTGTGTGTACTATTCTCCTGGCCATACTCCAGTCTGTAGTTCTGCTGCAAATCTCTGTGCACTTTTCTGTTGGCGTCTGTAAAGTAATCCTGTTGAAAGCATCTTGGATGAAACACAACTCTCCTGTCGGCCATGATGCTGTTATAATCTAGGGGACATGACATCTTTTTCGATTTACAACTGAAATCACTCAGCGATGGGGAAAACACTAATGACCTGACACAACTGAAAAAGAAATGTGGAATAAAAATGTGCACTGCTTTCCCTAATTAGTGATCTATTATTGTATGATTACTATAGCTAACTGGCATGACCATAAATAATATTTATTTCAATAAATCATTTTTTTTCAAACCATTTGCATCCAGGAAGGGAGATGAAAGCTTCTGGGACTTTCCGTAACACTGCATTCCATAATGCCGCTCTAAGATTTATATCAAACTCTAGACCTCCACTAACCTCTCTGTATAGACAGCAGAATGGAGACACAAGAGTATGTTTTAATCTATGTTTTAAAGCAGCTGTATGTTTTCAACGAGGATTTTATCAAATAAATACATGTAAAAATGTTTATCAGATGAGCACATTGAGAAAATAGTGGTATTTTTGGTTAAACTACATGCATTTTAAACGATCCCATTAGTCATGTAAAGAACATGTACATTTTATTTTTATTTCAAGAAATGAGACGAACCTGTAGACACGTGGGCCCAGGCTAAAAAAACTGTTGTTGTCAAGTGCCTTAATGTTGTGTCTGGCTGTTGTGTCTGGCTGTTGTGTCTGGCTGTTGTGTCTGGCTGTTGTGTCTGGCTGTTGTGTCGGGATGTTGTGTCGGGATGTTGTGTCGGGCTGTTGTGTCGGGCTGTTGTGTCGGGCTGTTGTGTCGGGCTGTTGTGTCGGGCTGTTGTGTCGGGCTGTTGTGTCGGGCTGTTGTGTCGGGCTGTTGTGTCGGGCTGTTGTGTCGGGCTGTTGTGTCGGGCTGTTGTGTCGGGCTGTTGTGTCGGGCTGTTGTGTCGGGCTGTTGTGTCGGGCTGTTGTGTCGGGCTGTTGTGTCGGGCTGTTGTGTCGGGCTGTTGTGTCGGGCTGTTGTGTCGGGCTGTTGTGTCGGGCTGTTGTGTCGGGCTGTTGTGTCGGGCTGTTGTGTCGGGCTGTTGTGTCTGGCGGTATCACTAATAAAAATACCTTTCACTGTCTCTCTCTCTCTCAACATAGACCCTGGCTGCCACTGAATTGATCCTTGAGGCAGAATGAGCATCCTGTGATCAGTAGAACCCTTAATAAGATCACTTCACTATATAATCTGCTCGAATCATTATACCAGAGCAATGCATTTAGAAACGTGGGTCTCATATATCATCCCTCAACATATCCACATAGACCCGCGAATAATCAACATTACTGTAATTCAGTTATTTACTTTCATAAAAAGTTGTTTTTTCATACGTTCAGAGATAGTAGTCCACTATTCAACTATCAAAAGCTCAGGTGAATAACAGTGTATAGCCTACCTGTAGATAAGGCGTCCCGTCCACGACTCCACCAATGACAATATCCGATAACGCCATGGCACCGTTGGGAGACAGACCGAATCCTATATATCCTTTCGACTCCACTTCCATTTCAAACGTGATAGTCCTCTGGTCAGACCTCCACTTCAGATGGCACTTCCCATGAGGGTCCAGGACAGTTGAATGCCTGAATGTAAATCCGCTCCCGTGGGAAAGAGTTGCGTAAAACCAAATACTGGCGAAAAAAACTAGGACACCACGATATTCTGCGGCCAACATTGTGACCATTGACAAATTGAAAAATCAACCACTACAAACGAAACATTTATCTTTCAATGTCGTAGTTAAGATATACTTTTGTCTTCAACCGTCTCTGCTTGGCCAGTTGCGTGCGTGCGTCTAAGCCCGATCTGATTGGCAGCGCTCCTGAAACCGTCTAACCAGAACTGTCGAAACTTGTGCTGGACGGTTTGATCTTCAGACACGTCTCACACCGCTTCTCTCCAGAGGTTTGTTGTTCATGCTGGTGGCTAAAGGCAATACATGTATCTATCTATCATTGCACAGAGTGATTAGAAGGGGTGCGTGACAAGCACATCAATTAAGAATAGTGCAGAATGGAAACATCTCAGATGGGAATTTGTCTGGATAGATTTTAGTGCGTATAGTTATAGTCTTGTTATCCGAAGGGGCAGTTTCCTATCCACAGATTTAATCTTATCCAGAACAAAAAAGTAATAATGGGTTCCATTGTGCTGGATTTTAGTGTAGAGTTAATCTTTGGCAAAACATATTTTATTACAATGGAAGACGCGTAAAGAAGAAAAGCCATATAGCATTACATCAATTGAAAACAATTAATTGTTTCCGTGGCTTTTAGTCAGCATCAAGAAATCTGTGCGCAATGCCAAGGAAAGTAGACACATAAAAACCACGTGACACAGTCATAACCTCAGCCATCGTTCAACCTGCAGGGAGACCTGCAGCGGCCGCCAAAACTACCAGGAACCGTTCCTCCTCCTCCTCCAGAAACACACTTGCATGCAGGTGAATAACATTATTATGTAATGATTACAAATTATTGGCTCATGTTTATGCAAACCGATTGAATGAGGGTTTGTCACAAATAGTCAGTGAATGCCAATCAGCATTTGTTAAGGGCAGGAATATACATAATCATGTCCGATTGGTATTAGATTTGATTATCGGGATTTAGTTGATACTGATGGTTTTGTGTTGTTTCTAGACTTCTACAAGGCTTTTGATACCGTTGAGCACTCATTTTTAATGGAGACACTCAATTTTCTGGGTTTTGGCGAGAAGTTTTGTAAAGTAATTAAAATGTTCTACACTGATGTATCTAGCTCTGTATCTCTGAACCCCGGAATTACCCCCAGATTTAAGGTGTTACGGGGCATTCGGCAAGGTTGCCCGATATCTCCAAAATTATTTATTTTGGCCACCCAATTACTAACAATACTAATTAGCAACAATCCTGAGATTCAAGGTATCACGATTTTTGATAAGGAGTTTAAAATCAGTCAGTTTGCGGATGATACTTCAGTTTTCTTAAAAGATAAGTCCATGGTAGATATGACCCTTAAAACTGTCTCTTTTTTTTCTAAAGCTTCAGGACTCTCCCTTAATACTAAGAAATGTGAATTGCTTCCCATTCATACATGCTCAGAGACCACTATCTCCTCAATCAGAGTTGAGCCTGAAGCAAAATATTTAGGGATAATAATGTCTAAGAATGCTATTAGAAGAGAAGACGTAAATATTGCTAATCGGATAACAGACATGAAAAAATCTCTGAGTCATTGGTTGACCAGAGACCTTACTATTTTTGGCAGAAGTATTCTCTCTAAAGCTGAAGGTATTTCAAAAGTAATTTATCCATGCCATGCCATGTATGTTTCCCCCAATAATATTAGAAAAGCTAATTCCATTATTTTTCAATTTTTATGGAAGAATAAGACTCATTACATTAAAAGATCACAGCTAGTTAAGGACTATGATAAAGGTGGTATTAAAGCATTAGAATTTGAATCAATGATTGGAACGTTTAAGATTAAGTGGTTAACAGCCTGTTTGACTCAGGGAAATTCAATGTGGTTTCATATACCGAGGTCATTGTTTGGGAAAATAGGTGGGCTTGAGTTTCTTTTAAAATGTGATTTTGAGGTTAACAAGGTCCCTGTTAAGCTTTCAAATTTCCACAAACAGGTTCTTCAATACTGGAAGATGATATTTACCCATAATTTTTCTCCACATGGATCAACTTTGTGGAACAACAGAGTGATAACAATCAACAGAAAGTCTCTATTTAAAAGGGATTGGTATGAGAAGGGCATTGTGTTTGTTAGGGATTTGTTGGATCATAGTGGTGACTTTACGGCCTTTATAGATAAATTTAATTTGCAGTGTGCTTGTAAAGAGTTTAGTAAGATTTGTAAAGCAATACCTCCTCCCTTGCTTCAGTTGATCAAAAACACTTTGATGTACTCTAGAGTTGAATCTGTGTTACCAAATTTAGAGATTGAGAGTTTCACCTTAATGGAAGTCAAGTGTAATAACAGATGTATAAATGCGGCTCTGAAATCAAAGGTTTTTCATGACTACAATAGAGGGAGGTATGCACAAGTAACTGATGTGCAAAATTTGATTGTGTTGCAGAGGGCACATTCTAAATTCATGAAATGGCCTATTTCTCCTAAGGTCAAAGAAACTCATTTTAAAATAATCCATAATGTTTATCCAGTTGCCAAATTTCTTAGAGAACGATTTAAATTTCAAGTAGACCCCTGTGCATTTTGTAATACATCTGACGAAACATTGGAACACTTGTTCTTCTCTTGCCCGTTATCAAAAAAATTTTGGTTAGATTTGAATAATTGGTTATCACTAAAAATTAATGACATTCCGACTTTTGCCCTTTCTCATATCTTCCTTTATATAGACAATTTGGACTCATCTGTCTCTGACATGATTAATATGATCATTCTTATGGGTAAATACCATATTCATTGTAGTAAATGGAGAGATGGCAAGCCCTCCTTTGTATGTTTTTTAAATGACTTCAAACAGTTCTTTTTATCTCTTAAAAAAATATTTTCAAGTAATCTAGCACAAAAGATATGTAAAGACATTTCATGCTTTTTATTGTTTTGATTGCCCCTCTGTATTTCCCACTCTCAATGTTGTAGCTGCCTATTGTCTATGCCTGATTGTTATTATTTATGGCCTTTAACACTAAGTTTTACTTACTACCTTAAGAATCCCCTTTTATTTAATTTATTTAATTTTTTATTTTCTATTTTTCAAGATGTTCTTAACTGAAGTTATGTATATTATTTACAAGTGATGTTTGTTATGATGTTTGATTAAAAATGTTCAATAAAAAAAAAAAAAACTTGCATGCAGGTGAGAGGAAGTTAAATCACCCGCTGAATAAAACATCTAATGTGTTAAAAACAAGTAGCAAACACGAATATTGTTGAATAAGAGAAGAATAGAGATTTCATATATAAATCAGGATATTTTATTATGTTATGTTTATATGTCATATAGCTCATACATCAGGTTCCAGAAGTATATTGTACAATAAGACATTCTGCCGCAGTGAGAAGTATTGAAATGGACAAACCTAAAAATATTTAAAAAAAAACCATTTATACAAAGTATTATAAATTATTTGTTCTATTATTTTTTGATTAGCCTTGTGTTGCTAATGGCTATTTTCCCTTAGCAACACATGACCAAAACACACTCACCTAATTTTGTATGTGAAGGTCAAAATGGGAAAAATTTAAACCCAGGAATTAAGAGCTCATTGCAGCTTGTGTTGCATAGCTTTTTATTAGGGAAAGTGAGATGTAAAAAAACTAACATTTGTGAGGCAGCCTAAACATTCACCCTTTCCCAGAACATGTATATTTAAAAGTGCAATTCAAATATTTTTACAGTTGAATAAACATAGAATTTGCTTAGAGAAAACAGTGTTAAAGTTGAATTGTAGCACTCCTTTGAGACGCCTGACACTGAATGTCATTCAATACATGGTCCCATTTGTTATAATTTCTAGTACAGACATTAGAATACCGTATTTATCAATTAACATGCAATGAAAACAGGGTTCCTTTATCAGAATATCAGGAAAAAGCTATAGCTTGGACAAAAATATTGGGCCCATGGAAGAAGAGGCAACATCGCTATAAATATATGTGTTTCTTCAGAGAGCATACAGTATGAAGCAATCATCATAATCTTAACACCATCATCTGTTTATCATACTACAGGAATTTTTCATTATTAATTTATTGATTACTGATTATTTTGGCAAATAGCAGCCAACCATGGCACATTGGCAATATTTCCCCCTATACGATAATCAAATTCAATGTAAATATCTATTGTACGAAACATGTGGCCATATTCTTCATGTTTCAAGCAATGGTCTTTAGTTAGTCCTACAGAATTATTAAATTGGCTGGACCAAAGAATGTAAAAAGTATTATGATCCTTTGACAGATGCCCAGATGATTAAACCAATAATAACAGCAAGTACAACCAGAACGACAATAAGAATACAGATCTTCTTCCTCGATTTGCGCTTAAAGAGGGCAGAAACAAAAACATTTCAGGTTTTATTTGACGCAGCACTGTGAAATACTCAGACATGGCCTAATGAGTTATGCGGCCACAAACTAATGATTTCCATGTTACCTACCTGATAGTCTGCAGCCTGGGCCAACTGCTGGCTGGCATTCTGAACATGGACGTCAGCAGTTTCGACATTGGCCTCTATACTGTCTAAAAGTGAAAGAAAATACACTGAAATACATTTTCTCACAGAAGTTTTGTTTTTTCGAGAATATGCTTCTTATTTTCACCAATTCCACCAATTCCATCGCAAAGAAAAAATAAAAGTTCTGATAAACCATTTGATATACGAGCGTGCAAGCAAGAATTGTGCGACCCTACCAACCTTTGCATAAAGGCATAAACCACCTTAGCTCTGCAAGATTTGCAGTGAGGATTCAAAACGATTAGAACATTTTGAAACCATTAGACCAGTCACTTTGGTATTTTCCTCTAGTGATCTTTTTTCAGGTTCAGGTCTGGCTAAAAATAACATAAATGTTCAATCTTAAAGTGGGTTAATTTGATTAAAAATTGGAGGGTGTTTTTTTGGCTATTTTAAACAAGGATGTGAGCTGGGACATTTTTTCTTTTAGAAATGAGGAAAGAGTGGGAATTTAATGGCTAGTAGAAAATCTTCATTGCAGGTGTGCCATGTAACGAAATGTAATTACAATTTAATTTTTAAATTACTTTTAAAGATTAAAGAAACATTATTTCATCCCTCGACAAGTATGCTGTCAATGTTTTGGAAGTGAAAATGTCTCTGATGTAGTAAATAACTGAATCGATGCTTACCAATCATATCCCCCTGCTCATGTACCATCATGGCCAAGTCCTTAAATATCTCATTTATACCTGTAATATCAGACTAAAAAAAAAGCAAAATCATTGAATGCACTGTCATTGAGTTTGCAGAAAAAAAACAAGGTGTGATTTACTAAAGCCGATCACTGGAAGGCAACTAATGTAATTAAGGGGAGCGAACAACCAACAAAATCCTAATTTAATGCTGAATCAAGCTAACTGACAGTTTGTTACAGGAGTGCAAACTGACAGTTTCTGGGTAACAGTTGTGCTGTTACCTCAAGTTGTCTGATGGAGGTCTCTCTCTCCTGGATAAGCTGTAGGTCCTCATCAGTGATGGCCACCTCCTGGGACTGGACCTGAGCCTGGCCCTCACTGCAGAGTCAGACACGGGAAAGACATGGTGAACCACCAAGAGCAAACACTCAACTCCCACAGCGAAACACGAGCCTGATGGGCTCAGTCAAGACCAGCTTCTTCAGAGAATATGGTGGTTTTGTATAAACTTGCAGTCCGAGAATAGTAAACAGATTCATATTGTTAAACAGCAGTTTCATATATGAATCTAAACGATGTGATCCTAAACAAAAGAGCAGTTCACAGAACATCAACAAAATAGATTTTATAAGGACATTCAAATGTCATGACCGAAAGAACGAGATCGCGGGTACAAGCGGCCGAAATGGGTTTTCTCAGAAAGGTTGGCTAATGTTGCCCGGGAAAGGGAAGTTTGGGGTCCCCTGCTAGAGCTACTACCCCCGCGACCCGACCCCGGATAAGCGGTTGAAGATGAGATGAGGAAATTCAAATGCTAGAGCTAAACCCCAATGGACCAAAGAAAAACTGTGCTTTTGACTGTTGCGGTGGTGAGAAATGCGCATGTTTATAGTCTCCACAACTGTGGGACTTTGTGGTCAGCATGGAGCTTCATGTGGGGAAAGACATGGTTGTATTTGCCCGGCTTGATCAGTAAATGTAGTGCAGCAGGTCTGCATTACATTAAGAGACCACTGAAATGGCGAACTCAGACCTGTCAAATGGGTTTCCATTTCCTTCATAGCTGTCTGGATAGCCACCCTGAGGAGGAAAAGAACAGTTAGACACACACTCCCATTCATGGTGATTTTATGTTGTTATACGCAACGACATAAATTACTTTTGATTCGATTTTTTATTTGATTGATTAAGACCTAGAGTATTGTAAGTACAGCATTGACGATTACTAACCGATGCCCTGGACTCAGCACGGACTCTGGCAACAAACTCCTTCTCTTTTTGAGCAGCTTTCCTCTGCGTCTTTTGGAAATTGGCCAGTGCATTGGAGAAGTCATTGATTAACCGATCTTTCTGGATCTTTCTCTGGCGCTAGAATAGAGGAGAATAGATCTTATTTCATATAAAAGAATTACCTACATTATACACATCCATGTCTACACAGTACACACACAGCTTTTGTTTCTTCCTAGATTCAACATCCAGGATAGTACTGAAAAACAGAAGACATGGAAAATGCATATGGCATGCACTCCAGACGGGGACTCAAGAGCTCTGAAGGAGCAAATTCCTGTAACATTGTGAGAAATCTCCTGTCATTAAAAATGACAATTCAATGTGCCTTCCGTCTTCATTGAACAAGGTACAAGGAGAAAACTAGGAAATAACGCCCTAATGTGCTTAAGAATGATGCATCTCCCCATTCCCGCCACCACTGAAACCCTCTTCCACGGAGCTAGAAATTCATAACTTTATAAACCTCTGACTTATTCAATCAATTACAATAGCCAACCTCCCTTGACAATTCTCAGTCAAATTGGAAAATGGATAAAGCTTAAACACTGATTCGCATTAAGGGAATTGCCATATAGAGATGTCCAGGGTTGTCTGGAAATACAGGTTTGTATTTAAAAATATATGGTTAGCAGTAATCTATCTTAAATTTAGTCTTTTGAATAAGACTATATAGAAATAGAAACAAGATTCTATGTCAGCCACTTTACTCTTGAGATGCAAATCCACCTGACCCAGTGAGCTTACATTTAAATGTAAGTTCACGAGGGTTCTCCATTCTATACCAAATTTTGTCACATAATTCTGTGTGATTCTTCAGCTTTGGTGAAGAAGGTTCTAGAGAATAAGGAAAGGCAACAGCTACGACGCATAAAACAAAGCCCCTAACAGTATTGAACTGAAACGTGTTTCTGTTTTTATGTTGTAAATAATCACTGCTATTGTACATCCCATTTAGAAAGGGCCCATGCATTGCACACATTTAGCTAACGTTGTTTTGTTGAAATTTCAGTTGACGCTGCTGTACCAAACCGTTGTCGAGTACCTGTTCAGTTGTGACAGGCAAAGACCCCAATTCCTTCACACATCGTTCTGTTTCCTTAGCAAGATGGTTGACATTCTGCTGTTTCTGCTGCCTACATTTGAAAGGTTAGAATCAAAGACCATATTCAAATATGTAAACTTGAAAACAATAATAATAATAATTTTAACACTAAGAGACATGTTCTGATTAAAACGGAACTCACAGTTGCTGCCTGAGCTCATTGATGTCTTGTGGTGTTCCCAACAGATTCACAATTCTCTGTATTTCAGATGCTGGTAGAAACAAGGCATGATTATTGATAAATCGATAATTACAGTATGTTAATTAAAATGGAAAACATTTACAGACAGTTATGCTTTAAGTGTCTAGACTTATACAAGTGGTATATTCAATAATTGGTCTACTAATATCACAAAATTTACATGCGGCTGAGTGCACAGTTTGTCCATGTCTATTAATTACTTTGTTGTGTGATCTTCTGGATGTTGGAGATTATTGTCTGAGTAAGCACATTTGGGTCCTGAACTTTTCCGTACTGGTAGGCCATGGTTGACACATTGGTTCTCCCCAAAACCTTAAAATATAAAATGTTACTTGTATCATAGGTTAGTAACATACACAGCTCACCGAAGCTTTTACAAAAATAAAAAGATTACAGTTATAGTGTTGTATTCCCGCAGAATGTTGCAAATATCACGTTAACTCAAGTTCAAAACATCAATATATTTTGTAAGGTTAAAATGTTTCTTCTCTTGCGTTTAGTATGTATGATTTTATATAAAACAAACGTTGAGGAGAATAATTTAAGTCAGTAAATTTGAATGAATAAGCCGTGCAATCACATTAAATAGGCCTTGAGAGGGGACCTTTAAAAAACGCCCTCTACCTTAAAAACTCGGACCTACAAATGCGGAAACACAATCGCCTCAATATACCGACATAGACGTCAAACAGACCAAATATTCAATGTTTGATTTACCTAACCATATACATTTCAACGATAAACACGTATTGAATGTTGAGTTCGTAATCTAATATTAATTACGGTTGGGGAAAAAATGCAAGTGGAAGATGTTTCTTTTGTGTTCTACTTGCAGCATACTGTCGCTCGTAGACACAATCTAATCGTTGTATTTCTAAACACTGCGGGTATGGGTTGAATGTAAATGGGTTAAATGTAAATTCAGGATACATACATAGCCTATAGCCAGTTTGTTTTCCAAGGTTGGTTTACCTTAGTTGTGTGTTGACTCTGCTCCGCCTGCACTCCACTTCCTGAACTCTGCGTCATGCGCTTCCGTCACATCACGTGATCCAAATGAAACTCAATGGATCAACGCAGACATTATATTCGCTTGGTCATGTTTACTCACACATACGGATTTTGACTACTGTGTAAAACAAGTTGACAACTTCATGCTTTCATTTTCAACATTAGATGTGTGTTCGCACAGGATTAACGCATGTAAATTGTGTACTCTGCACATTGCAAATGTGGGCTTAAATAAATCACATGCCGAAATAAAAATGTATCCCTGATACCCACGAGAGTTTAGATCAAGACACCACAGCAGAAATAATTTTGAATAACCACGTTTAAAAGAGTTTGCATATTGTGCACTTGACATGACATGTTTGGCTACTGTAGGCCAAGACAAGGATTTATTAATCAAACGTTACACGACAAAATCTTGGTTAACATTGACATCAGCCGCTGTTCAATTAACTTGCCTTGAATACAAGTCAAGGTGAGCATTACATCTCCCTGCTGGAAAAACTGGTACATAACATTTATCTAGTATAGCTGTTTAACTGGAAATTCAATTATCTTCAACATTCTTCCACCTTTAATGACATATGGTTATTTGTTTAAAACATACTGTAGGTTTACGGGATATTTATGCACCTTTACAATGTTCTAACATGGTCACGTGGTAGCAAATACATTCATATATGAAGAATTCTTATTGAATATTTTCAATGTGATTATGAGATTGAGACATTTTCGAAACCAAGGATAAAACAGGGCATATATTATAGGGTTTGCAGTTGAATTAAAGTAACCCAGCCAGACAAAAATTTCAAACAGGATGTCAGCTGTAAACCCTTTGTGGCTAAAGTTCGTGTATGGGTCAACTATGGAATTAACAAAGAAAGGCATCCAGCAGAATATGAAAACGCCCACCACGACACCTAACGTTTTTGCTGCTTTTCGTTCTGACCGGTGACAAACCACACTCCCACCCAGCACATTTTTTTGCTGGTCTTCAATCTTTCTTACGTGCTCTTTAGCCACAAAAAATATTTTTGTATACAAACCCACCATGACAGAACATGGAAAGAAAAAGCCTATTAATGTGTCTAGGGCGCCCCACAGTGCATTGAAGAAAATATCACAGCTCCCCAGGCAAGACACAGGCGCAATGGATTCATCCTGTCCCACTCTCACATGTGCTTTCGAATATATGAGGCCATAGGAATACAGCGCGGCTATGCCCCAACAGCCAAACACCATGAGCCATGCAGTTGGAACAGTTATATTGGTGGTGTAGCGCAGTGGATTGCACACAGCCTCATAGCGGTCTATGGCAATGCATATGAGATGAAAAATTGAAACAGACGTGAGAAACATATCAAAACTGTAATGCAGCAAACAAAAAACCTCCCCGAAGTACCAGCAGCCCTCCACGGCCCTGATGCTCCTAAACGGCATTACAGCCACTCCCAGCAGCAGGTCTGCCAGTGCCAGAGACATAATCAACATGTTAGTTGGCGTGTGTAACTGTTTTATGTGAGCAATTGAGATAATGACCACACCATTACCAAGGATGGTAACCAGCATGCCCAAAACAAAAAGCAGGTATATTGCAATTTGAGCTCCTTCATGTAAGTTTCCTCTGGTGCAGGAGGCATTCGACTCGGGGTAACAGAACAGCGTTGGATCTCGAAGGTCTTGAGAAGGGACATCCATTGTCAAAAACAAAACACACTCAATAGATCCTTGCTGTACTAGTCACAGCTACAGGTGTGAGACGTGCTGAATCGAGCACAGTCGTTTTAGAAGAATAACAGTGTTTATATACTCCTTGTGGGGCATATTCTGGGCACACCCCGTTCCCTTGCTTTCAGACAGTTTTAATACGCTGTGTCATTTACATCTGTGTTTGCATATTCAAGTAATGTAGACTGCTATGATAGTGTATTCTAATAATAATAATAATTTATAAATAGAGAAACGTGTCTCCTTGAATGCTATATGGATATGCCACTACTACTTTGCAGTTTCTGCTATTTGTCCTTGTATATCTTAAACTTTTTCAGATTGAATGGGGAGAATCAGTTAACAATGATCTTGAGCTTTATTCACAAAGGGTCAATATAGGGTTGAGCCAAGTTTTGGCTGGACCCCTCAACTACATTAACAGACAACCCGAAGCCATTTTAGCTTTGTGTTAGATTTGTGCTTTGGGTCGTTGCACTGTAAAAAAATATCCCTAATATCAATGTAAAAATCTCTACTTCTCTAACGGAAAAATTCCAACAGCGTTACCGGTAATTTTCCGTATTTAACCGAGCGCGAGTTGCATTCTGGGTACTAGTTACGATTCTGAAAAATCTACTGCCGCCGCCATTACTCCTCACCATTACTCCTCACTTGCGATTTTTGAAAGTTTGGAAAAACATTGCTTGTCTGGATTGCAAATACCACTGTGGTAATTTTTTAAAAACGTTTTTACTTAGTGATAGATTTTCAATTGTAAATGATTAGCTGTATTGTCATAATGTAACCTAAATCTGCCATGCAAGCGAATTAGCTTGGCTTCTGCTGTGTGGAAAGCAACTATAGCCTATAGTGTTGGGCGCAAGCATTTTGTTAGCTTGATGTTTTAATTGGTTGCGTTTATTAAATTGTATTTATTATACAATTGAACTAGCGTTGCAGGCGTGTTTGCGTGAATGTTGCATACGTAACGTTTTCTTAAGCAAATTAAGCTAGCTAGCTAGCTAGTAGTTGACTTCCCTTAACAGTTTCCTGAGTTTTGGCGCCTTCTTGATATTGTCTAATGATGTCATGACACCGAATGCAAAATTTAGCACGTCGGCTCACCCTAGAAATATAGCCAGAAACCTGTGATTCATGTGTTTTGTATAGCCATGGCAATAAGTATCTATTTTGTATATGCCATCTTGCTTTCAGCCGGATTTATGTTTACTTGTGATATTTCTAGGTTTGACAGTGCCTCAGTTAAAGCACATGTGAAGCAGTGCTTCAGTACTTCATTCAATGAAAACGTTGATGATTACTTACTTTTGTGACAGCTAATGTTGTGACCTTCTGCCTTTTTTTTTAGGTGAACGGCAATTTAAGATTTCTACTGACCAGATAATAGTGAATGACCCTTGTAGCATTGAGCTACATGTTCTCCCTGTTTTATGTCTTCAACATAAAATGGACAAAGGAAACTTTTTTCATTCTGGAGTTCATACAGAGGTATTGACTACAACACGTTATTTTTCTATTTTAAATTACTACGCCTGTTAAACATGTATTTGTCTGTTAAGGTAATTTTGTGTAATATTAGCCTTTTTCCCGTCACAGGTCTATATACAGTACAAGTCGACAACTTGGCATGCTTTCATTTTCAACATTAGATGTGTGTTTGCACAGGATTACCGCATGCAAATAGTGTACTGTGCACATTGCAAATGTGGCCTTAAATAAATCACATGCCGAAATTAAAATGCATCCCTGATACCCACGACACTTTAGATCAAGACACCACAGCAGAAATATTTTTGAATAACCACATTTAAAAGAGTTTGCATATTGTGCACATGACATGACATGTTTGGCTATTGTAGGCCGAGACAACGATTTATTAATCAAACGTTACACGATTTATTAATCAAACGTTAATATTGACATCAGCCGGTGTTCAATTAACTTGCCGTGAACACAAGTCATGGAGAGCATTACATCTCACTGCTGGAAAAAAATGCTAAATGACATTGATCTGTTATAACTGTTTTATTGGAAATGCAATAATCTTTAACATTCTTCTGCCCCTAATGACATATGGTTATTTGTTTAAAACATACTGTAGTTTTACAGGATATTTATGCACCTTTACAATGTTCTAACATGGTCACGTGGTAGCAAATACATTCATATATGAAGAATTCTTATTGAATATTTTCAACGTGATTATGACATTGAGACATTTTCGAAACCAAGGATAAAACAGGGCATATATAATAGGGTTCGCAGTTGAATTAAAGTAACCCAGCCAAAGAAAAAATTCAAACAGGATGTCAGGTGTAAACCCTTTGTGGCTAAAGTTCGTGTATGGGTCGACTATGGAATTAACAAAGAAAGGCATCCAGCAGAATATGAAAACACCCACCACGACACCTAACGTTTTTGCTGCTTTTCGTTCTGACCGGTGACAAACCACACTCCCACCCAGCACATTTTTTTGCTGGTCTTCAATCTTTCTTACGTGCTCTTTAGCCACAAAAAATATTTTTGTATACAAACCCACCATGACAGAACATGGAAAGAAAAAGCCTATTAATGTGTCTAGGGCGCCCCACAGTGCATTGAAGAAAAGATCACAGCTCCCCAGGCAAGACACAGGCGCAATGGATTCATCCTGTCCTCCTCTCACATGTGCTTTCGAATATATGAGGCCATAGGAATACAGTGCGGCTATGCCCCAACAGCCAAACACCATGAGCCATGCAGTTGGAACAGTTATATTGGTGGTGTAGCGCAGTGGATTGCACACAGCCTCATAGCGGTCTATGGCAATGCATATGAGATGAAAAATTGAAACAGACGTGAGAAACATATCAAAACTGGAATGCAGCAAACAAAAAACCTCCCCGAAGTACCAGCAGCCCTCCACGGCCCTGATGCTCCTAAACGGCATTACAGCCACTCCCAGCAGCAGGTCCGCCAGTGCCAGAGACATTATCAACATGTTAGTTGGCGTGTGTAGCTGTTTTATGTGAGCAATTGAGATAATGACCACACCATTACCAAGGATGGTAACCAGCATGCCCAAAACAAAAAGCAGGTATAACGCAATTTGAGCTCCTTCATTTAAGTTTCCTCTGGTGCAGGAGGCATTCGACTCGGGGTAACAGAACAGCGTTGGATCTCGAAGATCTTGAGAAGGGACATCCATTGTCAAAAACAAAACACACTCAATAGATCCTTGCTGTACTAGTCACAGCTACAGGTGTGAGACGTGCTGAATCGAGCACAGTCGTTTTAGAAGAATAACAGTGTTTATATACTCCTTGTGGGGCATATTCTGGGCACACCCCGTTCCCTTGCTTTCAGACAGTTTTAATAGGCTGTGTCATTTACATCTGTGTTTGCATATTCAAGTAATGTAGACTGCTATGATAGTGTATTCTAATAATAATAATAATTTATAAATAGAGAAACGTGTCTCCTTGAATGCTATATGCCACTACTACTTTGCAGTTTCTGCTATTTGTCCTTGTATATCTTAAACTTTTTCAGATTGAATAGGGAGAATCAGTTAACAATGATCTTGAGCTTTATTCACAAAGGGTCAATATAGGGTTGAGCCAAGTTTTGGCTGGACCCCTCAACTACATTAACAGACAACCCGAAGCCATTTTAGCTTTGTGTTAGATTTGTGCTTTGGGTCGTTGCACTGTAAAAAAAATATTCCTAATATCAAGGAAAAAAATCTCTACTCTAACAGAAAAATTCCAACAGCGTAACCGGTAATTAACCGAGCGCGAGTTGCATTCTGGGTACTATGTACGATTCTGAAAAAATCTACTGCCGCCGCCATTACTCCTCACCATTACTCCTCACTTGCGATTTTGGAAAGTTTGGAAAAACATTGTTGTCTGGATTGCAAATACCACTGTGGTAATTTTATAAAACGTTTTTACTTAGTGATAGATTTTCAAATGTAAATGATTAGCTGTATTGTCATAATGTAACCTAAATCTGCCATGCAAGCGAATTAGCTTGGCTTCTGCTGTGTGGAAAGCAACTATAGCCTATAGTGTTGGGCGCAAGCATTTTGTCAGCTTGATGTTTTAATTGGTTGCGTTTATTAAATTGCATTTATTATACAATTGAACTAGCGTTGCAGACGTGTTTGCGTGAATGTTGCATACGTAACGTTTTCTTAAGCAAATTAAGCTAGCTAGCTAGTAGTTGACTTCCCTTAACACTTTCCTGAGTTTTGGCGCCTTCTTGATATTGTCGTAATGACACCAAATGCAAAATTGAGCACATCGGCTCACCCTAGCAATATAGCCAGACAACTGTGATTCATGTGTTTTGTATAGCCATGGCAATAAGTATTTATTTTGTATATGTCATCTTGCTTTCAGACGGATGTTTACTTGTGATATTTGTAGCTTTGACAGTGCCTCAGTTAGAGCACATGTGAAGCAGAGCTTCAGTACTTCAGTCAATGACGATTACTTACTTTTGTGACAGCTAATGTTGTGACCTTCTGCCTTTTTTTTTTGGTGAACGGCAATTCAAGATTTCTACTGACCAGATAATAGTGAATGACCCTTGTAGCACTGAGCTACATGTTCTCCCTGTTTTATGTCTTCAACATAAGATGCCCAAAGGAAGCTTCTTTCATTCTGGAGTTCATACAGAGGTATTGACTACAACACGTTATTTTTCTATTTTAAATTACTACGCCTGTAACACATGTATTTGTCTGTTAATGTAATTGTGTGTTATATTAGCCTTTTTCCCCGTCCCAGGTCTATATACAGTACAACCAGTGTAACAGTGCTATACACAGTATTAAGTGTTATGTGTGATGCATGAGGTACAGATAGAAGTCACAATGTATAACACTTTTTGTATTTTTGTTGGTTTTCAATGTTTTGTGCCATTTGTATGCAATATTGGTTAGGGAATAAGAATGTGTTTGTGGAAAGAGCAGTTGGCCCGGTTCTTACCCAGTAAGAATGTACTGCAGCAGTTTGTCTGCACCAGTCACTTTTGACCGATCGACCAATTTTCATTTTATCTGCTCACTTGTTATAGAAGTCTGCTGGGGATCAATCCAGAACGAGGCTGAGATGAAGGGGGGAAAACATCACTGCATTCCTCCCAAACTGCTCAAGTTCCTGTCTGAATTGAACGATTTTGAGAATCCTTGGAAGCATCGAAAGGTTTGCATTTCTTTTTAAAGCACTCCATTGCTTACACAAATTGTATGTTGTTAGAAAACACAAAAAAATGTATGCACTGACATGCAATATAGCTTAGCAATATAAAAAATATACGGCATTATAAGGCTTAGACCGCTTTACAGCTGATCATGTGATGCTGAAAGATGATCATACTTGCCAGTCCGAGGTCCAGTGCACTCCGCGTTAAGTTCTTTTTAACAAACGCTATGTCTTTGCCCGACGTAGCGCTGGCATTTTGTTCCGAATATTTTGAATTTGGTTTAATCAGACTAGAGATATCTATTATTTATGCTCTTAAGTACGGCATTTTGTATGTTTTTTACTCAGAAGATGCTTCTGTCTTTCCACACTATTTTATTATCCTGCTTGATGTAGAGATCACAGGTTCTCCGATCTCTGCAGAAGAACTCTTTTGGTTATAGTGGTCATCAGGTTCTTAGTCACCCTGTGATGAGCCACTGTGGTCCTGGTAACTTTCAGTGACGTAACTTTTATTTTACAATCTTCCCAGATCGGCGCCAAAATGCAATTTTCTAGATCCACAGAGAGTTCCTTGAACCTCATGACTTGCTTTTAGCCCAGACATACACTGTAAAAAGTTGGGCTATAAACAGACAAATGTGTGGCTTTCAAAGTCACGTCCAGTCAATTAATTTAGCAACAGGTAGACTCAATTCAACAGAAATATACAGGATGCATCTTTTAATGCATCTTCACATGTTTCTTTGACTTCCTTATGGGTTATTGTGTGTAGATTTGTAAAATAAATAAATATATATTGTCATTTCGAAATAATCTCTATAACACAAAGAAAAAGAAGCAAGTAAATACTTTCTTAAGGAAAGTTTATATATCTACAGTTACAGATTGTATGAAGCACTTTTAGGTTGAAGAACCACCAAAAATCTAATTAATGAAAAAAAGTAAAATTTTCCTTGAAAGTTTTGACATTCTGGTTGAATGTAACACTTGGATTATCTAAAATATTGAGGGTGATGTCAGGTTGAGGAGAAAGGATAAATGCAACAAGGTGAAAGATATTAATCTTATAATCATTTCAATACACACACATTTATCTATAAAAATGTAAGCTGTTTTTTATTTCATTCAAGCTTTATAGCCTTTTAACCTCTCGTTTATAAGATCATTATTTTCCTACATCTCAAACATTACCATCAGCCAAAGTCATTACGCAAAGTCATTACTCAGAATATAATCGAAACCTACACGAGTCCCTGCGAAAGAAGTTACCACTGATGATGATTCTCAATGCCCGTCTAAACCATGTATAAAAGAAGGCATACACAATTGGGTTAAAAGCAGAGTTCAGATACCCAAACCAAACAAGTGTATCTGCCAACTGTGGTGGGACAGAGTACATTATGAAAGGATCAATTATGAGGCACAAGAAGAAAGGACTCCAGCATGCAAAGAACACTCCAACCACTATTGCTAGGATATTGGCCCCTCGCCTCTCTTTACGACCAGAGTCTGCCTCTCTAACCTGACGAGACAGATCTTTAATGGACTTGGCCTGAGCTCTGGCCACACAATATATCTTAAGATATAGACACATCAGAATCAGTCCTGGGATGTAGAAACTAAAGGAGGATGCTACCACAGCTAACACTGGACTAAAGAATACTTGGCAGCCTCCAAAACACTTGACCTGGGTTTCATAAAAATCCTCACTACCTTTTAGATTCAGTTCAGAGAAAATCATTCCATAAGCAAAAATAGCAGGGACCAGCCAACTTGTTGCAACCATGATCAGGACAGTGTTATTGCTGATGATTTGCCGGTACCTCAGTGGCCTACAGACCGCAAAGTAACGATCAATGGAGATGAAGGACAGATGGAAAATGGAGGCAGTGCTTAGCATGATGTCAGTGCTTGTGTGGAGCTTACACATAAACTCTCCAAGGTACCAACAGCCCTGGACAGAGCGCACTACACTGCACGGCATTACAAAAACTCCCAGAAGGAGGTCACACACAGCCAGAGAGAGCAGCAGTTGGTTTGTGGATGTTTGGAGCTGCTTGAAGTGTGCAATAGAGGTGATGACCAGAAGATTTCCCATCACAGTCACCAGTATGGCCAACCCCATTGTAGTGAACATGAGGCCTTGAATGCTCAGCGGTCGAGAGTACCTCAAACAAGATCCACTCATAGACTCATAGCAGGCAAGAGCTGGTGTTCTGACAGTGCTGCTGAGGTTGGAAATATTAGGGAAATTCATTACAACCAAATAAGGTAAAGCCTGGCAAAAGAAACAATAAGAACAGAGTTATAATGTGTAATTGCATTTAATTTAATTTAATTACAAATTCTAGGAGTAAGGCAAAAATTATTTGGACCTAGTTGTTGTAACAGATATAAACTGAACATTATTCTGATGCGGATTCATCATATTCTGATTCAACACAGCCTACTTCCCGTGAGAATCTAGTTTATTTTTGACAAAATGGCCACAATAATAGGGACATTTGGCTCAGGAAACAAATTCCTTTGCAAAGAATATCCCATGTTTATTATCCCGAAATAACTCAGTATGTATCTGATATATAGAAAGTTTTCTGAGGATTAATACAAAACAGTTTTAACCAACATATACACTCTATTTTCATACAAAATGAAAATGTAATAATGTCACTTTCAGCAAGTATTTAAATTCTTGCTTTCAATACTTTACAATTGGAAACTCATGCTAATTCTTGTTTATTTGATAATCCATAAAAGTACTTTAGCATGAAATGAGAGACCCTAAACGTATACTCACCTTAATGTCCATACATGTATTTAGTTCTCAGCAGTCAATACACCAATCATAATTTCTCCATAGAACACATAAGAGAAGTTTCTACTCTGGTCACGGTCTTTTCAGCTGAGGGAACCAAAAAGACAAGCAACCATTCCGTTGTCACGCAGAGTGGTTAAACAGTTCTTTCTAAAGATATCGTGTGTGTGTAACAGATCATGCAAACAAAAGTTCAATCTCACCTAATGAAACTGTCAGTAAACCACAGCTCCCCTCTTTCACTCTGAAGCTTACCAGCCCATACGACTTTCCTTCGTGCATTATATAAACAGATGTTAAAGGTACGCCCCCAAAATAGATCATGACAACATTTACCAACTGTTTAATATTCTATATTTTTCAAAACCAATTGAATCAAGGGTTTAGTCAATGAAGACTCCTCCTGTTTTCTATATATGCATAAATAATGCGGCTAGTTCTAATTGACAATTTATAATGCATAATTACTAATTTAATCTAACACTATTAGTTATTCACAGCCAAACATCACAGGTTTTTTTTTTAGCAATTAAGGTGGACATAACTTAACACTGCTGTATTTTCCATACCATTTAGCAACGTTAGTCAGTGTTTAGCTTTGGTCGGTGAGTAGGAAGGCAAGGTGAATTTTCCTTCAGAGGCTAAGGCTGCCTTTACACAGGCGTCCCAATTCTGACATTTCGGTGGCCTGATTGGTCAAATAAACAATCAAATATACCTGAAAAGAACTGATCAGTGTCTGTAAACACAGGCTGTCTGTGCAGCAACTTGTTCAGCCTGTCATACTCCACTATTGAGCTGACTGTTTCAAAATGCATACTTTTGGCACTTTTTGTGGTCAAACAAAACAATGAACCATTACAATTCCACTGTCAAGGACATGGGCAGATTGCAGCGCATCATCAGCTCTGCGGAGTAGTTAACTGGAATGAATCTCCCATCCCTAAAACATTTGTACACTGCCAGCTCACTGAGGAGGTCAGCAAAGATTGAGGCCTCCCATCAGGGAAACGGAATACTCAGACCTTTTCCCTCTGGTAGAAGGCTGAGGTCTGTTCAGACTAAAAACTATCGCCACAAAAGCACTTTCTTCCCCACAGCAGTCAGTCTAAGGAATATGCCTTTGCACTAAACTGTCCACAACCTGCCCCACACATTCTCATATATTACTCTCCCCGTACACTTTTGGGTCGGTAACAATCTCTAAAAGACATCTGTACTCTAACTAGACATCGCACATTCGCGTATATTTAAACATTGCATATTCTAGCTATGCACGTAAACAAACACGACGATTAAAACACTTCCGGTTCTAATAAACAACATCCAATTTTGTTTCACCTGTACTGGTTAATAAATCTTTTAGCTATAAGTCTGTGTCATATGGACATCAGTCTGATGGGTGAAAATGTTATCAATTGTTTTGTGAATAAAGAGGTATAACTGTGGGGTATAGGCTAATTGACAAAGAAGGAAACAAAGCTTATAAAAAAGCAATGTTTGCTCACCTCTGATAACTGGTCACGGCTCCTTGGGGTCAGCTGACGTGGTTCGCCGAATCATTTCTATTGTACATAGCTTTGTCTGTGTTCATTACTAAAAACCCCGGTTTCATCCGTTGTGAGAATCACACTAGAAAGAATCTGCATGAATAAACTAAATATTTGCTAATCGCATTGAAAGGGGACCTATTTTGCACTGGTTTATCGAGTCAGAGGTTCTAATGGAACTAAGTACAGTCAACTTCTAAAGTATTTGGCTTTGTCTTCAAGCATGTTGTATTTGAAATAATGCAATGTGGGAAACTGATAGTTATACCAATAATTATTATTTGAGTGAAATTCCCCTTACCTTGAGTATTGTCTGAAGGCCCATATTGTCATAATCCAAAATAAGCAATAGTTTATATCTGCCCCAGCATTTATTTCTAGTTTTGTTTCTCCTACATTGTTGCATTTGAATCATCACAATTTATAAATTTCAATTGAGCAACCAGTCTAGGAAAACCTGGATAGCAAATACATTTTCTACTTTAGTGTTATGTTTAAATGGTTTCATTCTATGCTGGTTTAAAACCATAAAATTGAAGGTCCTCCTGCTACTTTATTATATTGTGGGAATTTGTGTGAATACCAAGTCTATGGTTAGGGTTTGATTGTAATTGTCTTGACTGGCCAGTTCAGCAGGCCTTTTACATGTGGAAGGCTGATTGCCACAAGGCCCAGAACACAAAGAAACGAAATACGTCAGTACAGCAGAGCAACACCTGGAAAGATAGCCAGCTACCTGGGATTTCTATGTGCCGCAGACTTCAGGCAGTTATTGAAACCAAAGAAAAAGGCGGTATATGTTAAATATGACTACATAATGGTATTTTATTCAACATTTGTTGTAAATTCTGAATAGTTTTGATATGGATGCAAATATTTTCAAAAAAGCCTCTAGTCTTGTTGTATGTATCGTTTAAAATCCAATGGAATAAAATACAGAGCCGACAATAATAAATGTTTTTAACAGTTGACAAGTGAATGCATAAAGAGTCTGGTTCACAAATGCATTTTCTTCTCACCTGTGGAAGCTTTCACTATCAAACCCAACCAGTATAATTGAATCAATTGGTTTAAGAATAAAAACTACTCATGTTAGACTCACTTATCTTACTCTTATGATGTACCTTCAAAAGGCAATCAGGGATTCAATACATTGTTATCAATCTATTCACATCATCCAGCTGTAAATATGTGTCACCCTATTGTTTGTAGTATATATAATTATTTGTTATTCATATTTTTATGTTACTGAGTTGTGTTGCAATTGTCAAGACTCATTCCAAAAGGTTTTCAAACGTCTTAGCTGATAAAACAACAGTGAAAGAAAATCCATCCAGATATATTGACCACAATGCTAATCAATCTTCAATGATTGATTTGCCCTCTGTATAGATCCACCATAAAAAAAACGTTTTGTTCTGTATAACATTTAGTCTATGGAAACGTGTTTGTTATTCAGAGAGTGATGTAATGGTCTGATGCATAAAGTGTTAAATTAGAGAGACTGTGATTGGTGCCTGCTCATTAGGTCTGCTTTGCTGTCAGTCCCTAAGAGCCTTTCCTCCATGGGTGAAATGTACTTCAGGCTCAACCGGTGACGCCGTTCACACCTTTCAAACCGTGGGACTCATTAGCTCCTAACACAGCCAGATGTCAAACAGGCTGTTTTGACAACCAGTTGTATTAGCCAATGCTTCGTGTACAGAGACTTAACAAACAATGCTGATGCTTCCAACTGGCCCTTTTTACTGAATAAATAAAGTTCTATGTGTTATTCAAAAGCGTTATCAATCCCCCTTTGATTTGCTTAACAACAGAGATAAGCATTCTAGAATAGAATAGAATAGACCAATATTGTCAGTTGTACAACTACAACTGTTGTACACTTGTACAACTTCTAGTCTTGCTTCTAGTATGTCCTTTACATACAGTGGATATAAAAAATAATGCACACCTCTATTGAGATGTACCTTTTGTAAATGTAAAGGGGGAAATCTAGACAAATCACGTGATCCTTTTTTGACAACGAATAAGATCTTGCAAGCAACATTGTTTGTGACAATCAGCCCATGTTGCTTATCATGGTGTACAATCTTAAGCGAACATTAGCCAATGCTAGCTAAAAATCTTTTTTTAGTGATCGGATGTTAGCATGTACATAAAAAAGTCACGTCTTAGTAACATAAAATCCTGTATAGAGCTGATATCAAATCATTTGAAGCTTAGCTAAAATAGAAAAAAGTGATCTTTGACCTAGATTCATATTCGGATGAAATGGAGTAATTGTTACAGGGTACCCGCGGGGTCTTAAAAGTCTTAAAAAAGTCTTAAATTTAATATTCGAAAAATAAGGCCTTAAAAGTCTTAAATATCATTTATAAAGTATTAAATTTAGTTTACTAAGGTCTTAAATTTGTATTGTCCTTTCATAAAATTAAATATCTTAATGTCATAAATAACTTTGTTACGATAGTTTCGTTCAGTTATGTTACGTCAGTTTTCGACAGTATCGTTACTGTTTACGTAAATGTATTGCCTTACGCTTTTGGCAGTAAACGTGTCTGTCACGTCCATACCATAGAATTAGCTCAAAATGGGAAAGTGTCGATTTAAACCAACATGGCAGAATAATATAAAATATGACTGGGTTAAACCTGTTCCAGGCAATGACCGCAAGGCTCATTCCCGTTGGTGCCGAAAGTCTTTTAAACTGGGGACAATGGGAGTTTTAGCTTTGGACTCTCATATGAAAAGCGTGAAGCACATTGCCACTGCTACAGCCCGCCAGCAGCAGGTGCCTATAGCACAGTTCTGTGAAAGCTCGTCAGCAACCTCAGGCACGGTGGCTACTGCTAGCAGCAGTGAAGACATCGCACCGTCGGTAGTGCAGCCTCCGTGTGTGAACCTGCAGGCTCATTGTGGATCTACGCCAACTCTACGGGCAGAGGTGGTTTGGATACTGAAAACCATTTCGGCCCACCACTCATATTCTTCAAATGAAGAAATTGCCACAATATTCAAAACAATGTTTCCAGACTCTAAGATTGCGTCTTCTTTCGCATGTGGGAGCAACAAGACGGCGTACATCACCAAATTTGGTTTGGCTCCGTTCATCACAAAACAACTGACTGACCAAGTCAACGACGCCACCTGCTTTGTTGTCATGTTTGACGAAAGCCTCAACAAAACCACAAAGACGAAACAGCTAGACCTTCATCTGCGCTACTGGGTCAGTGACCAGGTCCATTCAAGGTATTTTGGGTCACAGTTCATGGGTCATGCAACTGCAGCGGACTTGCTTAAACATTTCAAAGTAAGTATCGCTCCGAAAACTTATTTGCTAAATAAATCCCAACCTGTCACATTGTAGGCTCAACATGGATGTGGTTTAAAACTTTTCCGAGGCCACCATTTATCCTAGTTTGCTGAATTCAGTTGAGTACAAAGAAGTATTGTAAAAATTAAGAATATAGAGTTGAGAGAGTAGAGAATAACAAAAATATGATTATGAAAAAAATACTGAACTACTGCTAAATTTATATGTGGTAGTTTTAATTGAAAGAAATCACTAAGAAATATAATATGCAATGTACAGTCCCAACAATGTGGTAAAACATAGAGATAGATAAAGACGTTCCTGTATAAAAACATATGTACACATGTCCTAAAGATAGCTTTTGATTTGTAGGAGTGTGTGCGTGACCTCGATTTGAGAAAGATGGTCTCTGTGTCCATGGACGGCCCTAACGTCAATTGGCGTTTTTTTGAAATGCTGCAGCAGGAGCATGCAGAGCAGTTTGGGGGTGCTCAGCTGGCAGTGGTGGGGAGTTGTGGCCTCCATACTCTCCATAATGCTTTTAAGAGTGGATTTACTGATTGGCAAATAGAGAAGTTTCTCAGGGCTCTGCACACTATTTTCCACAATGTCCCGGCAAGAAGAGAAGATTTTTGCAATCTGACTAATTCCAAAGTCTTCGCTCTGCCTTTCTGTGGCCACCGCTGGGTTGAGAACCTTCCAGTGGTGGAGCGGGCCCTTGTCATCTGGCCGGACATAAAAAAGTATGTTGAGGCAGTCACGAAAAAACAGCTCCCTTGCCCTGGGACTTCCTCATATGACACTATTTCAGTGGCAACCAAAGATGCGCTTATTACCGCCAAGTTGCATTTCTTCATGGCTGTCTCAAGAAGCATGACACCTTTCCTCACGAGGTACCAGACTGATGAGCCTGTGGTGCCTTTCATTGGAAAAGACCTGGCTGAGCTGCTGAAGGTGAATCGTTTCATTGCACTGAGATTATGATTTTGTATCTGTTTTATTCACAGCCCATAGCACTACTGCTGAGACTGATTAATTTATTTGGCTATTCAAAATTATTGCTTTATTTAAATTATTTGATCATGTATAAAATAAATATAAAAGCTGTTTCCAGAAATTTTGCCTACATTATAAAAAACATTGAGGATTTAAAACACAATGGCGCCCTCAAAGGCAATGATGATTTGTGTATTGTTAACGTTTTTGCATTCTCAATAATAAGTATTTTTTTGACTTTACAGAGTTTGCTGAGGCGATTCATCAAAAGAGAACTTTTGAATGATGTCACACCTCTCCAAATGGTCCGGCTTGATGTCACTGACAAGCAGTCTAGGGTTCATCCAAGAGCTTTGACATTGGCATTGGAGCAGAGGCTGTTGTAACGGTATTGTGGAAAGAATTGTCTGTTTTTTATGGCCTTTACCTGGCCGATCACTGGGTAAACTGGCAGAAAAAGAGTATCTTGGATCTTAAATACCAGAAATTAATAAAAACATTATAATTAGGTTTTTAAAACAATCCCACATCAAAATAATTAAACAAACAAATAGTGCTGGATGGTCGGCTGGCACTATAATTTTTTTCTTAAGTTCTGACTGCAATATTAACATTCTTGTTAGGAGCTTCAGCGGCAGAGTAGACCCATCGTAGGAGAGCTTTCTATCCTGCAGTTCAGACAGGAATGCATGGAGGGTCTCTCCAGAATGGTGAAGAAGATTCAGGAGAAGAGCCCCTTGAGTTACCCGACTGTGAGACAAATGACTTGTCTTAACCCAGCCATGATGTATTCAGATCCAGACTTGTGCCAGGGAAAGATGAAGAGTGTAGTCAAAAGGTTTCTTCAAGACAAACAGTTGGCAGGAGGTGTTGCTGCTGGTACATCATTTTTATTACATTCTTATAATTAAGTCATGACAGTGGAAACATTGAGGCTTACACCACAAACACAACACAAGCATAAACATACATATACACACATGGAGATATATATATCTCCATTTATCAAACCATAGTTAATTATTTGTTTACTCTTTCTTTAGGTGATCTGATCATCCAGCAGTTTTCCCAGTTCCTGTCCCTAGAGGTGAGGAATGAAGTGTTTCTGTCCTTCAAGCCCATAGAAGAGAGACTGGACGTGTTCCTTCATGGTTTTGTCAGCAAGCCATACCCAGAGCTCTGGTCTTTTCTCCAAAAGCTTCTCCTCCTCTCTCATGGCCAAGCTACAGTGGAGAGGGGTTTTTCTATCAACAAAGAGGTAGAAATCTGTAACATCCAGGAGGACACCATCATTGCACATAGAATTGTGTGTGATTTTGTGTTGCTACATGGGGGAGTTACCAAGGTCCCCTCACACAGGCACTCCTTACATCTGCAGCAGCAGCCAGGACCAGATACCGAATTCATCTTGAGAATGAGAAAAGAAAAAGGAATCCGAGGCACAGAGGCAAAAAAGACGGGCCACGGAGGAACACCTAGAGCAACTGAAAAAGAGGAGACAAGCCACTCAGGAAGTGTCTGGACATCTGGCAATGGATGCAGACAAGTTGGCAGACATGGCTGAGGGAAAGCAAGGCAGCAAGATGGCAGAGCTCATTGCGAAGTCGAATGCTTTCAGAAGGAGCCACAAGGAGAAGTTGGTCGAGCTCAAGAACCTGGATGAACAGATTGCGGCCAAGGGAGCAGAGCTCCGAAGACTGTAGGCTCTTATGATATTGCACGCATTCTGTGTGTACAGCGAGAATAGAAAGCTGCACTTCATGGAATTTTTTTTCTCTTAGTTCAAAGAGGACCTTTATGCAGCAAATGCACATATTTTTGTTTTTGTTTTATTGAGATTTATTATAAAACATTTTATTCAAGTCAAGTATTTGGTATGTAATTCTTTTGGTGTTAAATCCTTTCTAATTTTCCATTATCCTTTATATTTTTGCCGGTATGGCTGCTGAAGTTGGTCTTAAATGTCATCATAAATGGTCTTAAAAAGGTCTTAAAAAGTCTTAAATTTAACTTGTGGAAACCTGGGGGAACCATGTTGTTAACAAAAAGTCATTATTCACGGTTGTCCCAGGCCAGCGTCTCCTTGATGCACGTCTGGAAATATCATTTTTTGAACGAGCGAGAGAAAGTTCAATTGTAATTTTCGATGGTAAAAACCAAGAGAGACGGTGGTGAGAATGTGACACAGTGCGCGTCCTGATCTGTCCATCTTTGTGCTAACTGACCTATATGTTTTTTCGGTAGGCGGGCTTTACAGTAGACCTCACTCTCCCGTTCATTCATTAGTTCAGTGTCAGCAGTGCCATGGCAGCGCATCCAAATAATTAAACGTACAAAACGCACTTCACCCCAGACTAGTGTAAAATGGTCCACATTTCAATGTCACATTCCTGCATGTACCAGTCATTGAATAGTTGCAATCAAAAAACAAAGTGTGTTAATATTAATATTACAAATATTAAGGATATACCTTTTGCTTGTATTTATTTCAGGGCCTCTGAAATTGTCATGATAGGAGTGGCAGGACACAAGTAATGAAATGGAAAATGTCAGGTCCAGGTCCTTGTTCATACTGGCTGTGTTTGCTGGCTGCTGGGTGTGTGTGAATGTTTTTTGACTGCTTACTAACAAAAAGCTGGCACCATAAAAATACTTCAAATTGGCACTGAAATGACGTTGGTTGCTAACAAATGCTATCGGTGGTTCTGGGTGGTCAATAGAGTTTAGTCAAAACTTGTGACTGGTGAAAATACTAAATTTTAGATCAGTTAAAATTAAATTTATACAGTAAAAAAATAAAACATTATTAAGCAGAATTCATAATTTATTAAGGAGAAATTTCCCAAACATGAATCTAGGTATTCCATTAACTTTTTTCAGGTTTAGGAACTGTGTAACATTATTTTGGAAAAACAGTGAAATTGCACTTTTAAGATTCGTCCTTGTGACAAAAACCCTGCTCTCCCCTATATACTGTATATTCATTCACAAATGTCCTCTATGTTTTAACTGAATGTGCTGATAATTATGATGCATCACTAGCCAACCAACAAAGTCTTTGCTATGAACTTAGTGGACAACAGTTTTGGAAAAATGTGTAACCCCAGGAAGCTCAAGAAGGAGGAAAACAAAAATCAACTTGGTGACACAGACAGAATTGTTAAAACTTTATTAAGGCTTTACAATCTCTTTTGATGTATACAATCATTATTTAATGACCGCTCATACAATATAATATACATGAACCTCACTCTGAATACAGTTTAAATCTACATGAGTTTCTGTGAAAAATTTTGCCACTGACAATGATTCGCAATGCTCGTCTAAACCATGTATAAAAGAAGGCATACACAATTGGGTTAAAAGCAGAGTTCAGATACCCAAACCAAACAAGTGTATCTTCCACCTCTGGTGGGACAGAGTACAATATGAAAGGATCAATTGTGAGGCACAAGAAGAAAGGACTCCAGCATGCAAAGAACACTCCAACCACTATTGCTAGGATATTTGCTCCTCGTCTTTCTTTACGACCAGAGTCTGCCTCTCTAAACTGACGAGACATATCTTTAATGGAAATGACCTGAGCTCTGGCCACAAAATATATCTTAAGATATAGACAAATCAGAATCAGTCCTGTAAGGTAAAAACTCAAGGAGGATGCAATAGCCGCCATTGGACTAAAGAATACCGGGCAGCCTCCAAAACACTTAACATGGGTTTCATAGAAATCTTCCCATCCTTTTAAATTCAGTTCAGAGAAGATCATTCCATAAGCAAAAATAGCAGGGACCAGCCAACTAGTTGCAACCATGATCAGGACAGTGTTATTGCTGATGATTTGCCTGTACCTCAGTGGCCTACAGACCGCAAAGTAACGATCAATGGAGATGAAGGATAGATGCAAGATTGAGACAGTGCTTAGCATGATGTCAGTGCTTGTGTGGAGCTTACACATAAACTCTCCAAGGTACCAACAGCCCTGGACAGACCGCACAGAACTGCATGGCATTACAAAAACTCCCAGAAGGAGGTCACACACAGCCAGAGAGAGCAGCAGTTGGTTTGTGGATGTTTGGAGCTGCTTGAAGTGTGCAATGGAGGTGATGACCAGCAGGTTTCCCATCACAGTCACCAGTATGGCCAACCCCATTGTAGTGAACATGAGGCCTTGAATGCTCAGCGGTCGAGAGTACCTCAAACAAGATCCACTCATAGACTCATAGCAGAATAGAGCTGGTGTTCTGACAGTGCTGCTGAGGTTGGAAATATTAGGGAAATTCATTACACCCAAATAAGGTAAAGCCTGGCAAAAGGAACGGTAAAAACAGAGTTATAATGTGTAATTGCATTTAATTACCAAAATGTTTCTGTATCTTTTCAAGGAGTTTAGCAAATTGACTTTCAACATATTGAAAATGTTACATTATTGCAAATGTTACATAAATGCAACACAGCCAATACCCCCTAGAAATACATGAAGAATAAATAAAAGCGATAGAATCTTATGTCCAATTCTTATTCATTTGATAAGACATAGAAGTGCTATTGTGCAATTAACATACAAACAAATACTCACCTTTATGTCTAAACATGTATGTAGTTCTTAGCCATTAATGCATTTACTTTTTTTTCTCCATTATGAAACATTAAGATGAAACTAAAGTTGATCCTCAACTCTGGTCAGGATCCTTTCTGCTGAGGGAAACAAAAAGCAAGCAACCATTCTGTTGTCATGCAGGTGGTTGAACAGTTGCTTCTAAAGAGATCATGTGTGTGTAACAGATCATGCAAACAAAGGTTTAATCTCATCTAATGAAACTGGCAGAAAACCACAGCTCTCCACCCCCAGTTCAAATCATTACCAGCTCATAAGACTTCTCTCAGTGATTTGGACCTAGTAATTGTAACAGATATAAACTGAACATTATTCTGATGCTGATTCATCAGATTCTGATTCAACACAGCCTACTTCCTGTGAGAATTCATTAATCTTGGACAATATGGCCACAATAATAGGGACATTTAGCTCCGGAAACAAATTCCATTGGAACAAATATTCCATCGTTATCATCCCGAAATAACTTAGTATGTATCTAATATATATACGTTTTTTTTTTATTAATACAGTTTTAACCAGCATGTATACTCTATTTTCATACAAAATGAAAATGTTATAGTGTCACTTCAAGCAAGTATTGACATACTTGCTTTCAATACTTTACCATTGGAAACTCATGACTAATTCTTGTTTATTTGATAATCCATAGAAGTACTTTAGCATGAAAAGAGAGACCTAAAAAGTATATTAACCTTAATGTCCATACATTTAATATTTAGTTCTCAGCAGTCATTACACCAATCATAATTTCTCTATAGAACACACAAGAGAAGTTTCTACTCTGGTAAGGATATTTTCAGCTGAGAGAAACAAAAAGACAAGCAACCATTCTGTTGTCACGCAGAGTGGTTGACCAGTTGTTTCTAAAGAGATCATTTGTGTGTAACAGATCATGCAAACAAAAGTTCAGTCTCACCTAAAGAAACTGTCAGTAAACCACAGCTCTCCACCCCCAGTCCAAAGCATTACCAGCTCATATGACTTTTCTCTGTGCATTATATAAACAGATAAGACGCTGTTAAAGGTACGCCCCCAAAATGCCCCACACACATCATTTTTACTGCGTAGGAATTGTCAAAGACATCCGCACAAACACATACACACACACACATTCACTTGTTGGTTTTACTGTTACGTTGTAGGACTGTTTTATGTTATTAATTTTCTACTTAGGATAAATACCAACAAATACAGTAACAGTAAAATAGGTTAAGAAAAAGATGTCCTTATTTCTCAACAACAGCAATATATTGTATCGTCAGAAAGAAAACTTTGTCCATGACATAATTGGAATATAAAGCTTACTAATTAAGTTATAAAACTTATTAATTAACTCAGGCAGCCAGCTGCCTTCCTCTTGGTGTTCAATCAGACATTTTGACCATGACAACAGTGGAACAATGTTAATAGTATTTATGACATTTCCTCTTTGCCCTACACTGGAGGGCATTCTTAGGTGCCTAAGGAGACAAGTCAACTGATTTGAAGTTAGACCACCTTTCCATTATAGTAGTGCTTGTGTATTCATGACTTGTAGTTCAGTAAATGCCCTTGACTCTGACTGTGCTCTTTCATATTGCTACAGCATACCTTTAGAGGTGTCACGATTCCAAGTGGGCTAGCAGGGTATTGGTTAGTTATATCAGTCACAGCTGGTTTACATTGGGTTTTAATTAAAGGCAGTATCACGGCTTATAGCGATTTGATAATTACGCGTGTTTAAATGTCACTTTATTCTGTATTCACATTTGTCGATTATTATTTCCAGTTCACAAGTTATTATAATCTGTATGTATAAATTGTATGATTTGCCAATTGCACTCAAATTGGCCAAATTGGCCAGTGTTTATTGATTAAGTTAGACATTTGGCAGGAACTAAGTGAAGTGAACTTCTTAAGACTTTGGCTCTCTTTTGAAGCATGTTGAATATAGAATAGAGTTAACTGATTAAGCTTCACCAAAAATCTTATTTGGCTGAAATGCCCCTTATTTAAAAAAATATAGTATCTTTCTCCCTCATTATTTAATTAGAATCATCTCATTTCATGAATGAATACAGTGTAAGAAATAGCAGAAATCCATGAAAACTTGCATATGTTTCATTTTCAAAGAGTTCGTTTTTTCAAGCAACTCAACCCATCTTTACCCAATCACTAATTATCCAAAATCATTTAACTTAGGCTAAGTTCCTTCACAGGTTAGTTATTAACAGGTATCAGTTAGTCCAACAGCTAGAGCTTCTGAAAAAATAGTTCCCTGTTTTAGGTTTTGTTTATGCTGGTTTAGTTTTATGCAGTTTTAAAGTTTGGGCCTACTGTCACGGATTGGGTTAATGAAGGGCACAGGCGCAGAGCTGGTGTGAAACATGGAACTGTATTTAAATAATTAATTTATATAAAAGTAACTTACAAAAACAACGAAACGAAGCAGCCGCAAACAATGACACAAACCACATCAATGAAGCACTCAAGTAATTGGCAAAACAGCCATCTAAAAATGCTTTCCAATTAGAGGAAAATACCCCCCCCAAAAAAATTCTGAATCCCAATGTCCTCCCTAAATCCTAAACCCTGATCCCTTCGACTTTATTGACGTCACATGGAAAGTGATTGAGTGCAACAGGCTGCAATGGCTCAACATGCTGTAAATAGGAACCATCACTGAGCTTTGTTTTTATACTATGTAAACAGTTTTTAACCATGTTGGTTGCTCTTTCTATGCATGTTTCTTTAACATTCTTATTTTTCTCCTAAGAGGCTGGTTTCCCATGTTTCACGTCACAACGCAGTTAACTCTGGGCAATTCCCTCAGGCAAATTCGGAGAGAATGGGCACTTACAGAAAGGGTTCATAACGGGCTCAGCATTTCTGCCAGAGAGCTCTCTGCATGATTTAACGGTGGGACAGCCCCAAGCCCGCACAGACTTAGCGAGAATGCGCTTCGAAGTCCATGTGTCACAGTTTCGCAGGTGTGGTGCAGTAGAAAGCCAGGCAGGCAGAGCAATACATCCACGTTCGGGTGGCATTTCATTTACACAAAACTAAAACAACCAACTAACACAAACAGAAAAGTATACACTTACACAAAGCGACTTAAAACTTCCACAAACAATGAACGCGACTTAGCAAACACTCGACATAACGGCACGTAACGTAAAACAATATCAAGCACCAGTGAAGCTAACCAGGGACCTTAAATAGCCCACTGATTACTAACCTATGCCCACAAATCCAGACGGTGTAGTGCCGAGATAATGAGCAATACACAGAGTAATCTTCCGTTCGTGGTTTTTATTAAAAGTAAAATTAATACATAACAACAAACGGTGGTAAAAAAAACTAGAAACACTGAACTTGTAAAATAAAAGTGTGCGTACACAAAGCAACAACTTAACATACAAAGATGCGATATCCTGACTAACACTCACCAGATCAGACATGACTTCAAACAATGCTATGCTCAATGCAACCACACCCAGTGACTTACATACACCTCCTAATTAACCAACTCAAACCAGGTGTGCATAATTACTTCAACTAACCTAAAGGAAAAGGTGAGCACAACACAAAAAGAAAGAAAAGTGGATGACTAGTTCCACTAGTCATCACACCGGTGCTTCGCTAAACTCAAAACAGCTGTGGTCCTAATTTACACAATACACAGAAGTGCTCTCCCTTAACACCCTGTGTACAACGCAGTTCACCCAATATGTGACAGTAGTCCCCAGAAAAGTTTGGGCTCCCAGACCTACAAAGCCTACCCCCAACAATGTCCAGGGAGGTAGGAAGGGAAAGGTGGTTCTGTAGGGGAACAGCAATCTTTCAAACAGCGATCTTCTACAACACTCACCCTATACTTTAATGTGGCATAGAAACAATATCCAACACTGTGCACTAACAACCTTAATCACAGAATCCCAACTGTGCCCACTCTATTTACTAGGGATGCACCGAATATTCGGCCACCGAAAATTTTCGGCCGAAAATGGCCCAAAAGGGCATTTTCGGTTTTCGGCCGAAATACTTTTATCACCGAAACAATACGGCCGAAATATGTTGTGATCTATTCAGATCCTCTGCACTTCATCGCGACTGTACTTGATCCGCGTTATAAGGACCATTACTTGGATGCAGAAATAAAGCAGCGTGCACGAGAAATGATCCAGGCGGCTATGGATGCGGAGAACCCGCGTGGAGACGGAGCAATAGCGCACGGAGCAGTAGGGCACGGAGCAGCAGCGCACGGAGATCAGAGCGCAGAAAAAAAGACTCGTCTCTTTGCACTAGATGAGGGGCATGCACCCTCGTTGTCTGATATGTTCAGTGAAATCCTGCAAGAAAGTGCCTCACATGGGCGTAGGTTTAGGGGGGGACGCTGGGGACATGTCGCCACCAACATTTTAACATGACTAAATTGTCCCCACTAATATTTTAGCGAACTCCGTTATGAGTTTGTGAAGCGATTTGGGTCAATTCCGACCGCAGAGCCAGGGGGACGGTACTAGAAACGCCGTAATTTGATTGGCTAAAAAACCTAGGGGAGGGGAGTTATCTGACACGCTATAAGTACACAGGAGAGTGACTGAAGACAACGGTAAAGTTACCAGTGCTTTCTGTTAATACATACCCCATAAGTTAGAATCTTGCAGTCACAATAAACAGTAGAAATGTTTCCTGTGTATATTTTTCTTATGTAATGTGGCCTATTTGGGATATCCCATTAGTAGGGGCGGAGTAGTGGCACCACCAGGGTCCCTACAATATATTGAATCTGACAAACAGCATTACCATCTAAAAGCAACAGGCTATTGTCTCAACTAAACGCAAAAATAATCACATTATTCTCAGTGAAAGTTCACTTGCCGGATGGGGGGGGGAGAGATGTCCCCACCGAAGCTGAGACCAAACCTACGCCCTTGGTGCCTCATATCCATAAATGCAATGGTACTAATAATTGGCATAATTTATTTCGGTGTTTCGGTTTTCGGTCTTGGTTTCCTCTTTTTCGGTTTTCGGTTTCGGCCAAGAATTTTCATTTCGGTGCATCCCTACTATTTACCCACATGAGAAACAGGTGACTTAAAAAATACAACTGGCCCATAGGGTACTGCAGTTTGTCGTGTCACATGATGTATTCATTGTGTACAAGAAATAAACAGTACATTTACATTTAAGTCATTATGTAGATACTCCTATCAAGAGTCACATGTGAATAAATATTTTTATAATACTGGACCTAATACTGAACTGACTAGTTTACCAGTGACTTGAAAAAATAGTTCTCAATAAAAGCAAATGTATTAAAAAATAAAGATGGGAAGTAAACAATGCTTTATTCTACTCTAAGTCAGTCTAATTAAAGAGGTTCGATTTTGGTTGGTAATTCTTTAGTATGTCCGGATCTAGGTTAGATTCTTTTAACAGAGGCAAATTTTATTGATGTTGGCGATTACTTATGTACAAAATTGGTGGAACAAGCATAGGAAGTAACTCTTTAAGTCTTTAGTTGGAATTGGCTCTAGTTGACAATTGGTTGACTTTGAATTCATTATTCATTTGGCAAATGTTCAGGGTTCAACTGGCCCATTCAATATTTTTACTGGCCCTAAAAGAAAGAGAATAAAAACCGAATATCCATTGAATATCCAATATCGAATATCCATTCAATTTTACCTCGGTCTGAGATGAAGCAAATATATTTGTGCGGGAATTTATTTCTCGCACTATAAAAACTAACCTTGCGGGAATGGTTTAAATTATGCGCAATCCCCGCAATCCCGCACCGAAATTCAAGCCCTGATTGAGACAAAGCCAATCACTGGCCCGGGCGGGCCAGCGATTGGCCAATCTACTTGCCCGACATACTTTTTTACTGGCCCCGGGCCATCGGGCCATCGGTTATGTCGGACCCTGAATGTTTCAAGAGACACAGTTGCAAAAGATTCAAGGGTCGCCAGTGGCACTAAGTCAGGGCAGCTCGGCGAGCTCTCAGGACGACTGAGTTTTTGAGAACTGTTGCAATTTAAAGTACAGTTCCCTATATGTTTTCTAATGGTGATTATACTTTCATCAAAGTAGTTAATGTATTCATCACAGCTAGTAAGTGAAGACACACTTCATTGGTTAAACATTGCTTTTTAGTTAGTTTTGCAATTGTGTCAAACTTAAATTTTTTATTAGTTTATTTCTCAATTTTCTTAGATAGAAGATATAGGCTGATGCATATATAAGGGCTTTCCGGAATTGCACAGTACTATCAATACAGGATAGTCTAAGTACTTACGCGCCACTTTTGCTCCAATTTTATGTAGGCTTGCTTAAGTGCTCTAGTGGTGTCTGTGTACCAGGAAGCAAGTTTCTTGTTGCGTATAGCTTTTTTTTAGCGGTGCCATATTATCTAAAGTATTACGCAATATTTAAATTAAATCCTCTATTAGATTATGTACAGATGTATTAACTCTATCAATATTTAGCAGGCAGAGCAAGCCTGGGAGTGCATCAAGAAATCTATTCGTATTTGTAGAGTTTATACAACAGGTCTTAAATATCCTTAGCTGGAGGGCAAAAGTGCCGTCTGACACTATATGTGAAAAGATTATGGTCTGTTAAGCCAGGATTGTTTTTAGATCAAGTACATTTATTCCCTTTAATAACACAACATCTAATGTATGATTATGAAAATGTGTGAGTCCTGAGACATAATGGACAAAACTTACTAATTCAGGGTCATTGTTTTTTCCATGTGCATATTAAAATCCCCAGAGATTAAAATAGAATCTGCCATGACCAAAATGTTGGACCTGTTTGGACCATGAGGCCTGTAAATCAAAAACGATTTATTACCTTAGCTGATAATTGTCCTCTGTACTCCTAGTGCAAATATTCTATAGGGTTCTCTTGTTTCAGTTTAATAAACTGTGTTCATAAACATGTTTTCACTTTTTTATTAAGGAATATTGTGTGTAGATTGATCGCAATTAATTCTGTCTATAATAAAAAAACATTTTACAAAGTGACTCTATGATAGTTCACTAATGATGGAATTAAAATAATTGCCCTTTCATGTAAAATTATCTGGTCAGTATATTTAAGCTTACTTTGTCAATCAGTTTGCTTCTTCAGACAGGTGATTCGATAAATTCAGATGGATAAAACATTTTAATTAAGCTGGCTGACAGCTTAATGATTATTATGATTGTTTATGATGGACACTGCATTATCTAACTTAACCTTTCACACATTCTTAATTGTAAACAGCTTGAGTGAATTTAATTCATATTTGATATAAACTTGGATGAAAGATTTTGAAAGTTTGTAACCCTTGTTAGCACTAGGAGACATATTACACAATTCAACTGGGTGACACGGGCAGTTTTGTTAAAACGTATCTCTTTTCATGTATACAATCATTATTTTATGACACCTCATACAATAGTATCCACATAAACCTCAGTCAGAATACAATTGAAATCTGCAGGAGTTCCTGTGAAATATTTTGCCACTGACTATGATTTTCAATGCCCGTCTAAACCATGTATAAAAGAAGGCATACACAATTGGGTTAAAAGCAGAGTTCAAATATCCAAACCAAACAAGTGCATCATCCACCTGTAGTGGGACAGAGTACAATATGAAAGGATCAATTATGAGGCACAAGAAGAAAGGACTCCAGCATGCAAAGAACACTCCAACCACTATTGCTAGGATATTGGCCCCTCGTCTCTCTTTACGACCGGAGTCTGCCTCTCTAACCTGACGAGACAGATCTTTAATGGACTTGACCTGAGCTCTGGCCACACAATATATCTTAAAATATAGACACATCAGAATCAGTCCTGGGATGAAGAAACTCAAGGAGGATTCAATAGCCGCCATTGGACTAAAGTATACCGGGCAGCCTCCAAAACACTTAACATAGGTTTCATAGAAATCTTCCCATCCTTTTATGTTCAGCTCAGAGAAGATCATTCCATTAGCAAAAATAGCAGGGACCAGCCAACTAGTAGCAACCATGATCAAGACAGTGTTATTGCTGATGATTTGCCTGTACCTCAGTGGCCTACAGACCGCAAAGTAACGATCAATGGAGATGAAGGACAGATGGAAGATGGAGGCAGAGCTTAGCATGATGTCAGTGCTTGTGTGGAGCTTACACATGAACTCTCCAAGGTACCAACAGCCCAGGACAGAGCGCACAGCACTGCATGGCATTACAAAAACTCCCAGAAGGAGGTCACACACAGCCAGAGAGAGCAGCAGTTGGTTTGTGGATGTTTGGAGCTGCTTGAAGTGTGCAATGGAGGTGATGACCAGCAGGTTTCCCATCACAGTCACCAGTATGGCCAACCCCATTGTAGTGAACATGAGGCCCTGAATGCTCAGAGGTCGAACGTTCCTCAAACAAGATCCGCTCATAGACTCATAGCAGACAAGAGCTGGTGTTCTGACAGTGCTGCTGAAGTTGGAAATATTAGGGAAATTCATTACACCCAGTTAATGTATTGCCTGGCAAAAGAAACAGCAAGAACAGAGTTAAAATATGTAATTGCATTTTCCTCTATATATCTTTTCAAGGTTTAGAAAAATTTACTTGTAACAGATTGAGAATAAAACATAATTCTGATTTACATTCTTGAGAAATTGTGAATGCAATACAAACTACATCCCTTAGAAATACAGTATATTATGAAAAAATAAGGACAAAATGGGCACAAAAGGGACATTTCGCTCTGAAAAAGATTTCCCATATAAAGAATATTCCATGATTTTTTCCCCAAAATAATAAGTATATATATTTGTATGAAAAGGAATAACGGCCCTTCAAAAACAATTTCCCTATGTACCATTTTCAATACCACTGAAAAATTTGAAGGAACATTTCTGGATGTATCATTTAATGTTTTTTGGTTGACTGAAAGGTCAGAAAGAAGAATAAATAAAAGCGGTAGAATCTTATGTCTAATTGTTAGTTTGATAAGACATAGAAGTATTGTAGTGTAACAAGACTGATGTGCAATTAACATACAAACATATACTCACCTTTATGTCTAAACATGTATGTAGTTCTTAGCCATCAATACATTGACTTTTATTTCTCCAAATTAAACGTTCAACTCTGGTCAGGATCCTTTCTGCTGAGGGAAACAAAAAGACAAGCAACCATTCTGTTGATAGTTTTAACCAACATGTTTACTCTATTTTCATACAAAATGAAAACGTAATAATGTCACTTCAAGCAAGTATTTACATACCTGCTTTCAATACTTTACCATTGGAAACTAATTTCATGGAGAAATCTTAATTTCTCCATAAAACACGTGAGAGAAGTTTCTACTCTGGTCAGGATCCTTTCTGCTGAGGGAAACAAAAAACAAGCAACCATTCTGTTGTCATGCAGGTGGTTGAACAGTTGCTTCTAAAGAGATCATGTGTGTGTAACAGATCATGCAAACAAAAGTTTAATCTCACCTGATGAAACTGTCAGTAAACCACAGCTCTCCACCCCCAGTCCAAAGCATTACCAGCTCATACGACTTTTAACTGTGCATTATATAAACAGATAAGACGCTGTTAAAGGTACGCCCCCGAAATGCCCTACACACATACTTCCTACTGCGTAGGAATTGTCAAAGACATCCACACAAACACACACATACATACACATAGGCAGACACATACCCTTGTTAGTTTTACTGTTACATTTTAGGATTCTTTTATTCTCTTAATTTTCTACTTAGGATGAATACCAACAAATACAATTATTGTAAAAAATTTAAATTAAAAGATGCCCTTATATCTCAACAACAACAAAATGCTGTATTGTCTGAAAGAAAACTTCGCCCATGACATAATTAGAATATAAAACACTTATTAATTAACTCAGGCAGCCAGCTGCCTTCCTCTTGGTGTTTAATCAGACATTCTGACCATGACAACCGTGGAACAATGTTAATAGTATTTACGACATTTCCTCTTTGCCCTACACTGGAGGGCATTCGTAGGCGCCTAAGTAGACTTGTCAACTGAATTTGAAGTTGGACCACCTTTCCATTATAGTAGTGCTTTTGTATTCATGACTTGTAGTTCAGTTTATGCCCTTGACTCTGACTGTGCTCTTTCATATTGGTACAGCATACCTTTAGAGGTGTCACAGTTTCTAGTGGGCTAGGACAAAGAATGGAACCCTGGGCTAATTGACAAAGAAAGGAACATAACATAGGTTTCATTAAAATCCCCAGATATTAAAATATAATCTGCCATGACTAAAATTTTGGACAAGAATTCTGGAAAATTACTGAGGAACTGGAACCTGTTTGGCCCAGGAAGCCTGTAAATAGTTGCTATCAGAAACGATTTATTACCCTGGCTGATAATTGTCCTCTGTACTCCTAGTGTAAATATTCTATTGAAAATCTGCCATTCCAGATACATCATTCACAATGTTTACACTTTACTTCTGATCAATTTGATGATATATATATAATGGATATATAATGGATATATAACGGATATATAACGGATATATAATGGATATATAATGGATATATAACGGATATATAACGGATATATAATGGATATATAATGGATATATAACGGATATATAATGGATATATAACGGATATATAACGGATATATAACGGATATATAATGGATATATAATGGATATATAACGGATATATAATGGATATATAACGAATAAATAACGGATATATAACGGATATATAATGGATATATAACGGATATATAACGGATATATAACGGATATATAACGGATATATAACGGATATATAATGGATATATAACGGATATATAATGGATATATAATGGATATATAACGGATATATAACGGATATATAACGGATATATAACGGATATATAATGGATATATAACGGATATATAACGGATATATAACGGATATATAATGGATATATAACGGATATATAACGGATATATAATGGATATATAACGGATATATAATGGATATATAACGGATATATAACGGATATATAACGGATATATAACGGATATATAACGGATATATAACGGATATATAACGGATATATAACGGATATATAACGGATATATAACGGATATATAACGGATATATAACGGATATATAACGGATATATAACGGATATATAACGGATATATAACGGATATATAACGGATATATAACGGATATATAACGGATATATAACGGATATATAACGGATATATAACGGATATATAACGGATATATAACGGATATACAATGGATATATAACGGATATATAACGGATATATAACGGACAAAAAAATATTTTCTTCCAAAAACAAAGACATTTCTAAGTGACCCCGAAACAAACGACATATAAAGCATAAAACCAAACTAAACGCATCATGATCTGCCTTCTCTTGTTTCAGTTTAATAAACTGTGTTCATAAACATGTTTTCACTTTTTCATTAAGGAATATTGTGTGTAGATTGATCGCAATATGTTTTTATATAACGAATTGTACGCGGGTACAAGCGGCCGAAATGGGTTTTCTCAGAAAGGTGGCTGGCCTATCCCTTAGGGATAGGGTGAGAAGCTCAGTCATCCGAGAGGAACTCGGAGTAGAGCCGCTGCTCCTTTGCATAGAAAGGAGCCAGTTGAGGTGGTTCGGGCATCTTGTACGAATGCCACCTGGGCGCCTCCCTAGAGAGGTGTTCCAGGCACGTCCAGCTGGGAGGAGACCTCGGGGAAGACCCAGGACTAGGTGGAGAGATTATATCTCCACACTGGCCTGGGAACGCCTCGGGATTCCCCAGTCAGAGCTGGCTAATGTTGCCCGGGAAAGGGAAGTTTGGGGTCCCCTGCTAGAGCTGCTACCCCCGCGACCCGACCCCGGTTAAGCAGTTGAAGATGAGATGAGATGAGATGAGATAACGAATTGTAATTCGGTCTATAATAAAAAAAAAGATTTCTTTACAAAGAAACTATATGATAGTTCACCAATGATGGGATTACAATAATTCCCCTTTCATGTAAAATTATTCGTTCAGTATGTTTAAGCTTACTCTGTCAATCAGTTTGCTTCTTCAGACAGGTGATTCGATAATTTCAGATGGATAAAACATTTTAATTAAGCTGGCTGAAAGCTTAATGATTATTATGATTGTTTATGATGGAGACTGCCGTATCTAACTTAACCTTTCACATTTTTAATTGTAAACAGCTTGAGTGACTTTCATTGATATTTGATATAAACTTAAGAGGATGAAAGATTTTGGAAGGTGGTAACCCATGTTAGCAGTAGGAGGAGACATATATTACACAATTCATTTGGGTGACAGGGGCAGTTCTGTTAAAACTTTATTGAAACTTATCTATTTTCTCCTTTCATGTATACAATCAATATTTTATGACACCTCATAAACCTCAGTCAGAATACAATTGAAATCTACATGAGTTCCTGTGAAAGATTTTGCCACTGACAATGATTCTCAATGCCTGTCTAAACCATGTATAAAAGAAGGCATACACAATTGGGTTACAAGCAGAGTTCAAATATCCAAACCAAATAAGTGTATCTTCCACCTCTGGTGGGACAGAGTACAATATGAAAGGATCAATTATGAGGCACAAGAAGAAAGGACTCCAGCATGCAAAGAACACTCCAACCACTATTGCTAGGATATTGGCCCCTTGTCTCTCTTTACGACCAGAGTCTGCCTCTCTAACCTGACGAGACAGATTTTTAATTGACTTCACCTGAGTTCTAGCCACACAATATATCTTAAGGTATAGACACATCAGAATCAGTCCTGGGATGAAGAAAGTGAAGGAGGAGGCAACATCAGCCATTGGACTCATGAATCCTTGGCAGCCTCCAATACACTTAACATAGGTTTCATAAAAATCTTTCCATCCTTTTAGATTCAGTTCATAGAAGATCATTCCATAAGCAAAAATTGCAGGGACCAGCCAACTAGTTGCAACCATGATCAAGACAGTGTTATTGCTGATGATTTGCCGGTACCTCAGTGGCCTACAGACCGCAAAGTAACGATCAATGGAGATGAAGGACAGATGGAAGATGGAGCCAGTGCTTAGCATGGTGTCAGTGCTTGTGTGGAGCGTACACATAAACTCTCCAAGGTACCAACAGCCCAGGACAGAGCGCACAGCACTGCATGGCATTACAAAAACTCCCAGAAGGAGGTCACACACAGCCAGAGAGAGCAGCAGTTGGTTTGTGGATGTTTGGAGCTGCTTGAAGTGTGCAATGGAGGTGATGACCAGCAGGTTTCCCATCACAGTCACCAGTATGGCCAACCCCATTGTAGTGAACATGAGACCCTGAATGCTCAGAGGTCGAGAGTACCTCAAACAAGATCCACTCATAGACTCATAGCAGAATAGAGCCGGTGTTCTGACAGTGCTGCTGAGGTTGGAAATATTAGGGAAATTCATTACACCCAAATAAGGTAAAGCCTGGCAAAAGAAACAATAACAACAAAGTTAAAATGTGTAATTGCAGTAATTGAGTTTAGCAAAATGGACTTGTTACAGAATAAAAACGAACATTATTCTGATTTAGATTCTTGAGAAATTGTGAATGCAATACAAACTACATCCCCTAGAAATACAGTATATTATGAAAAAATAAGGACAAAAGGGACATTTCACTCTGGAAAATAATTCCCATATAAAGAATATTCCATGATTATTATCCCGAAATAAAGAGTATATATGTTTGTATGAATAGGAATAACAGCCCTTCAAAAACAAATTTCCATATGTACCATTTTCAATACCACCGAAAATTCTGAAGGAACATTTTTGGATTTATCATTTAATGTTTTTTGGTTGACTGAAAGGTCAGAAAGAAGAATAAATAAAAGCGGTAGAATCTTATGTCTAATTCTTGTTTGTTTGATAAGACATAGAAGTATTGTAGTGTGACAAGTCTGATGTGCAATTAACATACAAACATCTACTCACCTTTATGTCTAAACATGTATGTAGTTCTTAGCCATCAATACATTGACTTTTATTTCTCCAAATTAAACGTTCAACTCTGGTCAGGATCCTTTCTGCTGAGGGAAACAAAAAGACAAGCAACCATTCTGTTGATAGTTTTAACCAACATGTTTACTCTATTTTCACACAAAATGAAAACGTAATAATGTCACTTCAAGCAAGTATTTACATACCTGCTTTCAATACTTTACCATTGGAAACTAATTTCATGGAGAAATCTTAATTTCTCCATAAAACACGTAAGAGAAGTTTCTACTCTGGTCAGGATCCTTTCTGCTGAGGGAAACAAAAAACAAGCAACCTTTCTGTTGTCACGCAGGTGGTTGAACAGTTGCTTCTAAAGAGATCATGTGTGTGTAACAGATCATGCAAACAAAAGTTTAATCTCACCTGATGAAACTGTCAGTAAACCACAGCTCTCCACCCCCAGTCCAAAGCATTACCAGCTCATACGACTTTTAACTGTACATTATATAAACAGATAAGACACTGCCAAAGGTACGCCTCCAAAATGCTCTACACACATACTTCCTACTGTATAGGAATTGTCAAAGACATCCGCACAAACACACACATACACACACATAAATGGTAAATGGACTGCATTTATATAGCGCATTTCACAGACCCAGGGGCCACCAAAGCGCTTTACATATTGCCTCACAATTCACCCATTCGCTCACACATTCATACACCGACATAGGCAGACACATACACTTGTTGGTTTTACTGTTACATTGTAGGATTCTTTTATTCTCTTAATTTTCTACTTAGGATAAATACCAACAAATACAATTATCGTAAAAAATGTAAAGAAAAAGATGTCCTTATATCTCAACAACAACAAAATGCTATATTGTCTGAAAGAAAACATTGCTCATGACATAATCAGAATATAAAACACTTATTAATTAACTCAGGCAGCCAGCTGCCTTCCTCTTGGTGTTTAATCAGACATTCTGACCATGACAACAGTGGAACAATGTTAATAGTATTTACGACATTTCATCTTTGCCCTACACTGGAGGGCATTCGTAGGCGCCTAAGTAGACATGTCAACTGAATTTGAAGTTGGACCACCTTTCCATTATAGTAGTGCTTTTGTATTCATGACTTGTAGTTCAGTTTATGCCCTTGACTCTGACTGTGCTCTTTCATATTGGTACAGCATACCTTTAGAGGTGTCACAGTTTCTAGTGGGCTAGGACAAAGAATGGAACCCTGGGCTAATTGACAAAGAAAGGAACATAACATAGGTTTCATTAAAATCCCCAGATATAAAAATATAATCTGCCATGACTAAAATTTTGGACAAGAATTCTGGAAAATTACTGAGGAACTGGAACCTGTTTGGCCCAGGAAGCCTGTAAATAGTTGCTATCAGAAACGATTTATTACCCTGGCTGATAATTGTCCTCTGTACTCCTAGTGTAAATATTCTATTGAAAATCTGCCAATTCCAGATACATCATTCACAATGTTTACACTTTACTTCTGATCAATTTGATGTTATATATAATGGATATATAATGGACCAAAAATTATTTTATTCCAAATACAAAGACATTTCTAAGTGACCCCAAAACATACGACATTATAAAGCATAAAACCAAACTAAACCCATCATGATCAGCCTTCTCTTGTTTCAGGGTAATAAACTGTGTTTATTAACATGTTTTAACCTTTTCATTAAGGAATATTGTGTGTAGATTGATCGCAATCTGTTTTTATATAACGAATTGTAATTCTGTCTATAATAAAAAATATTTTTTTTACAAAGCAACTCAATGATAGTTCACCAATGATGGGATTACAATAATTCCCCTTTCATGTAAAATTATCCGGTCAGTATGTTTAAGCTTACTCTGTCAATCAGTTTGCTTCTTCAGACAGGTGATTCGATAAATTCAGATGGATAAAACATTTTAATTAAACTGGCTGACAGCTTAATGATTATTATGATTGTTTATGATGGAGGACTGCCGTATCTAACTTAACCTTTCACACATTCTTAATTGTTAACAGCTCGAGTGACTTCCATTCATATTTGATATAAACTTAGAGGATGAAAGATTTTGGAAGTTTGTAACCCATGTTAGCACTAGGAGGAGACATATTACACAATTCAACTGGGTGAAAGGGGCAGTTTTGTTAAAACTTTATTGAAACTTATCTCTTTTCTCCTTTCATGTATACAATCAATATTTTATGACACCTCATACAATAATATCCACATAAACCTCAGTCAGAATACAATTGAAATCTACATGAGTTCCTGTGAAATATTTTGCCACTGACAATGATTCTCAATGCCCTTCTAAACCATGTATAAAAGAAGGCATACACAATTGGGTTAAAAGCAGAGTTCAAATATCCAAACCAAATAAGTGTATCTTCCACCTCTGGTGGGACAGAGTACAATATGAAAGGATCAATTATGAGGCACAAGAAGAAAGGACTCCAGCATGCAAAGAACACTCCAACCACTATTGCTAGGATATTGGCCCCTCGTCTCTCTTTACGACCAGAGTCTGCCTCTCTAACCTGACGAGACAGATCTTTAATGGACTTCACCTGAGTTCTGGCCACACAATATATCTTAAGGTATAGACAAATCAGAATCAGTCCTGGGATGAAGAAAGTGAAGGAGGAGGCAACAGCAGCCATTGGACTCATGAATACTTGGCAGCCTCCAATACACTTAACATAGGTTTCATAGAAATCTTCCCATCCTTTTAGATTCAGTTCAGAGAAGATCATTCCATAAGCAAAAATAGCAGGGACCAGCCAACTAGTAGCAACCATGATCAAGACAGTGTTATTGCTGATGATTTGCCGGTACCTCAGTGGCCTACAGACCGCAAAGTAACGATCAATAGAGATGAAGGATAGATGGAATATGGAGGCAGTGCTTAGCATGATGTCAGTGCTTGTGTGGAGCTTACACATAAACTCTTCAAGGTACCAACAGCCCAGGACAGAGCGCACAGCACTGCATGGCATTACAAAAACTCCCAGAAGGAGGTCACACACAGCCAGAGAGAGCAGCAGTTGGTTTGTGGATGTTTGGAGCTGCTTGAAGTGTGCAATGGAGGTGATGACCAGCAGGTTTCCCATCACAGTCACCAGTATGGCCAACCCCATTGTAGTGAACATGAGACCCTGAATGCTCAGAGGTCGAGAGTACCTCAAACAAGATCCACTCATAGACTCATAGCAGAATAGAGCCGGTGTTCTGACAGTGCTGTTGAGGTTGGAAATATTAGGGAAATTCATTACACCCAAATAAGGTAAAGCCTGGCAAAAGAAACAATAAGAACAGAGTTAAAATGTGTAATTGCAGTAATTGAGTTTAGCAAAATTGACTTGTTACAGATTGAAAACTGAACATTATTCTGATTTAGATTTTATGAATGCAATACAAGCTACATCCCCTAGAAATACAGTATATTATGAAAAAATAAGGACAAAATGGGCACAAAAGGGACATTTCGCGCTGGAAAAGTATTTCCCATATAAAGAATATTCCATTGTTATTATCCCGAAGAATCTCTGATATATAGAAACAATTTTTCTGAGGATGTATACGAAATAGTTTAAACCAACATGTATTCCTTATGCATTCGGATTTAAATGAAAATGTAATAACATCCTTTTCATAAAAATTTCCATAAATACCATGTTCAATATCACAGCATGTTCTGAAGGGACATTTTTGGATTCATGTTTAATCTTTTATTGTTGTTTGAAAGGTCAGAAAGAGTGTAATGTCTAATTCTTGTTCATTTGATAAGACATATAATTGCTGTAGTGTGAAAAGACTGATGTGCAATTAACATACAAACATATACTCACCTTTATGTCTAAACATGTAAGTAGTTCTTAGCCATCAATACACATATTCCTCCATATGAAACGTTAAAATCAAACTAAAGTTGATCTTCAACTCTGGTCAGGATCCTTTCTGCTGAGAGAAACAAAAAGACAAGCAACCATTCTGTTGTCACGCAGGTGGTTGAACATTTGCTTCTAAAGAGATCATGTGTGTGTAACAGATCATGCAAACAAACGTTTAATCTCACCTAATGAAACTGTCAGTAAACCACAGCTCTCCACCCCAAGTCCAAAGCATTACCAGCTCATACGACTTCTCTGTGCATTATATAAACAGATAAGACGCTGTTAAAGGTACGCCCCCAAAATGCCCCACACACATACTTTCTACTGCGTAGGAATTGTCAAAGACATCCGCACAAACACACAAATTCACTTGTTGGTTTTACTATAACATTGTATGACTCTTTTATGTTATTATTTTTCTACATTGGAAAAACAAATACAGTAACAGTAAAATATGTTAAGAAAAGTATGTCCTTATTTTTCAACAACAACAAAATGCTGTATTGTCAGAAAGAAAATGATATAATTAGAATATAAAACACTTATTAATTAACTCAGGCAGCCAGCTGCCTTCCTCTTGGTGTTTAATCAGACATTCTGACCATAACAGTGGAACAATGTTAATAGTATTTACGACATTTCCTCTTTGCCCTACACTGGAGGGCATTCTTAGGTGCCTAAGGAGACCAGTCAACTGTTTTGAAGTTAGACCACCTTTCCATTATAGTAGTGCTTGTGTATTCATGGCTTGTAGTTCAGTAAATGCCCTTGACTCTGACAGTGGTTTTTCATATTGCTACAGCATACCTTTAGAGGTGTCACGATTCCTAGTTGGCTAGGACAAAGAATGTAACACTGGGCTAAATGACAAAGAAAGGAACCAAGCTTCTCCGAAATTGATTGATTACCTCTATAAACTTGTCATGGCTTTAGCAGATCAATTGATGTGGCTGAATCAATTTCATAAAGTCATTTCTATAATACGTAGTGTAGCTCTGTCTGTGTTCATTTTCAAAATGCATGTTTCTGTCATGGTCAGTGTCACACGCAAATTATTTTGTCTATATAAAATGTATGATTTGCAAATTGCATTAAAATTGACCATCATTTGCAGTGTTTATTTATTAAGTTAGAAATTCAGTAGGAACTAAGTGCAGTAAACTTCTTAAGACTTTGGCTCTCTTTTGAAGCATGTTGGATATAAAATGAAACACATTCAATGGGGTTAATTGATTAAGCTTGACCAGAAATCTTAGTTTGGTGAAATGCCCCTTATTTTTAAAACATTAAAAAAACCTCCCTCATTATTTTAACAAGACATGTAGCTAGTGAAAATAGGCACCTAGTGTGTTTCTTTTTCAAGAGTATATGTTTTTTCAAGTAACTCTGCCCAGCTTTACCAAATCACTAATTCTCACAAATAATTTTACTTAAGTTAAGCTTCTTTACAGGTCAGTTATCAACAGGCATCAGTTAATCTATCAGTTCGAGCTTCTGCATATTAATTCCCTGTTTTAGGTTTTGTTTATGCTGGTTTAAAGTTAGGGCCGACTGTCACGGATTGGGTTAAGGAAAAGCACAGGCGCAGAGCTGGTGTGAAACATTGAACAGTATTTATTAAAACAAACCAACAAAAACAACGAAACGAAGCAGCCGCAAACAATGACACAAACCACATCAATGAACCACTCAAGTAATTGACAAAATAGCCATTTAAATATTAATTAGAGGAAAATACTAAAAGGAAAAAAATCGGAATCCCAATGTCCCCCATAGTCCTAAGCTCTGAACCCTTCAAACTTTATAGGCGTCTCATGGAAAGTGATTGAGTGCAAGGCTGCATGGGCACAAAATGCTCTCTCTGATCCTGACTCCGGCTGTTTTTTCGGGACCATTTTCAAAATAATTGCCAGCCTACTATAAAACTTCGCCAGGCACCGCGCAATCCGACGGACCACCAAGCTTGGGAAGTTGAGGGGGGGCACCATAGTTACGTTCTAGCACAATTAAATACTCTTGATCCGCCCGTTTTTTTATAAACACCGCTAAAAGTGCCTAAAAATATTTCTATACAGAAATAATATTGGCATTATAATTATTATGACTATGATGATTGATTTTTCATTAGGCTATTTTTGGTGCCCCCCCAGCACTTGGTGCCCTACGCACAGCTCGTGGTGGGAGCGGAGGCGCAGTTGGTTGCTCTTTCCATGCTTGTTTCTTCTAAGACAATGGGGACTTATGGGAAGGGTGCATAAAGGGCTCAACATTTTTGCCAGAGCTCTCACGCACGATTTGACGTTGGGACAGCCCTACGCCCTCACAGACTTAGCGAGAATCTGCTTCGAAGTCCGTGAGTCTGTGAGTGTGACATTGTGATTGGGGCTCTACGACAAACCAAAGACCGACAGGACGCATTGGGGAAGCAGGAACTTAAATAGGGTCTGGGATGAGTGAAAACAGGACCGGGCTTTAAGGAACAAATCCAGGTGTCTGTGATGAAATGAGTCCAGGTGTCTGTGATGAAATGAGGGGGAAAAAGCTTTGGATTCACCAGAACATCACAGGTAGCTTGTTATACCGTACATGATTAAAATGTAGATGAACATAGAAAAAACATTGCTTCCGATATTATCCAACAGCAGTAATTATTGGACAAACTCCAACAAACTCAAACTAGGTGTAGTGCAAAATAAAAGCCAGGCCCAGAGCATGATAATCTGTTTTAAAAGGTTCATTTAAAGTAAAGCAAACTGCAAACAGTCGTACGTGGTGTTTATTTTACACACAAAACAAACACAAGACACCAATACGAAAACATATTGTAACTTAAAAAAGGCATGCTTACACAAAGCGACTTAAAACTTTACAAAACATACAGTGCACAGCTTGATAAACAAAACTCACCTCTGCGACACGTAACATTCTATTAATCACAAGCACTCGTGTGCATATTCAGGGACCTTAAAAGGCGCACTGATCAACTACCCTATGCCCGGGGCTTAGCTAAACCCAAAACAGCTGTGCTCCTAATCAACATTACACACAGAAGTGCTCTCCCATTAATACCCTGTGACAACACAGCTCAACCATATGTGACAACACATAAAAATGAAAATGAGCATAACTGTGACAAACTAATAACATACAAACAGCAATCTTTTACAACACTCACCCTATACATTAATGTGCATATAAACAATATCCAACACTGTGCACCAAGACCCATAGATTTAAATAACAACCTTAATCACAGAATCTAAGCTGTGCCCACTCTATTTACCCACATGAGAAACAGGTGACTTAAAAAATACAACTGGCCCATAGGGTACTGCAATACCCTCCTAGCCCACTAGACGTTCTCAGTAGGCTAGGAATCGTTACACAAACTGCATCTGAGTTCATCGGGTGACATACATGATGTATTCATTGTGTACAAGAAATATACAGTACATTTAAGTCATTGTAGATACTCCTTTCCAGAGTCACTTAGAATAGTATGGAAATTTATGTTTTACCAGTGATATAGTTTACCAGTGACTTGAGAATATAGTTCCCAATAAAAGCAAATGTATAAAGAAAAAACAAAAATAACGATGGGGAGTATAACAGGGGCTTATTTTCTGCAACTTTTGAATAAGGAGCAATTCATTATGTTCAACATTGGTGGACCAAGCACAAGAAATAACTCTTTAAATAATTTAGTTGGAATTGGCTCTAGTTGACAATTGGTTGACTTCATGAACTCATTATTAATTTTGCAAATGTTTCAATAGACACAGTTGCAAAAGATTCAAGGGTCGCCAGTGCACTAAGTCAGGGCTGCTCGGCAAGCTCTCAGGATGACAAATTTAAAGCACAGTTTAAAGTACAGCTTATTGTTTTCTTATGGTAATTATTTCTTCATCAAAGTAGTTCATGTGTTCATCACAGCTATTATGTGAAGACCCACGTCATTGGTTACACATTGCTTTTTAGTTAGTTTTGCAACTTTGTCAAACAGACATATTTCATTATTTTATTTCTCCAGTTTCTTAGATAGGGGAAATAGGCTGATGCGTATTTAAGGTGTTGCACAGTACTATCAATCCAGGCTAGTCTAAATACTTCCAACTTGGTGTTGCGCCACTTTCGATCCAATTTTCTGTAGGCTTGCTTAAGTGCTCTAGTAGTGACTGTGTACCAGGAAGCAAGTTTCTTGGTGCATATAGCTTTTGTTTTTAGCGGTGCCACATTATCTAAAGTCTTATGCAATGTTTCATTTAAATCCTCTATTAGATTATGTACTAATGTATTAACTCTATAAATATTTAGCAGGCCAAGCGAGACTGTGAGTGCATCAGGAAATCTATTAGTAGTTGTAGAGTTTATACCACAGGTCTTAAATATCTCTACCTGGGGGGACAAAGCGCCACATGTTGTGGTGCTAAATGTGATAATATTATGGTCCGATAAGCCAGGATTCGGAGGAAATATAGAAAGATCAAGTACATTTATTTCCCTTTGATAACACAAAATCTAAGTTATGATTGTGAAAATGTTTGAGTTGTGAGACATGGACAAAAAACCTACTGATTTAGGGTCATCGTTTTTTTCCATGTGGATATTAAAATATCTAGAGATTAAAATAGAATCTGCCATGACTAAAATGTTGGACAAGAAATCTGGAAACTCACTGAGGAACTGGAACCTGTTTGGCCCAGGAGGCCTGTAAATTAGTAGCTATCAGAAACTATTTGTTACCCTGGCTGATAATTGTCCTCTGTACTCCTATTGAAAATATTCTATAGAAAATCTGCTGATTCTAGATACATCATTCACAATGTCTACACTTTACTTCTGATCAATTTAATGATATATATATACATATATAATGGATATATAATTGACAAAAAATGATTTTCCTCCAAAAACAAAGACATTTCTATGTGACCCCAAACTTTTGAACGATAGTTTATGTCTCGCCTTGAAAAATACATGTTTTGCATTAACTAAGGCAAATGTATAATAAATATAAATTTTTCTTGCTAGATGGTCAATTTGATTTGTTCCTTGATACCAAGCAACCTTATAAAAATCTTTTCTCCATGTAGTCCTACTCTGATAACGAGAAGATGACATAATTGATGCCAACTAATTTGTTTATTATGGTGATCTCCAATGTTTGTCTTTCTGATACTTAAGTTATATATTTAATTCTTAAACGCAATTGGTGAAATCATGCATATTTAATAAATACACAAAAAACAAATAAAGCAAAGAACCAAACTAAACGCATCATTTCTGTCTTCTCTTGTTATTGATTGATAAACTGTTTATAAACATGTTTCACTTTTTCATTAAGGTATATTGTGTGTAGATTGATCGCAATCCATTTTATATAATGAATTGTAATTCTGTCTTTAATTAAAAAAACACATTTTACGAAGTGACTCTATGCTCGTTCACTAATGTTGGGATTACAATAATTCCCTTTCATGTAAAACTATCCGGTCAGTATGTTTAAGCTTACTCTGTCAATAATTTAGCTTCTTCTGACAGGTGATTCGATGAATTGAGATGGATAAAACATTTTAAATAAGCTGGCTGACAGCTTAATGAGTATTACGATTGTTTATGATGGACACTGCATTATCTAACTTAACCTTTCACACATTCTTAATTGTAAACAGCTTGAGTGACCTTCATTCATATTGGATATAAACTTAGAGGATGAAAGATTTTGGAAGTTTGTAACCCACGTTAGCACTAGGAGGAGACATATTACACAATTCAACTGGGTGACACGGGCAGTTTTGTTAAAACGTTATTGAAACTTATCACTTTTCTTCTTTCATGTATACAATCAATATTTTATGACACCTCATACAATAATATCCACATAAACCTCAGTCAGAATACAATTGAAATCGGCAGGAGTTCCTGTGAAATATTTTGCCACTGACTATGATTTTCAATGCCCTTCTAAACCATGTATAAAAGAAGGCATACACAATTGGGTTAAAAGTAGAGTTCAAATATCCAAACCAAATAAGTGTATCATCCACCTGTGGTGGGACAGAGTACAATATGAAAGGATCAATTATGAGGCTCAAGAAGAAAGGACTCCAGCATGCAAAGAACACTCCAACCACTATTGCTAGGATATTGGCCCCTCGCCTCTCTTTTTGACCAGAGTCTGCCTCTCTAACCTGACGAGACAGATCTTTAATGGACTTGGCCTGAGTTCTGGCCACACAATATATCTTAAGATATAGACACATCAGAATCAGTCCTGGGATGAAGAAAGTGAAGGAGGATGCAACAGCAGACATTGGACTCATGAATACTTGGCAGCCTCCAATACACTTAACATAGGTTTCATAGAAATCTTCCCATCCTTTTAGATTCAGTTCAGAGAAGATCATTCCATAAGCAAAAATAGCAGGGACCAGCCAACTAGTTGCAACCATGATCAGGACAGTGTTATTGCTGATGATTTTCCGGTATCTCAATGGCCTACAGACTGCAAAGTAACGATCAATGGAGATGAAGGACAGATGGAAGATGGAGACAGTGCTTAGCATGATGTCAGTGCTTATGTGGAGCTTACACATAAACTCTCCAAGGTACCAACAGCCCAGGACAGAGCGCACAGCACTGTTCGGCATTACAAAAACTCCCAGAAGGAGGTCACACACAGCCAGAGAGAGCAGCAGTTGGTTTGTGGATGTTTGGAGCTGCTTGAAGTGTGCAATGGAGGTGATGACCAGCAGGTTTCCCATCACAGTCACCAGTATGGCCAACCCCATTGTAGTGAACATGAGACCCTGAATGCTCAGAGGTCGAGAGTTCCTCAAACAAGATCCACTCATAGACTCATAGCAGACAAGAGCTGGTGTTCTAACAGTGCTGCTGAGGTTGGAAATATTAGGGAAATTCATTACACCCAAATAAGGTAAAGCCTGGCAAAAGAAACAATAAGAACAGAGTTAGAATGTGTAATTGCAGTAATTGAGTTTAGCAAAATTGACAAAATTGAAATCAAACTTTATTCTGATTTAGATTCTTGAGGCTTTTGTGAATGCAATACAACCTACATCGCCTAGACATACAGTATAGGGGATGCTCTGGAAAATAATTCCCATATAAAGAATATTCCATGGTTATAATCCCGAATAAACTTAAGGACCTATCTGATGTATAGAGTCAAGTTTTGTGAGGATGTATACGAAACAGTTTAAACCAACATGTATTCTATATGCATTTGGATTTAAATGAAAAAAACAATTTCCATAAATACCATTTTTAATATCACAATATGTTCTGATGGAACATTTTTGGATTCATGTGTAATTTTTGAAAGGTCAGAAAGAGTCTAATGTCTAATTCTTGTCTTTGTTTGATAAGACAGAGTGCTGTAGTGTGAAAAGACTGATGTGCAATTAACATACAAACATATACTCACCTTTATGTCTAAACCTGTATGTAGTTCTTAGCCATCAATACATTGACTTTTATTTCTCCATAGGAAACATTAAAGTTCATCTTCAACTCTGGTCAGGATCCTTTCTGCTGAGAGAAACAAAAAGACAAGCAACCATTCTGTTGTCACGCAGGTGATTGAACAGTAGTTTCCAAATAGATCATGTGTGTTTAGATCATGCAAACAAAAGTTTAATCTCACCTGATGAAACTGTTAGTAAACCACAGCTCTCCACCCCCAGTCCAAAGCATTACCAGCTCATACGACTTTTCTCTGTGCATTATATAAACAGATAAGATGCTGTTAAAGGTACGCCCCCAAAATGCCCCACACACATACTTTTTAGTAGGAATTGTCAAAGACATCCGCACAAACAAACACACACACATTCACTTGTTGGTTTTACTATAACATAGTATGACTTTTTTATGTAATTAATTCTCTACTTTGGCTAAAAACTAACAAATACAATAAACGTAAAAAAAAATGTATAAGAAAAATATGTCCTTATTTCTCTACAACAACAAAATACTGTATCGTCAGAAAGAAAACTTAGCCCACGACATAATTAAAATATAAAACACTTATTAATTAACTCAGGCAGCGAGCTGCCTTCCTCTTGGTGTTCAATCAGACATTTTGTCCATGACAACAGTGGAACAATGTTAATAGTATTTACGACATTTCCTCTTTGCCCTACACTGGAGGGCATTCTTAGGTGCCTAAGGAGACCAGTCAACTGCTTTGAAGTTAGCCCACCTTTCCATTATAGTAGTGCTTGTGTATTCATGACTTTTAGTTCAGTAAATGCCCCTGACTGACAGTGCACTTTTTTGCTACTATATTGCTACTGCATATCTTTAGAGGCCTCTAGAGGGCAATTTTACAATGCCGACAGGCCGGCGTAAAGTACAAAACTCCAGAAAGCCTGCCATCCTCTGCTTTCCATGACCATTTTAATTTCACTAGTAAGGCTAGGGCATCATACGTGTTTTCACACTGTTTCCTAGTACCCTTGTTTGGGAAACACTGGGCTTATTGACAAAGTAAGGAACCAAGCTTTTCCGAAATTGATTGATTACCGCTGTAAACTTGTCATGGCTCTAGCAGATCAATTGATGTGGCCGAATCAATTTGCCATGTCACTTCTATAGTACATACTGTAGCTATGACTGTGTTCATTCTCAAATTGCTTGTTTCTGTCATGGTCAGCGTCATACTGAAAATAATCTGTATAAAATGTATGATTAGCAAATTGCATTGAAATTGGCCATCATTTGCAGTGTTTATTGATTAAGTTAGTTAAGAACTAAGTGAAGTCAATCACATGGAAAGTGATGGTGTGCAAAAGTCAACAATGGCTCAAAATGCTGTAAATAGGAGTTCTTCTTTTTCTCTTAAGAGGCAGATTTTTTTCCAGCTTTCGGGCATCTCTTGGTTACCTCTCGTGTTTCACGTCAAAACACAGTGAACTCTGGGCAATTCCTTCAGGCCAATTCAGAGAGAATGGGGACTTACGGAAAGGGTGGGTAACAGGTTAAAATGTTCTGCCAGAGAGCCCTCGCGCATGATTTGATGGTGGGACAGCCCTAAGCCCTCACAGACTTAGTGAGAATGCCCTTCGAAGTCCATGAGTCTGTGAGTGTGGACATTGGGATTTGATTTGAGCTCTACGACAACCAAAGACTGACAGGATACAATGGGGAAACAGGAACTTAAATAGGGTCAGTGATAAGGGAAAACAGGAGCGGGGATAAGGAACAAAAGCATCACACTTTGAAAAGCTTTGGATTCACCAGAACATTACAGGTAGCTTGTTATACCGGACATAATTAAAATTTCAAAATGTAGATGAACATAGAAAAAACATACCTTCCCATATAACCCAACAGCAGTTATTATTGGACAAACTCCAACAAACTCAAACTTCGTGTGATCTTGGTTTTGCATCTCGCTCCCTTACGCACTTCACCCAAAGAGTTTGCAAAAATTATTTTGAAAATCTGCCAATTCCAGCTACATTATTCTCAATGTCTACACTTTATTTTTGATCAATTTGATGTTATTTTACTGGACAAAAAAGATTTTCTTCCAAAAACAAAGACATTTCTAAGTGACCCTAAACTTTTGAACGGTAGTGTGTCTCGCTTGGCAAATACATGTTTTGCATCAACTAAGGCAAATTCATAATCTGTATTAATTTACCTTGCTGGCGAATACTTTTTATGTGTTTCTTGATAATAAAAACCTTTTTTAAAATCAGCTTTTTTCAAGGTAGTCCTACTTTGATGACTAGAAGATGCATCGCAATTGATGCCAATTAAGTTGTTGATTATAGGGATAGCCACTCTAAATAAAATATCTAGCCATTATTTACATTAGTCTGTTGTCAATCATTTGGTTTTATACAAACTCTACTTTTGTTTGTCTTTCTGATATTTAGGTCAAATATTTAATTCTTAAACGTTCTTGGCGAAATCCGGCATAGTTAATGAATACACAAACTACAAATAAAGCATGAAACCAAACTAAACGCATTATAAGCCTTCTCTTGATTCAGATTAATAAATCAGCCCAAATTTCTCAAAAGATGTTTTCACTTTTTCATTAAGGTATAATGCGTGTAGATTGAGAGCAATACATTTTTATAATGAATTGTAATTCTGTCTATAATAAAAAAGACATTTAACAAAGCTCTACAATTGTTCACTCATGTTGTGATTACAATAATTCCCCTTTAAAAATATCCAGTCAGTATATATAAACTTACTCTGGCAATCATTTTGTTTCTTCAGACATGTGATTCGATAAATTCAGATGGTAAAAATGTAAGCTGACTGACAGCTTAATGATTATTACGATTGTTTATGATGTTCACTGCAGTATCTAACGTAACCTTTCACACATTCTTAATTGAGTGACTTTCATTTATCTTTGACATAAACTTAGAGGATGAAAGTTTGTAACCCATGTAAGCACAAGGAGGAGACATTAAACAATTCAACTGGGTGACAAGGATATTTTTGTTAACTTTATTAAGGCTTTACAATCTCTTTTTGTGTATACAATCATTATTTTATGACACCTCATACAAACTTATCCGCTTCAACCTCAATCAGAATACAGTTTAAATCTACATGAGTTCCTGTGAAAGATTTTTCCACTGACAATGATTCTCAATGCCTGTCTAAACCATGTATAAAAGAAGGCATACACAATTGGGTTAAAAGTAGAGTTCAAATATCCAAACCAAATAAGTGTATCTTCCACCTGTGGTGGGACAGAGTACAATATTAAAGGATCAATTATGAGGCACAAGAAGAAAGGACTCCAGCATGCAAAGAACACTCCAACCACTATTGCTAGGATATTGGCCCCTCGTCTCTCTTTACGACCGGAGTCTGCCTCTCTAACCTGACGAGACAGATCTTTAATGGACTTGACCTGAGCTCTGGCCACAAAATATATCTTAAGGTATAGACAAATCAGAATCAGCCCTGGGATAAAGAAAGTGAAAGAGGAGGCAAGAGCAGCCATTGGACTCATGAAAACCTGGCAGCCTCCAAAACAACGCACATAGGTTAGATTTAGTTCCGAAAAAATAATTCCATGAGCAAAAATAGCAGGGACCAGCCAACTAGTAGCAACCATGATCAAGACAGTGTTATTGCTGATGATTTGCCGGTACCTCAGTGGCCTACAGACCGCAAAGTAACGATCAATGGAGATGAAGGACAGATGGAAGATGGAGGCAGTGCTTAGCATGATGTCAGTGCTTGTGTGGAGCTTACACATAAACTCTCCAAGGTACCAACAGCCCAGGACAGAGCGCACAGCACTGCATGGCATTACAAAAACTCCCAGAAGGAGGTCACACACAGCCAGAGAGAGCAGCAGTTGGTTTGTGGATGTTTGGAGCTGCTTGAAGTGTGCAATGGAGGTGATGACCAGCAGGTTTCCCATCACAGTCACCAGTATGGCCAACCCCATTGTAGTGAACATGAGACCCTGAATGCTCAGAGGTCGAGAGTACCTCAAACAAGATCCACTATCAGACTCATAGCAGACAAGAGCCGGTGTTCTAACAGTGCTGCTGAGGTTGGAAATATTAGGGAAATCCATTACACCCAAATATTGTAAAGCCTGGCAAAAGAAACAGCATGAGAGATAAAATATGTTATTTCATTTATTACATACATGTTCATCCTTCATCACCTTCAATAATGTTTGCATAAATTGACTTTTACTTACTACATTTTGCTTACATTCTACACAGTCTGTTGACAATCCAGTTAATTCAATATAACCCCAATAGGGACATTTGGTTTTTCAAAAAATTAAAAAAAAATATCATGATTTCATTAGCTTGGTGGAAATCAACAATAAACTGACAAGACTAAACTGTCTGTTAAACTACTAATTCCAAATTTGATCAGTTTGACTTCACAGAAGTTTTAAAAAATACTCTAGAACTATATGGTTCTTGACCTAAAGGTCAGAAAGAAGAATAAAAAGCTTTGGAATCTCACGTCTTATTCTTGTTTCTTTGATAATACATACATAGAAATAGACAGACTTTTCAATTAAATACTAAAAACATATACTCACCTCAACATTCTCTGCATTTAATTCACCATCCTGATTTCTCCATAACAAGAACAAAGAAAGACAGGTTAATGAAGTGTCAGCTTTTGACAGATTACTTTCAGCTATAGGAAAAAAAGAAAACAAGCAAACATTCTTAAGTCATGCTGAAGTTGTAAAAAAAATCTTAGAAAAGGATGGCAAAAAATATCACCTAATAATTGTCAGCAAACCACCACTCCAATAGTTCTGTATAAAGCACAACCAGCACATCTGGCTCCTCTGTGCAATATATTAACACAGGCACTGTCAAAGGAACGCCCCAAAAAAGGATGACAAATGTTTTTTTTGCAACTGTTTAATATTCTGTATTTTTTCATTACCATTTAAATCAAAGTTTTAGTCAGCACAGATGCCTACTGTAGTTTTCTGTTGAAAATAAATAACCATTACTAATGGGAACAAAAATGCCTTTGTATTTATACAGAATCATTCTAACTGTACAATGAGCTAATACATTGCACTGATTCTTTAACAATTTTAGCGTATTGATTGACACATAAAAGTTGGGCTTGTGGATTTTACTGTGTAATAACTCAAAATCAAAATGAATGTCATTGGGAGTTGCTGCCACCGATCAAAACTGAAGTCCATAATCCAAGTGAATAATCAGTCAAACACAAAAATAAAATCTACAAATAGTTTAGAAGGAATTCAAAATACAACAGAGAGAAAATAAAGTCAATGAATGGTGAAAACAACTTTGCCAGCAAAAACAGCCTGAGATTATTTCAATATGTCAATTGCGGTGAAGATGAGACTGGACTTTACATGAAGCCCTGCACCCCATCGTCCTGGGTAGCTCCCCTGTCAACTCTGTGGGGTCCTTTTGCTGTCACCACCGCACAGGACCAGAAGTGGTTGCTATACATCACTTTTCTCACTAAGAAAGCACAATAGAGGAAGTACTTTAAAGTTTAAACTGTCACCCAGGAATTTGTAGCTGGCCACACGTTCCACCGTGGTCTAATCAATGAGAACTGGGGCATGTATACCGCTATTTGTCTTCCTATATTCCACAATCAGTTATTTTTTCTTGGCATTGATGGCCGGGTTGTTATCTGTGCACCAAGCATCTAGGTGCTTGACCTCGTGTGTATTGATTATGTCAGTAATAGGCCAGAACAAATGACAAATTTTTTCTAAACTAGCTTTCTGATTCAGATTCTGTTAGCAGCTTGAATATATCTATAGCAGCTTGGCATACAAAACTTTTTTCATGTAAGTCAGGGACCTATTTTTTCTACCTAATTGGATAGCAGATTTGACTTGGCCACTCCATGACATTTTCCATTTGATTTTAAAGCTACTTCAGACACACTGTATATGATTTTTTCAAGTCCCAAGTGTCTTATAGACTGCAGCAGGTGTTCTTTTTCTCTCCAATTTTGCCCTCTATTTTTACCTGCTTTCCAGGCCCTGTCACAGAGAAGCATCCACGTGCTTCACAGTAGGGAGGATGTTCTCTGGATGTAGTGCTGTGTTAGGGTTATGTTAAAAAATTCTACATTGGTTATGAAAATTTCTTCTACTTTGTCTCATTGTCTCCCAGATGCTGTCTGACAATCACCGGATGAAACTTATGTTTTTGTCAACAGCCACTTTCTTATTGCCAGTCTCTTATCAAAGCCAATTTTGTGAAACCCCTAAGCTGATGGGTACTCACAGTGTCTCCCATCATGATGCCTTGGAAGACTGCAACTCCTAGGAAGTTGACTTAGGAGGTACCCAGTCTAGAGTTCTCGCTAAGACAGATTCACAGTTTATTTGTAAATAATAGACATTACTTTCCCACCCCCGATTTGTGCTTTGAAGTACCTTAATCCAGAGTTGGAGCTAGAAGTACGGTGAAGACGCCTGCCCGTAGGGGGCGGTAGAATGGCTTCGGAGGGAGCTCTGACAGTTGCTTTGACGGTTACTATTGGTCATTTCGGGGTGTCATAGCAGAGGCGATTCTAATCCAATTGAACATTTTAATTATGTTTTATACCTGTAATTAATTTGATTTGACACAGATGATGGAACGGAGTCAGTTGAACAGGAATACAGCTTTATTTAGTTGCATGCATCTTGACAGATTGCCCACTCTTTACCCTCAGATATAATAAAACAAAGTCTTTACAATACCAGCTAAATGCTGATAGACTGGGAATGGTGATGCTGAGGTCTTTCCTGGCATCTAACAATTTGTTGCTTGTTAATAATCCAGGTTGATATTTTAATATTAGTGTCTGCCATGTCTGTAAGCCCTTAGATTTAAAATAAAATCTGTTTAACACATTGGCTCTGCTGGACTTGAGCAGGGTAGGTTTGACATGTCACTTTTTGTTCGCTGCAGGGGTGAAAGTGATCCAATCAAATTTCACCTACGTAACAATGAATATCTTAAATGCTAGATTAGTCTGATGTGTGACAATTCACAAATAGGCTAATAGAAAATGAAGGGAACACATAACTGTGTAGTTCTTGCAAGTAAGGCATTTTCATTTTAATAGAAGTCGTTTCTGAATCAGAATCTGAAGTTTTTTATTACAACAAACACATTTTTTGTTCTGACCGGTAAGAGCACACTTTTATGCAACTTTGAAAATCAGTCAAACCCCCCTGAAGTCAAGCTGACGTTCCAGGGTTTCTCTGATCGACTAACTCTACATCGAGATCCATCAGACATGTGTTTTGACAGTTGCTTGCGCGATTGTTTATGTGCGCCACCCATACTTTTCACACCTTCCAAACCGTGGGACTCGTTAGCTCCTAACACAGCCAGGTGTCTAGCAGGCTGTTCTAACCACCAGGTGCATTTGCCAATGCTTTGTGTACCTCAGAGACTTATCAAACAAACACATTGAATCGCTCTTGAGGCCAGTTGGCTTTTTGAAGGTCTTTGGCCAATTTAGTGAAGCATAATCGCTGAATAAATACAGTTTCATGTGTTCTTTGGTCAATCGATAATGTTATCAATCTACCGTTGATCGGCAACACAGATAAGCAAAACCTGCCCCAGGTTCAGACAGGTTGCTGCACACATTCAGTATAACAGCTGTACAGTCAACCGAGTACTTGAGTCTGAAGGTAGATTATGTCACCACTGACGTATCCAGAACACAATTTGGCTCCGGTCATCTTTTAGACGAACATCATTTCCGTCTAGCCCAAAGTCGACTGACAGTTGGAAATGTTACAAACTGTCCGCTATTACATGACGATGTTGGACCAAAGTCCGCTGGCCCGAAAAAATGTACAAAAAGGGAAATCTGTTTTAGATTCAGAAGTGCGTATGCTAAGTTGGCCAGCATGAATTGTCTCTGGAGCCTCTCGCTGCTTCACCTGGTTACCCTCTGGGCAAACGCGGCGTTGATTACCGAAAATGGCCTACCCATCCTCTGGGACCAGGCGTCCAGTCAGCTGTCAGACCTGCCGCAGGCAGACAACGTGGTCACTGTTAACCCCTGGAACTACCTGCACAGGATGAGTCTGTACAGGATAATGCTGAGCTCCACCAACAGATACATGGGCTCCATAGGAAGCACTGAGGCTGACAGCCCGTTATGGGGCCTGCCTCTGCAGCTGGGCTGGAAACTCAGATCAGGTATGTTGAGCCGCCGTTAGCATTGCGTTGGGTGGCTGTTCAATATGTCGTCGGGGATTTACTACTACATCACTCCTGTTCACTTGGTTCTGAGGGATATGTGTGTCCTGGCGAGATGTTTTTGTGGGGAATGAAAAAGCAAAAGACACAATACTGGATCCTCTTTGGTTCCGATAGGGCGGTTGGTGGATCCCACCGGTGCCACAACATGCGGACAGGAAGTCGATCCCATGTGCATTTCTGCTAAGAGCTGGTGGTCATGTAAGTATAGTTATTTATGTTTAACACGCAGGCCCTGAACACGCAGGCCCTGTGAGGACATCCACAGACGATCCAGAAATTCTTTGTCTAATTTCGCTCCCACTTTACACGTCTCTGTCTAATCTCGCCCCCACTTTACACGTCTCTGTCTAATCTCGCCCCCACTTTACACGTCTCTCTGTCTAATCTCACTCCCACTTTACACGTCTCTTACTAATCTCGCCCCCACTTTACACGTCTCTCTGTCTAATCTCACTCCCACTTTACACGTCTCTCTTACTAATCTCGCCCCCACTTTACTCGTCTCTCTGTCTAATCTCGCTCCCATTTTACTCGTCTCTGTCTAATCTTGCTCCGACTTTACTCGTCTTTCGGTCTACGCAGGTGTGAACCACCACCTCTTAGTGGTCCCGTTTTTGGCTGGTGTCAGAAAAGGCGTGATTGGAGATGGTTTCCTTCAGGTCCAGATGCAGGCACCGGCCGAGTCAGCAGAAGTATACTGCATCTCATTCGCCGACTGCTCTGCTACTCACCCCGACCTCATGACCAAGTGGGAGAACTTCTTTGATGTATATAATGAGCCTTTAATTTTCCTTCTTTACCACAAGAGGCATTTTCTTACGGTTGTGTTTTAGTAACCTTCCCTATGTGACCCATTTGTGAATGCATAGAATTTAGGGTGGAATCTCCCTTAGGCAGATTGAGTGTCTGCAAAAATGTGAACTGGGGGGGTAGGCACATGTGTGACCTTACACGCACTGATCTGATTGTGCTGGATATGTTGTGGATGATGATTTTTTTAACTCTTCCTAGCTTGTGGGGAGTGGATTCAACTAGAAATGTTCATAGGTACAATACGAAATCACAGAATTGGGGAGTGGATAAGAAAAGGATGTAAAAAAGCATTGCTTTATTTTACAAAAAGCTATATAGAAATATATTTTTTATATTGGTAAATAATTTGCTCCCTTTCTAGACCCTGAAAAACATGAGCGAATCTGAGATCTCAGACTTTGAGAAAAGAGACCAGATTCTGGGGGCTTATTGGGCAGGACAACAGCAATCTCTGAAAACCGCTTCATCCAGCTGCAAGGAAAAGTTAGTGAACACTGAAATGTATATATATTTTAAAGCTAATTATTTAAATATGGCTCTGTACTTTATCTCTAGTACTCCCATTTGAAAAATCCAACATTAAATCCAGTGTTCCTTTCAGTAAAAGATTAGATAAAACTTGTGACTTGAAAAACATCCAGGTTAGCAAAAAAGATGAATACAAATATATAATCTTTAGCACAGATATATTTTTTATATTTGGTCAATCATCTTTATTTAACAAACTGCAACATAAGACTTTAGTTCTGGGTTAACAAAAATCGCTTCCTATTAAACAATCTCAAACCCCAAAATAAGTACAAAGCCAAATAAAACATTTAGCTTCACTGTCCAATTCTTCAATGAAGGTGAGTATATATTTTATATCATCACAATTTTCCAGCGCATATTTTGTCTTTCTAAATTTGTTGAACGATAATAAAACAAACACACTGTAATATTTGGATACAATCACAAATTATTAAACGCATGAGGAGGTACATCTTAATTAATAATATATTATTGGATGCATTCACACATAAATATATACTGTATGCTCAAATGTAACCTATTCACTTTATAGGATGAGCGCCTATTCCAGTCCGGAGGTTTTGTTTGCGAACAACTGGATGAACTCTGCGGACTATGTGGCAGCAACATACTTCCTGTCCAACATAAACAACTCTGTGCTGTTCATGAGCCCTCTGCCCAGCAGAGTGCTTAAGGAAGGGGATAGTCCTCCGAACATAGCTGATCTCAGCTCAGAGGAGAACCACACCCTCTACATGTTTGACTGGATGAACAGAATGAACAGATATCTGTGTGAGTATTTTTACTTCAAGTCACCGGAAAATGATTTGTCAAGGAGAAAAATGTTGCATCTGCCTTGTATGAAATGCGAAGTGACATTGGCTTCTCTGTGTAACTGAGATGGTAGAAAGATACCAGCGTGTAATTTGTTGTCTCCCCCTGGTGGTGAGGTATATGAAGTGCATTGGCTTTGACAACCGGTAGTAACAGTTTCACACACCTTGTGTTTTTCTTGTGACAGTTGGCTCTCTGGTGAAGATGTGGCGCTCAGCCATGTGCTCTGACAAGGCCCGGGAGAAGGGCAGAGAGCTCCTACAGGACCTCGTCCAGAACCCTAAGTTTGCTGCCTCCACCTTTTTGTCTATACTTACTGAGATGGTCCGCAGTTGTTGAGGTCAAAACAGATCAACACTCCAAACTAGCTTAGTTAAAACATGTCCCAGAGCATCAGACACAATTCACTGCTGTCCATTGTTAAATGTTTCAGAATAAAATAAAAATACATTTACACAATGTTTATTCTCTTTATTTCTCTCATATGGCATAAATAAGGCGGTGTAGAATAAATGAGTTTAATGCGTTATGTAAAATGGATAGTGAGACTGTACAAACTCCTGATTGTTTTATTCATGTTGCTACCTACAGATTTGCACAACATGTAAACTTTGCATTTTCGTAGTGAAATAAATGTATACAATATCTTCCAATTCAATGAGATATGATAAAAAAACAAATGAATTTGAACATTACATAACAGTTAAATCAAGGCTTAGATGACCACTTGAAAATACTCAGCACCTTTTAGCCACCTGAAACATTTTTCTTAACATTTAAACCTCTATTCCAGGGTCTTCTGAAAACTCCTTCTGAATGATTTTCTTATGATTCCGACAAACTTTCCAGTTAGTCTCAAACCTGTAGTTTTCAAACTAAGCCATTTTGTGGACACGTTTACAAAGGACCCCTCATGCAGAACGTATATTTAGATGCCTTGCTGACGGCACAGCTTTCCTAGGTGCTACACTCTTGTTGTCTTGGCATATCATGTCCACATCCATACACTTGAATCTCACAGTCATTTAAAATCATAGCCTTAAGTTATTTGTAGAGTACAGAACAACAAATAATGAATTATGGAACATTGGACCTCACTGAATGCGCTGTGTAATAAATATGAAAGAGAAGGGGCCCCTGTAACTCTCACTAGAGGTAGATGTACTCATGGTATTCTGCAGTTTTCCCTCATGGACAAATAGAAGTATATTAACTTACTAATAACAAATGTGGTTTTGACTGAACTGTTCACGAGTTCTATACATATTTTCTGATTTGATTAGTTAAAACGAGACAGAGCAAGGCACTTACAGTCTGCCACAATTACTACTAGGTTTTTGTCAGTGCTGGTTTTGGACATAATTTATTCTGAGAACAATTGTAGTATTGAAGAGTCAGGCTGAAAGATTTTTGCAGAAATGATCATTCTCAATGCCTTCCTGAACCAACTGTAGAAGAACGCATAGACCATGGGATTAATGGTTGAATTCAAATAGCCAATCCAGACAAACGTTACGAACAAACCCGGTGGAATGGAGTAACCAATAAACGGATCAATGCAGTTGCAGACGAAGAAAGGTGTCCAGAATGACAGAAACACCCCCATAATGATGGCAAGTGTTTTGGTGGCCTTCCTCTGTGACTTGCCCACCGGGTTATTTTCGGCCACGCTCTGAAGTGAGCGCACCTGTCTTTGTGCAATGAGGAAAATCTTCAGGTACAGACTGAGCATCCCCACCCCCGGGATGTAGAAGGAGATCACCGAGGACACGATGCTCGATACCTTGTTCTGAAATAAAGCACATCTCCCTTCACAGGCAATGTATTCATAGTAAAACTCTTCAATCCCCCAAATGTTGAGCTCCAGAAATATGATGCCAAACCCAACGAGGGCAGAGATACCCCAGGTGACCAGGACCATGACAAACACAACGTGCACGGTTATTTTAGTCCTGTAGAGGAGAGGACGGCACACTGCGTAATACCGGTCAATAGAAATAAACGATAAATTCAAAATGGATGCCGTGCATAACATGATATCAGTGCTGGTGTAAATTTTACAGAATAAGTCTCCGAAGTACCAGCAGCCTTCCAGTGAATATATCATGCTGGGAGGCATCACAATCACGCCTAAAAGCAGATCTGACACAGCCAGTGAGAGGATGAGGTAGTTGGTCGGGGTGTGGAGCTGTTTAAAGTGAATGACTGGGATGACTACGAGCAGGTTGCCACAAACGGTGAGCAGAGACATCCAACCCAGGAAGAGATAAAGTAAAACTTGAACCGTTGAAGGAAGGATTATTCTTTCACAAGACCGATTTACCGATTCAAAACATAAGAGTGCATTCTCAACAATGTCAGTTTTGTTTTGAGCGATTCCGGAATCCATGGCTGCGGTTAAAAACAACATATCTGAAGAAGAAAAAAACATTCACAGTCACATTCAATGTAACCATATATTTAAACCTAACTTCAGATGTTTTGTTAAATAATAACATACAGTTAGGTACCGTACAATGTAAGCTAATGTTGCATATTCATAGGAAATATATCAGGGATATGCATTGCCATTTCAAAAGAATCTGGCAATCTTTTTAATTCATTACACAAGTATAACAAAATGTATGGTCCTTTCATCTTTACTTACTTACCGTGCCACTTTTGAAACAGCAAGCGTGTATTCCTTCCTTCCAGAGCAACACACATTTTAACTTGAAGCTTTTGTACCTATAGTCAATTACCATAATGATGATCACAATATTTCTTTGACCAATCAGACATTGTCATATTCTGCCATTCAAAATCTGTAGCTGCACACTAAATCTGATATTATCATAACCACACCACTCCCCTTATCAGCACAAAGAACAATTGTTTCACAAAAAAGTGACATGGACAGAATTGTTTATTAAAGCGTGTGACTTACTAAAGGGGGCACACCCCCCTGGCCTAGAGAAGTTGAGTGCTCAGTTAGCACCTGGCCCGCCTGAGCACCTTTTCAGAAAATGGGTGCATGAAGTATCTACTCATATTGTTAGTAAGGAATGAGTGGATATCTATCTATTATAATGCTATGTTCTAAAACCATTATGATTGTGAGCAAGCACCGTTTTTTGGAACGTTAGTCTTGTGTCACGAGTGGTGAACATTAGGTTCCCACTCCGAGGATTTTAGTGGGGTGCACACTTTATTTTCGTTGGTTTTGTTTTCATTGAGCACAGCTGGTTCCCTTTTTGGTGATTAGCTTTGCTATTTAGTTCTTCGGGGTTTCAAACACGCAGCTTAGCATTATTTAAAGTTACGATTTAAGTAGAGGTTAGTGCGTTTTACTGACGTTGTGTTTTGTATGATAGAAGTCATTTACAAGTCAGTGTGCATGTTTTCCGTTCTGTGTTTGGTGTTTGTTGTTTGTTTCATTTTAAAAAATAACAAAAAACGTTATTGCAAGCTCTGCATCTGGCTCATTATCCTGCACTTCACCCAAAGAGAAAGGGGCACCTGAAGTCATCTAACGTCTACAGACTGCAATGTTTGCCTAAACTTGCTAGCTTGCCAGTTGACTAGCCCATTATTCCTCCGCTAACATAATAACTAAATGCTTACACGATTTTTATGAACATTTGCTGTTCGGTGCTAAATCTCTAGATGAGCAAACTGGGTTAACGTGAATGAACTGCTACAATAGCTATTTTTGTCTTGTCTAGAGATCATTGCCGCACATTCCATAATGTTAATGTGTTAGCTAGTTAAAACGACACTCGTTGTAATGCAGGGTTTGGGTGGACATATTTTGGGGCCCAAAAATGGGACCACGTTTTTCTCAGTGTTAATGAAATGCTTCTGACTACAGCTCAATTCGTCATGATGATGAGATGATAAGCTTAAAAATTGCTACAATAACTCCTCTAAGACTTCAACACCAGATAACTTCATATGGTTACACAAAAGGTAAATGCATGATTAGTCACTTGAGCTATAACCAACCGTTTGCTTTTGCACTTTAACCTATATCAGGGCAGACACATTCACCTAGGGCCTGGATTATTTGTTTTCCACTGATATGGGGGTGGAATATGCAGAACGCTGCCATTTCAATAGATTGTTTTTGCTCGGCACTTTCAAGTTACTAGGAATTCTGATCTCTGAGATCATAGAAGCATTCATCATAGAACATTTTCTTGAAGCTTCTGTTATTCGAAAATCCTAGATGATACGGTTTAGTAAAAGAAGCCTCTTCGTATGGTTTAACTGTGTATGTTATCGCTTTCACATACTGCAGATTTTCATTCGCTTCCAAAACAACAATCTTTCAGCAATAGTAAATTGGTTACTTTTATATTTATTCAGACACATATTTGTACAATTTTACAGAATTTTTCACCTGAATTCTGAGGGGTTTACCCGGTCCATATTAATGAAACAACCCAGCAGGACTGCAATGTCCATGCATGCATGATTTATAAATTCAAATTCCCCAACATTTGGTCATGAATGTTTTTTATGCTAGCAGTTTGCAGTTTGGATTCAAGCTGGATTAAGACACAGCTTGTGAGAGGACAGTAAGTGAATTTAACGGTTGAGGCAGATTTTTAATGAAGTCATCGTCAGGTTGGTTGCCAGAAACAGATGTACTGTTCTACGACATGGACCCCTTTAAATGATTAGGGCCGTTGTCAGTTTGATGCGTTTAAGGCTTAGTAGAGACGAGGTGTTGGTGAAGCTCTGCCTCGGTAAATGTCCAAGTTATTGCACATCAATAGCTCCCAACAATTTCCAACAGAACGTTAAATGAATTATACCTAATCAGTAGCTACACAACACAAATTGTCTGGAAAATATTTAGAAAAAATTGTTTACTTTTTATGTATCCAATATGCGTTTGTTATTCAGAGAGAAAGTGTTAAATTAGAGAGACTGTGATTGTTGCCCGCTCATTAGGACTGCTCTGCTGTCAGTCCCTAAGAGACTTTTTTCCATGGGTGAAATGTACTTCAGGCTCAACCGGTGACGCGGTTCACACCTTCCAAACCATGGGACTCATTAGCTCCTAACACAGCCAGGTGACTAACAGGCTGTTTTGACTTTCAGGTCTATTAGCCAAGGCTCTGTGTACCACAGAGATTTTAGGAACAAACATCGTGTATCGCACGTGAGACCAATGCCTCCCAATGGCAATTTGAAAGACGTTTGGCAAATGTACGTATGTTGCATCACTGAATAACTAAAGTTTCATGAGTTCTTTGGTCAATCGATAATGTCATCAATCTACTGTTGATTATCAACACAGATAAGCGAACCTGGCCCAGGTTCAGACAGGTTGCTGCACACGTTCAGTATAACAGCTGTACAGTCAACCGAGTACTTGAGTCTGAAGGTAGATTCTGTCACCACTGACGTATGCAGGACACAGTTTGGTTCTGTCAATCATTAAGACAGCCAGGCCTGTTGTGTTTATCTCAGTCTAGCGTAATTACAGACATGAAACATTACCACTGTGCTACTGTAAACCTTCTGTTGGTTCAGACCAGACAGCATAGTATGTATTGTTCTCGCACATCAATGAGCATTGGATGCAGATTTGTGGTTTATCTATTGTACCCAGACTTTGACATGTGCCCCTGTTGGTAAAGGGTTATCGTTATTTCACCTGTGAGTGGACATAATAATTTGGCTCATCAGTGCCAATATGTAATGCAATGCAAAATAATGTTAATTAATGCAAAGTTAGAAACACTAACATTATAGAACAGTAAATTACCAGTTATAGTGTAGAAAATGTATTTATTACAATCACATTTTATGGCGACTGAAGATATACTGGAGTTTTAGTTATTTTACCAAATCTAATCTGAATGGTTAATTCAATATGATAATGTCACTTGCTATAACTGTAAGAGACTGCCTCTGTTCCCCTCTATGCCAGTGTGGCCACTTCCCTTGCCAGCAGTGAGAATTATTCAAGGACAATGTCTTACACCTGTGTTTGTTTCAGTGTTTCAGTTCTGATGTTCAGTGCCTGTTCTGCCTGGATGAGAATAAAAACCCTGTTTTGGAAATTATTCTCTGCAATTGTGTCTATTCCTTGCCATCTGCCAAAAGGCAGATCGTGACAGAATGACCGACCCATTTACGACACAGCGGAGAATGAGGAGCTACTCGTCCACTTACGGGCCGCCAATGGAGTTCCCAGTATGTTTGCGCCGATGCGCCATAAGGCGAGGACCACCCCTTCCTCCTCGACCATCCGCGCCGCCACCGATGTGGCTACCAGCGGGTTACTGGGAGCAGAGAGAGTGGGAGAGGACTCGCTGCGCTGAATCCGAGGAGGATTCAGAGGAGTACTGGGAGGAGCCAGGGGAGGAGGACGAGGCGGAGAGAATCAGTCGGGAGCACTATATTCGGCTGGGGCTCGAATCTCCTCCGCAGCACAGGATGGCTGCCGCCCCGCAGCTCAAGAAGGCTGCCGCCCCGCAGCTCAAGATGGCCGCCGCCCCGCAGCTCAAGATGGCCGCCGCCCCGCAGCTCAAGATGGCCGCCGCCCCGCAGCTCAAGATGGCCGCCGCCCCGCAGCTCAAGATGGCTGCCGCCCCGCAGGCCAGGTTGGTTTCTGCTCCGCTGCCCAAAATGGCCGCCGTTCGGGCTATAGAGGAGGCTTTGCGGGAGGATCGGGGGGCCTTTGGGGACTATCGGGCCTGGGTAGGAGAGTCAGGGTGTGACCCGGAGGAGGAGAGCGGGCTGTTCAGCCGGTTCTTCGCGTGGCGAGCTCGCCAGGGAGTGCTTCCTCCTCCAGCATTGAAGTACCTGATGCCACGGTTTTTCTGCCGTGCACCCCACCTGCTCACGCTCCTGGAGGCTGCCACTGACCCTGTTCCTGAACTTGAGCCTGTCCCAGTGTTCTTGCCTGAGCCAGTCCCCGTGTCCTTGCCTGAGCCAGCCCCCGTGTCCTTGCCTGAGCCAGCCCCCGTGTCCTTGCCTGAGCCAGTCCCCGTGTCCTTGCCTGAGCCAGTCCCCGTGTCCTTGCCTGAGCCAGTCCCCGTGTCCTTGCCTGAGCCAGTCCCCGTGTCCTTGCCTGAGCCAGTCCCCGTGTCCTTGCCTGAGCCAGTCCCCGTGTCCTTGCCTGAGCCAGTCCCCGTGTCCTTGCCTGAGCCAGGCCCCGTGTCCTTGCCTGTCCCAGTCCCAGTTTCCCTGCCTGTCCCAGTCCCAGTTTCCCTGCCTGTGCCAGTCCCCGTTTCCTTGTCTGAGCCAGCCCCCAGGTCCGTCCCAGAGTCTGTCCCCGTGGCTGTCCCGGTTCCCGAGCTCACTCCAGCCCCAGAGCTCACTCCAGCCCCAGAGCTCACTCCAGCCCCAGAGCTCACTCCAGCCCCAGAGCTCACTCCAGCCCCAGAGCTCACTCCAGCCCCAGAGCTCACTCCAGCCCCAGAGCTCACTCCAGCCCCAGAGCTCACTTCAGACCCCTTGTCGGAGTCTGTCCCCCTGCCTGACTCCAGTCCTGTCCCCCTGCCTGACTCCAGTCCTGTCCCCCTGCCTGACTCCAGTCCTGTCCCCCTGCCTGACTCCAGTCCTGTCCCCCTGCCTGACTCCAGTCCTGTCCCCCTGCCTGACTCCAGTCCTGTCCCCCTGCCTGACTCCAGTCCGGTCCCCCGTCCTGTCCTCGAGCCCCGTCCTGTTCTCGAGCCCCGTCCTATGCCCGAGGCCGTCATCCTGGCCGAGCCAGTTCCCGGGCCAAGAACTGTCGCCGGGCCAAAACCAGTTGCACGGCCACCTGAACCGTGTCCTCCGGCACGGCCACCTGAACCGTGTCCTCCGGCACGGCCACCTGAACCGTGTCCTCCGGCACGGCCACCTGAACCGTGTCCTCCGGCACGGCCACCTGAACCGTGTCCTCCGGCACGGCCACCTGAACCGTGTCCTCCGGCACGGCCACCTGAACCGTGTCCTCCGGCACGGCCACCTGAACCGTCTCCTCCGGCCCTGCCTCCTGACCCGTCTCCTCCGGCAGTGCCTCCTGACCCGTTTCCTCCGGCACTGCCTCCTGACCCGTCTCCTCCGGCACTGCCTCCTGACCCGTCTCCTCCGGCACTGCCTCCTGACCCGTCTCCTCCGGCACTGCCTCCTGACCCGTCCCCGCCTGTCCGGCCTCCAGACCTGCACCCTCCTGTCCGGCCTCCTGACCCGTCTCCTCCGGCGCTGCCGCCAGACCCGTCTCCTCCGGCGCTGCCTTCTGACCCACCTCTGCCTGGTCGACCACCTGACCCGTCTCTGCGTGGTCGATCTCCCGACGCGCTCCCACCGGGTAGACCTCCCGACGCGCTCCCGCCTGGTCGAACCCCTGACCCGTCTCCGCCGGTCCGGTCTCCTGACCTGCATCCGCCCGTCCGGGCCTCTGCTCCCCCTCAGCCAGTAAGGCTGTCTGACCTGTCGCCACCAGATGTCCTGGACTGTTTCCCAAACTTTGTCGCCGTACCAGGGGCCATGCTTTAGACCTGTTTTGTTGTTTCTCGCCTCCTTCCCTCCCCACCTCCTCTGCCGCCTCCCCGCAGCAGTTTGTAGTTGACTATTTTGGCGCTTCTGGAGCCGCGCCTTGAGGGGGGGGTACTGTAAGAGACTGCCTCTGTTCCCCTCTATGCCAGTGTGGCCACTTCCCTTGCCAGCAGTGAGAATTATTCAAGGACAATGTCTTACACCTGTGTTTGTTTCAGTGTTTCAGTTCTGATGTTCAGTGCCTGTTCTGCCTGGATGAGAATAAAAACCCTGTTTTGGAAATTATTCTCTGCAATTGTGTCTATTCCTTGCCATCTGCCAAAAGGCAGATCGTGACAATAACCACCAAATGTCGAATGACACACATTGGGGGCCTATTTAAAATAATCTACGTGTACATTTTATCTCCCTTAAATCTATCTATGAAACAAATGTTAAAACATTCACATATCAACCTTATTAGCCCTAAATGCAGAAATGTGAAACTTTATTAGTACAGACTTGAATGTTTTATTGTATTTCCACTGTCCAAATCTGAGCATATAGGAGGGAATTCATAACGATTCAACGATTTCTTTTTTTTTCTGTAAAATGGGCACTATAATCTATCAATCTGACTAAATAAAAACTGAATTAAAAACATTAAACAATAAGTTAAAAGACGACATTTTCAACTGAATGCACTTTTTGGCTTTTGAGTCCCGGCATCATCACCATTGACTCCCAGAAGCCACGTCTTACACACATTTTGTTTTCCTTGTGACAGCGGTCTTTCAGATGAGGATGCTCTGATAAAGCCCAGGAGAAGGCCTGGAAACCCCTGTATACAGACTCTGGATCTGAACCAACCCATTGATCATAAGACGGTAAAAATATGTATTATTAGTCCAAAAGATTTTGCTCAGTTCGACACCCTTAAACTGCTCAGCTAAGATCTGTCCTAATTAAAGTTGTAGATCCTGTTCACTATAATACACTGTTGAATGTTTCTGACTAAAACACACAATGTCATAACTACACATCTTCTGTGTAAAATTATTATCAATTGGTTAATTCGTTTTCTCAGTAAATGCACCTGGAAAATACAGGTGAAATAAAAGTATAAAGGACCTAATAGCTAATATAAATACAACATACTTAAAACAATGATTAATACATTACAAGTCTATTATGTCTTTGTCTTGGTATTATTCTTCACAGCCTGAGAGGGTGCATGGGTGAGATACGGGGCGGGGCGTACAGTGTTCATTAGAACAATTCAATCTCTAAACCTGATTCTCTAAATAGTGTGCAAGGAAAATGGTTTTCCTAATTTGTGGCCGTCTGTGCTGTGAATACTTTGGTCGTGCATTTTTTTCCTGATGATGTCGAGTTCATCCTCATCAATGTATTCATAATCATGAGAGTCACTGTCGCCCTGTTCCACTTGTGTCTTGTGCTGAGTATTGCTTTTAGTACTGAAGGCTGAGGAGAGAACACACACTCACACATGAGTCATGCTTATGACAGTAAGATATTAATCAAATATCTTTAAACACGTCAAAGTATTTTCAGTGATAATTGACGATCGAGTTGGTCATCAAATGAAAGTATTTTCTGTGATAGTTGGTTATTGAGATGAATAGGCAAACCTTCGTGTGTGCTTGGTTCAGGAACTGTGACCAGGCTGGTGTTGGTAGTTTGTTTTCTTGGTGGAGAGGTGTTCTGTACAACTGAGCTGGAGGAGCTTGGTTTAGGCGTGGCTGGTTTGACTGTATCCGGGCTCTTAAACAGAATAACACAGACCACAGACAAATCATTAGTGACATAGTCAATTGAATATATCTTTATTTTCTATCATGTCTTTTCTTTGTGTGGTTATGGCCTTCCCTCCCCGGAGAGTTGAAGATTGGTATGTTTCTTCCCAAAAGCAAACCTGCAAGGCCACAGTTGGGCTTGCAGGCGACCGAAAAGTCTAAATGAGTCACTATAACGCGACAAGACAATTCAAACCTGTCTGACATCCCTCAAACCAACCCGGTTGATGCTGAACCAATTTGCATTTGCTATCTGTGGAACATTCTGGCACTGTTGGGATGATACAACCAGGATATGAATTTAGAAATAAACCATTTGATAGCCCATCAACAGAATACACATTTTCCTTTAACTCTGATATTGCTTTTTGTCTTCAATCTTTTAAGGCGTAACATACTATATCAGGAGATCGATCTACCTTTATAGACTTCTTTGGTTTGGGAGGCAGCCGTTTCGCTGAATCCTCTGCGAGCGCTTGTGGCTTCTTGGGGGGTCGAGGGGGAGGCAACACACTGGCATTGACGTATCGTCTCAGGACGAAGTAGCAGTCCTCTCCTATCTCTTCCACAACAGAGCGGAAGACCTGGCCCTGGGGTGGCTCCAGACCATTGCCCCTGAATAGGAGCTGCAGAGTCATGTTGGTGCGGTTTACAGGCACCTCCCAGCACTGGGACAGGTCCAAGTTGGACACCAGGAGGTACGGGTCAGTGATCTCTTCCTCCAGCTGCAGCCCCGTCGCTGCAGCCAGGACGTCCTCGTTTAAAGAAAGGTCCCTCATAGACACCTTAACATTGAAGGGCAGGGAGAACCTTTGGCAGACCTCCGGGAATGTGTACTGCTTCTTGTCGTGGATCACCTCCACGAAGCCCCCGTCTAGACACATGGGGATCAACACGTCCTGATAGCTCTTCTCCACCATCAACTTACAGGCCAGCGCCTCCACTGTCTTTCTCCTGCCGCCATAGATAACTTCGCTGGTCTCCCTCTGGTGGACAATGTACTGGTCTCCCGGTGATACAGAGGACAGACCCTCGTAGTGGGTCTCAAAGGACTTGGTGGCGACCACGTGCAACTGCTCCATGTCACTCTTGGCCACCTCCAGGTCATACGCGGTAGGAAATGTCCGGGGTCTGCGCTTTAACCTGCCGTTGTAGGACATCGGGATGAGGAACCGTCTTTGGGCCTCACTGCGGAGCTCAGAAGCCAGAATCCTCTTGGCCTGGTGGACACCGTGGACAATGATTTGCTTAGAGGAAGCCAAGAAGGCCAGTTCCGGCTGGGCTTGTGCCGGCGGCACTATGACCTCGGCCCTGAGTGGGAACACTTCACTTGGCTTGTCAAAGACCTCACGGAGGGACAGAGGCTGCATGAAACAGGCATCATCGCATTCCTCTGTTACATCCAAGACCTCAACGTCAAGGGTTGATGGGATGAAAACCACCGTCTTCCCATCTGTGAACAAAAAAATGCATACTTTCTGTTATGTATTTTATTGATGTGAAAACTACAAACAAATGGTTATTTTAACAAATATGTATTCCACTAGTCATTAGATTTGATTAGCCAATGAGGAAATGCTTGTTAAGTTTTGGACCCAATACTTTTTAAAGTTTTTCCTGCAGAACATTATTAATTTGTGAGTCCACGGCTGAGGAGATTTGAGCCATGACCAAATGCCTTGATGAATTGACATAAGATGGTTGGATGTTTCAACAAGTTTCCAACAAATATTTCAATACCAAACTCCCCAGGTTGGGTAGTGAATACTAGTTAACAGAATGTGGGTGTTGAAGTAACACAGAAAGGGGATGTTGGGTCTTTTTATAAAATGTACCAAAAAATATGTTATTTGGAGGAAAAAAAACAACAGTTTATAATTTTTTGTTTTTTAAAATAGAAAAGCAAACGTGTTGTCCATTAAAATAAGATCAAATTGATCAGACATACAAGAAAACTCATTGGTCAACTGATTTTCTGAGAAATGAAGGCTATTCCATATTATAAATTGCCATAATACTAAATATCTTGTAAAACGCTGTACTACAGCCTTAACCAGAATAGGAAGATGAGTGGGAGGCCCTAGTGCAAGATACATATACATTAGACTGTCTTGTTAGAGAAACATACTCCTCACAGGTCCTCAACAGGCAGTCTTGTGAAATAGTAGCTGCAAAAAAGTGCAGTCTCAACATCAAAAGTGAAGAGGCAACCCTGCGAGGCCTTGTATGAGGAGTTGCAAAGAAAGACTAAAACATTTAATTTGGAAATAAATGAAAATTGGGCAAAAGGACACAGACACTATACAGAGGAATATTGGAATAAAGTGTTATGGACAGACAAGTATAAGTTGGAGGTGTTCAAATCACAAGAAAATGACATTTGAGACGTAGACCATATGAAAAATTGCAGAATGAATGCTAGATATCAGTTGTCCAGCATGTTGGAGGCAATGGGACGGTCTGGGTGTGCTTTGGTGATGGTAAAGGGTGAGTAAAGTTTTGTACCAGGAAAAAGGATTCTTGTAAATGGAAGGCAATCACTTCATTTTACAAGGCCATACTTGGACAGAATCGCTGTGAACTGTTAAACAACCAGAAAATGTAGCACAGATGTGGATATGATGAAACGCACCTAAAATATTATACTAGGAAGTAAAAATACATCCTCACTTCCATAATAGCATAATGACATCACAGGAAATCGTCATCTATAGGTGCCTGAGCTTTTGAAACTTTTTATAAAAAGACCAGCAAAACCTTCATGTTCATTGGTTGACACCCTTTCAGTATGTTCCCTTTTACTCAGAAACAAAAATGAGAAAAATATGTATATATAAAATAACATTATTAATCAAATATATATCATGCTAATTCAGAGCATCAACGCATGCCATTTGATAAGCCAATTAGTGCCTTTACTCTAATGTAAATTATGTGATTATTTAGACTTACACTTTGACACAGTCTGAAGCTCGTAGACAGGTGTAAGAACCAGCTCTCCACTGTAGTCCTCTGGCAGCTGACAAACACATTTCTCCTTAGATGGAAAGGTCTTCGCCCAAGTCACCGTCCTTTTCCTTCCTTTGGGCATTTTCCACTCCACCAGTTCCCTGAGGGTGTAGAACTGGTCGTCGGCACACTCGTAGAACTCCCCGGTGTGTGAAAGTTTCAAAGTGAAGACGTGCTTGGAGTCTTTTCTTATGACCTCACATTCAACATGGCCGTCTCCGTCTTCCATCCTCATTGCAGTAAGTCGAAAGCTTTCCTTGGCCTGGATGGTTACTTCTGGCAGCTCCAGCATTATCGCGGAAAAGAACTCTGAATGACCCAGGCGCTCATAGCTGATACCCACTTTATCAACAATCTCCTGTATGCTGGTGTACGGCCTTGTGTCGTCCATAATCATAAAAAGACCTGAAGAAAATACCATAGGCATAAAATATACCATATACTACTTGAAAGCACAATGCTAGATAAGATTGAATGGTACACCGCACAACACTATTAGTTCATAAGCTCTATTTAAAACAAGAAATAGGTATGAAATCGATATTTATTAAAGTAACAAAATATCAGTTGTCATTTACTATACACACAGCGATTATACGAGTTGCATGTTACACGTCTGTTTAACGGGTCCGCACGTTTGTCGCCAAAACTGCCCTGCCACCAAACATGTTTTCTGATAGCATTTGTTTTTTTCTTACAATTGCAGTCAGAACATTCTAGAACCATGTCAGAAGATCCCGCTTTCACCGGGAGACAACGGTTAGGTCGAAAGGAGCAAATGAGGGTGGCAAGGTTATGAGTTTAACCAATAATCAACTTATCAGTGTTAATTATGCGGTACAATCTAGCATGTGATATATCTCTGTCATCAATTAAGAATTGAGCTAAATAGTTATCTCTGTGCCTAACTGTATTTACTAGTATAATCTGGTCTTACAACATCTGTGTTTCTTACAATTCTTTTTATATATATTTGTACATTCAAGTAAAAAAACATGGTAAAAACAATTATTCACAACTGTATGAATGTTTCTAAATTTAAATCTAAATTATTAGTCTACACGCGTTACCACAGACATTCGATTGCATGATCAAAGCCTAGTTGAGATGTTCTGAGGCCCACCTGGGTAGTCGAGAGGGAGATCCACTGTCATAGATTTGGATCCCGGAGCCTGAAGCTCAGCAGAGAGTCGGGTGACACTGATCCCAATGATCTTCAGAAGTTCTCCATAGGAGAAACTCCATTCTCGTCCGTGTAGATCATACACAGAACCTAGTAGAAAGACATTTCAAAGGATCCATTCTTCTGGCAGTGAATTAAGTACTAAATCAGGTTATGGGTCTAAATGAAAACACAAGCAATAGATGGAAACACTATATTCACTGTATTATGTATGAATAACTTATGTATTATTGAGAACATTTAAAGCTTTATTTATAGAAATATATATGTAGAAATCAGGTTACAAATCAAGAATACATTTTTTTTTTATCGGCACAATCCTAGTCTGGCAGCTAACATACTCTTAAAAATGACCATGTACTTTTCATTGATATATTTATATACTTTTTGAATAACCTGTAGTTTTAGACTATTTGGGGAATGAAAACTGTAATTCTTAAATTACAACTCTGAATTTTAAGGATTACCTGGATCGTAAGGTAGTCTTAATTTTGTGCATATTACCAGGAATGCAACAAATTCAGCTTAGATCGATAAAAATTGAATCACCATGGCAATATGTATTAAAAATATTAAGGCCGAATAGAACATTAAACGAATAATGAAAACATTAACGAAATATCCTAAAATTAACTTTGTAGTAGCTTGTTTGTCAGTTAATAAATTAAATAATTTGCGCATTTCAGTCCAGTGAGAAAAGACTGAAGTTAGGCCTAATCGCTTTATCCGACTTACCTTGGAAATAATATCCAGATTGTATTTGCACTACTCGAGGGAGAGTCTTTATATCCAGCGAGCAAGTAAACTTATCCAGAGTCATCGCCATCATTCTCAAAACTGTAGACCAAACAAAATCTAGAGGGACACCAGCATTTCCACAGGTGCGTTAAAAGACTAATAGGAGGTTTGTTAATGCCAGGGCATCTGAGTAAAAGGCCTTATATTTCAGTATCTTGGCCTGCTTTCACCAGCATACTTGTTCACAATAAACAATGTACCTCAGTGACAAAGAGATGGGGCTGTCTCCTATGAGTCACAACAGCAAGAGCAGGAGTTAAAGGAGTCTCAATCTACCTCCGGAAACCAGAGACAGCAAACTAACCACAACTCACTAGCTGGGTGATTCTACTTAGAATCCAGCCCCAGAAAAATGCTTGACAAATAAGCATTGCAAAACCAAAACCCACTGGATTAGACAGGTAATAAATAGACATAGGTGTATTTAGTAATGAAAACGAAAGATTCAAATTGTAACAAGTTGTATTCATATTTTTTATGATCACACTAGTATCTGCAGGCCTGTCATGCCAAAACAACTTCCTACAGATTCAGGAGAGAAGAAGAGTCAAGCACTCACTCGAGGCGGTTGAGGCAAGCAATCATGCTTTTCTTCTCGCATTCTCACACAGTTTTTCCCACTTGTTTCACCAGGAAATCACTCGAAACCACTTGTTTAACTTGGGTAATCGCATGAGGGCCCCGCTCAGTCACTTGACATTCAAACAAACTTTGCAGGAGCAGAAGTCGATAAATGATGAGACAACGACACCCATGCTAACATGCTGGTCAATCTCCATCCAGCATTGGGCTTTCCCAGCCATTCGTTAGCTGGAGGTACAATCGAGATTAGAATCTAGACTGTAATGTTCCTCTTGATGCTACCAAAAAAGATGTGTTTTTTCATCAAGGCTTATGTTGTCAAGGCTTATGTTGTCAGCGGGAATCAGAGGAGCAAGTACTGGAGATGGGCATCGATCCGGGTGTTCCCACCGGACCATGGTCACACCAGTGAACATTTTGAAACAGTTGTGGGCGCGTCATGCAAATCACTGTGCAAGTCACAACCGTGATGACGGTAATGATGTCACACAAAGACGTTCTATTCAAATGTTTTTATTTATTTATGTTATTACAGCCAATAAGCCAACAGTTACAGACAAAAAAGTATATGAAAAACATGATAATGACTTTTTTCCCTTTCTCCAGGAGGTCTACATCATATGTCCCACCATCAGCATGGTTGGCCGAATACTAGTCTCCGCCGAGTGGGTTTACTTCCTAATAAACTGTATCTAATACTGAATATAGTTTTTTTTTTTCCTCTGTGTTCCTTTGTTTTTTCTAACGTACCAATACAAGCCGAGCGATCGTCAGCAAAAAATATAACTCTTTTATGACCTTCTGATATTCTATCTGCATGGGTAGAATTCACAAGCATTTTTACACAAATAATCAGAGAGTCAGATCACATCGAGAATAAGAAACATTTCAAAACAAGGTACTTCCATCCAAATGTGTCATAATACTTAAAAATTACGTTAAATGTTTACGATTTAAAGTAATAGGTAAACATGGAATGAAGATGATTGTTTTTAGCCTTCAATAAGGAATGCAAATAAACAATAAATACAAACAATGTGCTTTATCCATATAGACATATTTACATAAGTCTTTGGCTTATGGTTGAGATTTGCTTCTGAATAAAAACAAAATGAGCCAGCCATCAGTGCACAATACAAACATTACCAAGCCATGTCACATGTTAGCACTTGTATTCATCTATAGAGTGCAGCTTTTTTTTCCTCCATATTTGTGTTGACTTCCATATATAGTTATATATTGTTCGTTGACAATAATGCCGCCAGTATAGAAAGAAATGACTTTTTTTGCATGCAACACCTTGGTCTTCGTGTTACCGTTTTTACAATGGCTGTACATAAAAACAACTAAATCTGCAAAGGACATTGAAGCAAATGAGACCTGGAAGGCCTTGTTTCTGTGGCACTGGACACTGTGAAGTACTGTAAAATGGAGACATTTACAAACCACTCACATCGTACAGTTAGAAACATTAAAGAGTTTGTCAAAAAATCCAAAACCATTTATACCAGTCCGTATGGGATTAGTCATTGACGACCGGAGCAACGGTACAAGTGGAATGACTGCCAACATCCAAAGTTCTGTTTCGTCGCGTCTTCCTGGTTATGACGTCTCGATAAACTCCAGAGCAAGGTCATAGCAGAAGCGATACTGCTCCTGTTTAGAGGACAAAATGAAGCAAGCGTGAATCCCTGAGGTGATAAAAACATGATACACATGAGGCTACAGTACGGAGCTCAATAAAGAGGCAAATGACTTGACGACTCTACATTTCATCATAGAATATAAAGGAGCCACATGTGAGGTTTTTCTTATGTTTGTTTCTACAAGTTCCCCGTTGAAACTTTGTCGTCAGTCAGTCAAGCGATTGGCATTCACTTGTAGTCGTCTAACGCTTGCTTCAGTCACTTGGAAGTACAATTCTCCCGCCCTAAATCGCCCTGAACTAGATTATACTATCCTGTCTAGTTCGCCAAGTGATGTTATTGATTAAATGCAGACTTGTAAATGTTAGAGGCAGAATTCGAGACAACACTCCTATAAATGTGTGAATTTCCAACTACTCTCTAGCAGTACATTTTGGAAGTGAATTTTACACAAAGCTGTAGACAGATGCTAGAGCATCGTCTCTGTAAAGGATGTGGTGTATGTCACACTCACCCAGAGCAGTTCATAAAAAAAACCTCAATATTGGTCTCAGTGGCAAACTTGTCAATAATGCTGAACCTTATCATTGTTATATATATATTTTTACAATAGCACTAGGCGACAATGACTAAACACGTTTGGTGTTTTTGTACAAAATGGTAAATTGCCACAATATCATCCATTTGCACAAGACAAAATGTATCTCATGCTGTTAATCTATTTAATTCTCCAGGCAGGTTTTTGCATGGGCGGTAAATTACAGACAAGTTGCCTCAAGAACGAACAGACTATTAGAAATGAAAAATAAACATAGAAATAGAAAGTTAAATAAATGTAAAATGATATGTTTTTGTTTCACCCTGGCAATTTGAGCATTACTTATAGGCAGCCTTTAATATATTGTGTTTAATTTGACTGTGTTTTGTACTAATGTACTATTTTTATAATGTGTTGTTAAGCAGGGTTTGTTTAGATGAAGAGATCAGGTCCTGAAAAAACTACCTGCTAAAATAAAACTACAATATCAATATTATGCATAATTCATATGAGTTGCTTCTAACATGAATGTGTGCCAAGTGGTGTCATGATCTCATTGGGGACAACGCACTTTTATTCCGGTACACATGTCAAGCGCCAACAAATTCATCACAATTAAATCCAAATCAAAACCTCTCAGAACGCTGACCCTGGTAAGCCACATCAAGGGAACTCGTATAAATCTGACGTGAGGGTGTTTCAGGGGCATCTGGGTACACGGCTCTGAGCCAGCGGTCTTACCGGGCTGTCCACCATGTTGGGTTTGCTGTTTCTCAGGCTCTTAACGGCGTGGAACACGTCCACCACATTCTGCCGCTTGATCATCTCACACACGATACCGACGGCGCAGAACATCCCACTGCGACCGCCTCCGTTCCTACCGCAGAGAAACACAAGGGGGGAGGTTTGTTCGTTGGGGGACTCTCGTCTATTCAACTGCTCGACTTGTGAAAGAGGTGGGTGCGTGTCTGAGATGGTGGTGGTGTTGTTTAAATTCATGTGTGTCGGGGCTGGCACGTTGAACCTGCCTGCTTCCTGATAATACCCTACAAACCCCAAGAACTAGAAAACATTATTTTTAAAGAAAATATATCCAATATACCAAACACAAATTGTACACGAATAACTGGAAACAATCGTTTAATACATTATAATGTGCCCACGCTGATTATGCCGCCACATCTGTGGGTTATACGTGCTTCAATGTCATTTCCATACAGTAACTAAATCCAAAATTAGAATGTTGTTTGCACATGTGTATGTAGCCCGTTAACGAGGTTATATGAAACTTATATGAAACTGGGTAAATGGAAACAGTAAAGTGACAGTAAATCCGAGATTAGGTTTTGCAGCTGTGAGAACATCTGAAACTCACGATCCCAAACCCTCTCAGAGAGTGCACTATTGCCCATTCTACTACTGTGAGTATATCTCTTTTTAGATACATCAAAGTTTATTGGGGGTAGTGTGTGTATAGGTGTGTATGCATGTGTGTGTATGTCTTTGTGTGTGTGTGTGTGTATAGGTGTGTACGCATGTGTGTGTGTATAGGTGTGTGTGTGTGTGTGTGTGTGTGTGTGTACGCATGTGTGTGTGTGTGAGTGTGTGTGCGTACGCATGTGTGTGTGTGTGTGTGTGTGTATAGGTGTTTGCATGTGTGTACGCATGTGTGTGTACGCATGTGTGTGTGTGTGTGTACGCATGTGTGTGTGTGTGTGCATGTACTCACAGGCAGTGTATAATGGTGCGGCCCTCTCCCTCTTCACACTCCTCCTGCCACTTGTCCACCTGCAAGATGAGCTTGAGGAAGGAGCGCTTGGACGCCGGCACCTCCCTGTGGGCCGCCCAGCCCAGGTACTGGAACTGTCTGACCATCAGGTAGCCCTCCTGAGGCTGGGGAGGACACGTCATCATCATCATCATCCTAGCATCAGAACCTTCACTGCTACCAACTGCACAATCCCACTACTCACTCTGGTGAGGTTACATATTCTGAACAGACGGCTGATGATGTCACAGTCCATGGAGCAGGACATGCATTCCACCTGGACCGGGCCGTAGCGAAGCATCCCCTCTTCGGGCCAATACTGGGGACATCCCTGACGAGAGAACAGCAGCGCGTGCACAGTCAGAAACGACAAGAGCCCACTCTCGGACGTAAACCCCTTCCTAAACCTCCCCGGCGACTAGACGATGCACTCAGACTCGTTACCTGTGCCAAGTCGATCTCGTTGAGCATCACCAGGGACGTGCAGCCGTAGTCGTAAACCAGCCTCCAGAAGTCCTTCACCGTGTTAGGCAGAGGGTGCTGGGTCACGATGAAGGCTGCCGGCTGCCTGTAGCTCTGTGGAGGAGGAGGTCAGCGAGCAACCATGTGACATCTCATAGAGCTACAGCGGCAGACATTCACCCAGGAGACAGATCAGATGGCAATACGGTACATCTTTCACGGTGAACGACGCGTGGATATGTGAGCATGCACGGAATGTGGCGAGGCCTCGTATGTTTCAATGACAATCGTAATCCTAGGATCATATCGATACAAGTTGCAGACATGCTTCTGGCGACCTTATATATATGTACAATGAGGTTCTGCTGACGTACACCTTAATTAAGCCATGAAACAAATCCAGTATAGTCAGAAGCATTTGTATATTGAGAAGTGAAAAGTTCAGAAATTACCTGATATTCTTCCGATGGCTTGGTTAGAAAAAGTCCAAGAGTTTGTGAATCGTACGAGGAATTAATTTTACATTACCCTGAAAATGTCTCATAATCTGGTAAAACTCTCTGTCTCTGCACATGAAATACCATCTCCCAGGGTCTTCCGGATTCATATACTGTCATACTTTAAGAATTAATAATTAATAATATTATGAACTGATAATAAAACGTGGCTACATTTAGGCCACATTGTCTCTGATTAGTCAAAAGTGATTTGTTCAAGCACAACATGATTTGAAGTACAGTTAACAATAAACTGTGATGAAATTACATACTCGTGTTCTGTTTACGTCACGAGTGGCATTTATTCTGCTTGATATGACAGGCAGGTAAACGGTAGCAGCTATGAGTTTGTCCGTTGTCAAACAAAAGTATGACAAGAAGCCTCTTAGAAGATGGATTCACTTTCTGGCACAGATCATGACATCAGACTAAGAGAGTTTCTTTGTCAAAAACGAATGCATACTGTTCAATGTCAATACTGCAATAAAGCTACTAGCAAAACTATTTATAGGAATAATAAGAAATAGTTTTTGATTATACACTGTACTTTGAAACTTACCTCACCCTTCTATCAAAAGTATTCAAAAGAAAATCGTATTAAAGGCTCAAAAGTAATTTCGAAACACATTATGAAGAATTCTGTCACCAAATTCCAGTGTTTGAGGGTTATGTCCAAAACGTCCTAAACATTATTTTTTAATGTTAAAATGTCTTACTTCTTCTCTCCAATATTTATATTCCCATCACAACGTTCACTGCCAGAAAATAATTTAAAGACTGGCAATTTTTTGGGGGGGATAAAGTGAATATCAGTCCTACAGTTTTTGAGAGAAGTGCAGAAAACAGAAGAATACACCTGGATTTGCCTCTAGCCTCCTGAGTCTACAATACATACAGGTAACATCCAGTGCACCCAGAAAGCCTGGTGCTCATGTGCCTGTGCTCCGTGTGCACTAGGAAGGTTTTAGCGTGTGCGACTGGAGACGACACTTACATCCATTAGAGCAGCGTTGATGTAGTTGCTGCTCTCCCCATCAATGGTGATGAGGAAGGGAAGACAGCGGTCTGGGGGCAACATGTCCATGAAGCGGTTCTTCTCGTGGTTCCTGGGCAGCAGAGCGATGCTGCAGTCCTCAGGCTGGGGTTGTGGGGTCACCGAGTTTAGGGTCTGAGAATAAATACAATCACCAGTATGTTAGAACACACGGTCCCAAAACACCCACATGGTCCCCATTAATTAAATTGGTTCCCAGTTTTTGACCTAAACAAGGGTAGAACCTAACCTTATTAGTGACCTAATTAATTAATAAAGGAGAGAGCAAAAACCTGCATACACTCGTCCCTCTATAGAACTGCTTTGACATCTCCGCTATAAGGTGACATTTGTACAAGACGTAATTATCATCAAGCATTGAAAGGCTGACTGGTGAATTGAAACTGTGTGAATACGTGCCGGGAACGCCCACTGTACCTGGAATTCATCCTTGAGGTGTGACGAGTTGCTCTGCGAGTCTATCCGAATCATGTCATAATAGGCTGCCTTGTACTCGCAGGCGGGGATGGCCGTCTCGCCACACAGACACGCCTCCAGGATGGCGTCGTGGATGAAGATGTATTGCTCCTGCGGCCGGACCACAGAGACGCAGTCAGCAAGGGGCGTCGCGCCGTGTCTCCACAACGGTTTTTACGCACACAGAGTAGCATGAAATGCACGGACAGACAGTAATGGCGGATGGTGTTAGGTGGTGTGAGGTGTGTGTGGCGGTGGGGTGGGCCTAGTAATCACCTCGGTCTGTACCATGTTGATGCGTCTGGAACGCAGGGCCTTCACGCAGTTGTAGATGTCCACCACGCCCTCGCGCTCCGCCATGTCCAGCATGATGTCGATGACGATGTAGCATCCTGTCCGTCCCGCGCCAGCGCTGACCAGGGAGAGAGGGCAGGGGGAGGACTGGAAGATGAGCTTGGAAAGGTCTACACACCCGGCCGTTGTCAAGCGCACAAGTCAACAGACTGGTGTTGTCATTGCGTAAGAGTAAATAGAGAGGTGTGTGCACATGTTCATTGACATCAACCACATCCTGTCTAGGAGGCATGGTGTCATTTAGCTTAAAGTGTAGCAATGGTTTTTAGCCTATCGCGTAGCAATGGTTTAGTCTATCGTGTAGCAATGGTTTAGTCTATCGTGTAGCAATGGTTTAGTCTATCGTGTAGCAATGGTTTAGTCTATCGTGTAGCAATGGTTTAGTCTATCGTGTAGCAATGGTTTAGTCTATCGTGTAGAAATGGTTTAGTCTATCGTGTAGCAATGGTTTAGTCTATCGTGTAGCAATGGTTTAGTCTATCGTGTAGCAATGGTTTAGTCTATCGTGTAGCAATGGTTTAGTCTATCGTGTAGCAATGGTTTAGCCTATCGTGTAGCAATGGTTTTGCCTACACTGTAGCAATGGTTGAAGTTGAAGCAAGTTAGATGTCAAACATTTCACAGAAGTCACACACTATCCCTATCACCGTGGAGATCAAAGGCAATTGAATCGGATGCACCTGTTTTCTCACGCTGCAGAAGGATCCGTTTTATGCCACTGCAAATATCATATACAGAAGACACACTAAAGCTGACAATCCAGGACCTCAGAAGAAAACTTGACTAATCAGTATACATCAACACTGTTGTTTCCAAAAGTATTCAGGTTAAGCCACTTATCGTTGGTCCAAGATCTCATTGCGAGGAATTGGACGGCCGTGATGAATAAGTACGGAGGTCCACACCTCCGGTGTATCTGTTCTAGCGTGGTGTTAGGGGCCTACCTGCAGTGAACCACGATGGGCCCAGCACTCGGGGGATTGGAGATCTTGACCCGACGGATGAAGGACAGGAGGCCCGTGGCGTGGTAGGGCACTCCGTGATCAGGCCAGCCGGTGAAGTGGAACTGCTTCACCTCGCGCAACTCATTGAAACCTCTCTGACGGAGTAAGAATGTACGCTGTTATAGTGTGTTCAATCGAAATCCCCCATATCTGTATTGGAGGTAGATTAAAGGTTAAAGGTCAACTCACCCTCTCTAAGGTGAAGGTTCGGACGACGTATTCGGCGAGGGGCTCGACCTCCACGAAGGTCACTTTGAAGTCTCCGTAGACCTCAGCGTCATCGGGCCAGTACTTATAACACTTCACCTACAGGAACATGAGCATTCAATTCCTTTGAAACAACACCGTCAGGTGGATCAATGGGAACCTGCATCGGGTTCTATTGGGAACCCGACATGAGAGAACATGACCTACCCGTCCGACCTCCACCAGGTTGGTCACCATCACGATACACGCAGACTGCTCCTGCCAGACCATCCTCCAGAAATCATAGACTGTCTCGTGGACAGGACCTGAAGAGGTCATGAATCAAGAATTACAAATAAATACATCCAATATCATATTCAACCCTATACTCGCTATGACCTTATTTGGCGGGAAAGTGGGTACTTTATCTTACCTTGAGTTGCAATGTAATGACTTGGCCTTTGATATCCCTGAAAAGTGGAATAAACATAAAATCTTCAGTTCCTTAGGTAATACTTCAGTAAAGAGTTGAGTAGCAGCAACAGTACAGCAGTACACTAAACACCCTGCCTCATCTATCAGACTACAGGAGATATTTACATCGTCTGCTATGAATCAAGTCGAAAAGACAGTTGTTCCTCTTTAAAGTTTGGCTTTATTGCCAAGAATGCCGGATTATTGATGACCTTGTAAGTAAGAGAAGATCCAGTAATAAGCTACTTATTAGCGTGTTCCTATGATTAGTAGGCAGGTCATACGTTTTACACAATTCAAATAATCCCTATCAGATTTGATTTGGCTGAGTACTGGCACAGTAAAGGGAGACAACGAAGGAAAACAAAACATACGGCCACAACCTTGTAAATATGACAACCAGTCCTATTGGAAACACTAGCCCACCATAGAGAATGACAGAGGCCACTAGATGGATAAAACCTGTTATTAGCATGGACACCATGCCATTGAGGGCTTCCGCCATTTTAAAAATTCAACCGGGGTGACAATTCCAGTGGCTGGGTCCCGTCCAACAGGCGGTATCATTTAAATCACCAGCATAAATTGGCAGCGAATCAACAAGGTTTGCTATATTCAAAATGGAGATGGTCTCAATGACGTCACCCACGTGCTGACCGCCTCCATAATGAGAGAGATGTTTTCCATCTCTCTGCAGCACACGGACCGGGGGGGGATGTGCACGTCGGCCATGAGGACACGGTGAAGTCAGAGAAGCTGATGGATCACGACAATAATGGGGTGAAATCATAAGGCGGTGAGGGGGAATGGGGTTCTCGTGCATTTCCGTGCAGATGTTGTTAAACGTAACTGGAAGGCAAACGACAAGGGGACAGCGGGGGGTAACGTGTGGCGGTGTGCCCCATACAGTGATACTTACATCCCTGTACAGCCATATCTACAGCCCAAATCATAGGCAAGAGTGAAAGAAAGCACAATGTCAGTGAGTACAGGCACTTTGACCGAGAGAGGAAAATAAAAGCTGTAATTCATATTGTTGACAAAAGGCATGCAGCTGAAGGCCTCACATACGAGAGAAGGACGGTTGTGTCGCGCACGTTCGCCAACGGAGGAGGCTGCGCCACTTACGTCTATGTAGTTGGCGTTGATGTAGTCGGAGGAGGGGTCGTCTTCCATTGGTTGCAGGATCACTCTAGAATGATCATCTGCAACGAAGCACGTTAGTGGGCTGGCTAGTTCTGCTTTATGGACACTTCATACCACGTTATTGATATCCTGGAATACAATTATGTATTAAATGTTTGCGGTCACTCAGAAATGCTCTTTTTTTGCAATAAAAACATATTTGTGACACGAGTGTGAATCGGCGAGAAATATAGCTATATAGCATATAAAGGCTTCTGTTATATAAACTTTAAAAAAAATTACAATAATAATGACTTATGTTAATCTCATTAATATTAATATACTATACTGAGATAAACCTGCAGCAAATTAATTTTTGAAATGCTTATTTATTTTTATTCAATATAAACACATAATCAGATAAATTGATATGCAAAGAACTGTATGCTCTTTTCATAACATGGATGGTTTGAAGACTTCTTATTATATATGGTGTGATTTGTTTTTAAGTTCAGCCTAAACACGAAGGGCTAGGCTACTACGCTAAACAGCGCTTCACAGCGAAGGGTACTCAACCGGTCCAATCTGAATGAAAGTAACATTTCGCAAAATATTCTCCCATTCATCGTTTGTCAAGTTATACAAGACTTACATGCAATGATGTTTCCATATCGGTTCTTGGTTCTATTTGTTTCTTTCTTCGCCACATCCCAGGAGGCGGATTGGCCTTCAAAGAAACTCTGCATGAGAAACAGTAGAGCAGAGAGTAAGAGGTTAGAGAAAAAAACAATTCACACAAAATGTACAAGACTACTTTCTTAACTTGTGTATTCATTTCTATTGTCTGTTCCAATCTCTTTCTCTTACCTTTTTAACTGCATTGTTGGGAAAAGCCCATAAATTAGCTGTATACAGATTATCGACAAAGTATCATTACACTTGATTTTATATGACGGCACTGCAATAAATTAAAGGCAGGTTTCTATAGATTTTCTTGCCGGTCTACTCCAAGGACAATGTCTTCAAGTGTCAAATATGGCCTGACACGTCTAAGTTAACAATAAACAATACGATGGCGAATTTTAGAAACCCAACCATTTTATTGTGGCGCCCACTCAAAAAAAAAAAAAGATTTTTTTTCACTGCCCATTGAAGAACAAAGGCACAAACAATACATAGCGTGTGTGTGGTTTGACAGTGAACACCTCAATCAGTCACCCCTGCGATGACCTGAAATACTACAACTACAATCTGCACACCGGGACATCCTGGAACTGCATACAAAACCAGTATAAATACAGTGTTAACAAGAGGGATGTAATACAGTATATATTTGTGCAGAGACGTACAACACATTTCCTTTAACTGTTTACACCACTTCTGAAGTAAGCCTTTAAAACAACTCGGCTGCAAATTCAGTTCACTGAATGTGTCTAACGATCTGCAGGCTGAGTGTGTGTGTGTGTGTCTGTGAGTGTGTGTATGGCTTCAGGGGTAAACTGCTCTCTGAAAGGAAACCCGGTCTGCAGGTCTGTGGTCGCCCTTCCAGATTAAAAGTAAGTCGTGCAGAACCTTGACAGGATGTGACAACATCCCTCACATTTAGAGTTTTCTTTTGCATTTATTTCTCCACTGTTGGAATGCTGTCTTTTTTGAAGGGAACCTCAATAAGTTCCCCCAAAATGTACAGTGGCACCAAGGCTCTGGCTTGTGACATTTTGATGTGAGTGTTTTTGCTGCTAGATAATATCCTGAGCCTCACGGGAAGTTTACTAAACATTTACTGAAATGTATACCAAATTATAATAAATACAGTGCCTTGCAAAAGTATTCGGCCCCCTTGAACTTTTCGACCTTTTGCCACATTTCAGGCTTCAAACATGAAGATATACAACTGTATTTTCTGGTGAAGAATCCACAACAAGTGGGACACAATCATGAAGTGGAACGAAATTTATTGGATATTTCAAACCTTTTTAACAAGTTAAAAACTGGAAAATTGGGCGTGCGAAATTATTCAGCCCCTTTACTTTCAGTGCAGCAAACTCTCTCCAGAAGTTCAGTGAGGATCTCTGAATGATCCAATGTTGACCTAAATGACTAATGATGATAAATAGAATCCACCTGTGTGTAATCAAGTCTCCGTATAAATGCACCTGCTCTGTGATAGACTCATAGGTCCGTTTAAAGCACAGAGAGCATCATGAAGAACAAGGAACACACCAGGCAGGTCCGAGATACTGTTGTTGATAAGTTTAAAGCCGGATTTGGATACAAAACGATTTCCCAAGCCTTAAACATCCCAAGGAGCACTGTGCAAGCGATAATATTGAAATGGAAGGAGTATCAGACCACTGCAAATCTACCAAGACCCGGCCGTCCCTCTAAACTTTCAGCTCATACAAGGAGAAGACTGATCAGAGATGCAGTCAAGAGGCCCATGATCACTCTGGATGAACTGCAGAGATCTACAGCTGAGGTGGGAGACTCTGTCCATAGGACAACAATCAGTCATATACTGCACAAAGCTGGCCTTTATGGAAGAGTGGCAAGAAGAAAGCCATTTCTTAAAGATATCCATAAAAAGTGTCGTTTAAAGTTTGCCACAAGCCACCTGGGAGACACACCAAACATGTGGAAGAAGGTGCTCTGGTCAGATGAAACCAAAATCGAACTTTTTGGCAACAATGCAAAACGTTATGTTTGGCGTAAAAGCAATACAGCTCATCACCCTGAACACACCATCCCCACTGTCAAACATGGTGGTGGCAGTCTCATGGTTTGGGCCTGCTTTTCTTCAGCAGGGACAGGGAAGATGGTTAAAATTGATGGGAAGATGGATGGAGCCAAATACAGGACCATTCTGGAAGAAAACCTGATGGAGTCTGCAAAAGACCTGAGACTGGGACGGAGATTTGTCTTCCAACAAGACAATGATCCAAAACATAAAGCAAAATCTACAATGGAATGGTTCACAAATAAACATATCCAGGTGTTAGAATGGCCAAGTCAAAGTCCAGACCTGAATCCAATCGAGAATCTGTGGAAAGAACTGAAAACTGCTGTTCACAAACGCTCTCCATCCAACCTCACTGAGCTCGAGGTGTTTTGCAAGGAGGAATGGGCAAAGATTTCAGTCTCTCGATGTGCCAAACTGATAGAGACATACCCCAAGCGACTTACAGCTGTAATCGCAGCAAAAGGTGGCGCTACAAAGTATTAACTTAAGGGGGCTGAATAATTTCGCACGTCCAATTTTCCAGTTTTTTATTTGTTAAAAAGGTTTGAAATATCCAATAAATTTCGTTCCACTTCATGATTGTGTCCCACTTGTTGTGGATTCTTCACCAGAAAATACAGTTGTATATCTTCATGTTTGAAGCCTGAAATGTGGCAAAAGGTCGAAAAGTTCAAGGGGGCCGAATACTTTTGCAAGGCACTGTACTTAGTAGGTCTTAGCATTCAGTAGGCCTTTCAACTGAGATGCCAAAAGAGAATAGCTCATGTATTTTGCACTGTACAATGCTATTTGAGGTTGTCACTGAATTGGAGAAGCACATTTCTCCTAAGGGGCCCCATTATATTAGCTATGCTTCAGGTACTGATTAAAGTCTTACAACCATGTGCTATGTTAAGGTGTGCAATAGACGGGGGCCTGACCTCATATTCCTCCTTGAAACCGTAGCTGTCCGAGGTCTTCATCAGGTTGATGTGCTGGAGCAGGTCGGCCACCCTGATGGCTGGGTGTAGCTGACCCGTCTGATAGGGCGACTCGGTTCCCTCACAGTGATACCGAGGGACATCCAGGAGCCGGCTGGACTCTGCAGCCACCGTGTGGTTCTCATCTGTCCCGGGAAAATCACATTACACAGGATGAATCATCAGCACCCAGAACACGTCGGGCCATACGAGGTGAATACCCTGGTATAACGAGGATAGTGCCGCGTCAGCTTGTCGAGTGCGAAAGACGAGGTTTGACGTAGCGGAGATTGGTAGAGGATTGGTGCCGGTCTTTCCCGGCAGACACACAGACGGTCCAACGCAAGGCCAGGACACCTCAGGGGAAAGAGACCGGACTCACAGGCAGGAAAGGGGAACGTATGGGCCCATTGAGATCTTATCTGACTTTATGTCAACCCCTCAGTCACACAGTCATTTAATATGTCTGTGTGTGTGTGAATGAGCGCTGCACTTCAGGGAAATTTCGGGGACTGGTCGTTGAGCGCCAGGTTTATTTGCAGGACGGATTTACATCCCTCTAAATCAGGAAATGACCTGGCAATCAGGGTGCCTACTGAGGAGCTCTACGTCCTTTCTGCCTGGCCAACTTCTGAGCTACTACCTCCGTCAACCCTCGGGTTTACGGGGACGTTATGTTTAAAGTACCTGCAGGATTTACAGTAAGCGGAGAGGAAGTAGGCAACAGTTTCTGACGCTCACGCTCAGCCATGAAGCAGATAAATCATTAACCCTAACCCCGGCAACATCCAGCATTTGCTCTCTCTGTCTTTCCGCTTCCTCATATTTTATTATATACTGGACTTTCCACACACACTGAACACACACACACACTGAACACACACACTTACCAGTAATTGGCACTTTACAATTAAGGCAGCAAGAAAAGGAAAAAAACAAGAGCTATTAGCTAGGTCATCAGTATGTACACAGGGTTTGAAGAACATACATAACAGATATATGATGAGGTGACATGACTTTAGTCTTGGACATGACGGGGGGAAGGGGGGGGAGAGGATCACCTAGCAACGAGCACATATGTCACCGTGCCACCTAAACGAAACACAACAGCGTAGCTTGCTTGCAGATCTGCACATGGTTTCTAGGAAGCTGTGGAATGACTGACAGGCGCATTTCTGCAGTGGGCGGGATCTGGGAGGAGCGACGCTGGTCTTGGGAGAGAACTGCTGCACTCTAGTGTGTAGAGACTATCTGAGCTGACGGTTTGAGTCATTTGCAAATTTGCACTACTTAACTCTGACCTGACATGATAGGTTGAGTCATGGCTTGAACCGCTGCCTTCACTTCCAACTAACGAGCCCAGTGGAAGAACAGGGGGCGAAAAGAAGATGTTTTCAGCGCAAACACAGTGGCCCGAGGGGGCATTTTAATTCCCCATCAAACTCAGGTTATCAGTGAGCCGTGTAAGCCCGGGGGCGGTTCTGTTAGACCGTGGACTGCGTGTGTCTGTTCTGGTGTCATCAGTGAACATGGAACTGTCAGATGTGTGTTTTGACTCTCCTCAGTCAGTCGCCAGGGGGGGGAGGGGCTGTTCTGACACCACACTGGTGACTGGTTTCGTTCTATACAGTGCCATGTCATGCGGGAGGTGAATCTACAGGTTGGGGCTCAAGAGGATGTGTCCGTCATATCTGTCTTCTCCGGTGTTTCTCTAACTTCCTGAGCAGGGTTTGGAGTGTGTAGACAGTTAAAATGGCATACAGGTGTGGGTGTGATTCTCTCAGTGTGGTTTAGCACCATAGCTCCATTAAAACGACTTACAAGTGTGTCCCAAACCCTTAATGGCTGTTCATCTGTCCCCAGGGTGCATTGCCACGTCTTCACTCTACCATAGCTAAAGGGCAAGGCTGATTTATACTGGCAGCCAAGGGAAATCCTGAATCTGGACACAAGTCTGATTTAATCCCCCGGCATAAAATGGCTAAGCTAATGAAGAGTCTCGCCATTCTGACTAATATGCACTATACTTTCAGCGTGAGTTATATGACTAAGCTACTGGTTTCATGGATGGCTACATGTTCACACTGGACGGCTACAGGTTCACACTGGACGGCTACAGGTTTACCTATGGATGGCTACAGGAAATACCTTTGGATGGCTACAGGAAATACCTTTGGATGGCTACAGGTTCACACTGGACGGCTACAGGAAATACCTATGGATGGCTACAGGTTCACACTGGACGGCTACAGGTTCACACTGGACGGCTACAGGTTCACACTGGACGGCTACATGTTCACACTGGACGGCTACATGTTCACACTGGACGGCTACAGGTTCACACTGGACGGCTACATGTTCACACTGGACGGCTACAGGTTCACACTGGACGACAACAGGTTCACAATGGACGACTACAGGTTCACACTGGACGGCTACAGGTTCATACTGGATGGCTACAGGTTTACCTATGGACGGCTACAGGTTTACCTATGGACGGCTACAGGTTTACCTATGGACGGCTACAGGTTTACCTATGGACGGCTACAGGTTTACCTATGGACGGCTACAGGTTCACACTGGACGGCTACAGGTTCACACTGGACGGCTACAGGTTCACACTGGACGGCTACAGGTTTACCTTTGGGATGGCTACAGATTTACGCTGGGCTGCTACATGTTAACGCTGGACAGCTACAGGATTACAATGGGCGGCTACAGTACTGTGACAATGAAATACATGGAGAACACAACGTGCCATGGCAGGGCAGATGGCAGGGCAGATGACATAGCACTGGGGCCTCACCTAGCACTGCCGTTGGCACAAGTGGATCATTAGGCGCTGTAAGGACACAAAGGAACATTCCAGAAGACTTCAGTATGAACACTAGTGAATTCCAACATGTCAGGGTGAACAGAGCAAAGAGAGACATCTGGATCTGTATCATGTCTCTGTGACAGGGCTGATCCTGCTTACATCTGTTGCTGAAGTTGTGGGAGTCCATAAAGGTGACGGCCATGGGGTCATCAGCGTGGAGCGTGCTCTGGTCAGCGTAGCTACGGTCCATGGCGTTCACCATGTGAGTCATCTCCTGGCGAGTGTTCCCGATAGCGTCTTTTCGCTTCTTGGCCAGTTTCCTGGTGGAGCGGAAAGGCAGGTTTAAAAATCTCCACAACACATTGAGTCATCAATAAGCCAATGAAAACAGAAAAAGGTTGAAGGTAAAGAGATGAAAGAGAACTACCAGCTCCAGGACAGGTCTTTGGTGAACTAACGGTTAACTATAATGTGGTACATACAGCAGGCGATACAGGGGGAAGCCATGAGGACCCAGGGTCAGGCATGAATATTCATGCAGGAATAACTTCTGCCGTGGGGGGGGGTCGAGGTGGCAGCTTCATGCTAAGATGAATGGACGCCAAAAAAAGACTTCCCCAACCAGGGCTCTGGCGTCACATTCCGACAAAATGGAGACTCATGGTCTTGTCAATTTTGTAATTATAATTCAATCTCGACAGGGCGTAGACAGGGTTAATAAATTAACAACATTAATGTGCCTAAATCATTTTGCCTGTTTAAACGATCACTGTGCTGTGTGAGAGAGCCTGATTGAACACCTCTGAGATTCAAGGGCAATTGGAGCAATGTTTTTCACTCCATTTGTACGGTTTAAAAGAGTATCATAATGACCCCCCCACATTGTTCACATTATTCTAATCATAGTTTTGATTTTCAATTTACAAGCCTTCTCCCCAAAAAACGTTCTGCAGTAAGAATAGATCTCTGATTGCAGTTTTTAGATTGCTGTTAGATGAAAGCACTGAGATGAGGTTAAAGATCCGCTCTAGTGAAACTGAGGGACGACTCTAGGTACCATTGACGAGACAAATGGTTGGGCAGCCTTTAGAACATCTGATTTAATAAAATCACAATTATAGGAGTGCTAAAAAAAAATGTCTACTCATAAATTTGGAGTGACTGTGAGACACCTCGCTTCCATTTCAGAAACAACACATTTACCATTTCAGGTAGTTGTTGATAACTTTCTGTTTTTTTTTCATTCAGAGTGACAGGAATTGAGACGTCCTAACATCAATGGGAGGAACTAGCAAAAGAAACATCGAAATCACAAAGATGTTTTAATTCCAAACTGTCACAGCATGTCAATTTCAGGACAAAACAATTATTTCAAATCATCTCGGAAACTCTGAATAGGCTCATTCACTTGAATTCACTTAAGGCAGAGAGTCACTTATAAATGTGAAATGAAACGTGACAGTGAGAAATTACAAAATTGAGAAGAGCACACAGAGATAAACGGGAGGACTTTCAGGCTAAACCCCCTCAGTGATGAGGGTGAAATGGCACGTATGTAAAATGCCAGAGCGCCCACAGACTCTTGGGAGAGGATTGGGGCCCTAAGGAGGCGGCAGAAAAACACAGCATCGGGGCGACAATCACCGTCCACTGTCTAGAGCAGCATCTCAGAACCTCCACCGAAGCCACAAGAACCCTCCGCAACCAACATTCAAATTGACCAATTGGAGAGGCTTTATGAGACACACCACGAGAAAGGTGTCACACGTAGAGAGGTAGGCAGTTCACCCGGTGTCATTTCAATGGACAAAAGAGGCGCAGGAGATGAAGGAGATGAATGAAAGTCCATGAAATAATGAACACACACAGGACACAAGGTGCAGCATTCTTTTTTCAAATAACACCGCTTTAGGTCGTATCAGCTTGGGTGGGGAGTGTTTCGGAGCATGTCTGAGCTGGTCAATGGAAATGGCAATTGGTTCGGCAGCGATACGCGTTTTCACTTGAAAAAAGGATACTGCATCTTTAAAACACTACATAGCTAACTAAAGACAAATGCACTCATTGTGTTTTGGGTTTGTTTGTTTCTGTTTTGTTGTTGTTTGTCTGTTTACTTACAGGTAATATGAGTATGAATAGTAGCTCCTCCTGGCACACAAATCAGAGACAGCAGGATAAAGAAATATTGGTGAATGCAAAGTGTGAATAAGTCGGATCAACAAAAGCATAAAAAAGTGCAAGACAAGAAAAATAAAATCTCTATTCACCAAACTTAACTGATTTCAATTTTTCATGCATTCCTTCAAATTGAGCTTCATGCAGTTTTATGCTCCAGTGTAATTGAAAATGGTGCACAAAAATATATATTTTATTACCAACATGCAAATAAATTCATCTTTTCGATCTGAGGCGAATTTGGGATTAGGCAGAAACACATCATGCATTAGTTGTCTCTTTCACTTGGACAGTCCAACAGTCTTAAGAATGACTGTTGGTGATATGTACTTATTATAATCATAAAGTATTGAGTCCAAGTTTCTACGTATGAAAAGAAAAGTCTTGATAAGCATATGGATATACACAGCTGCAAAAACAAACCGCGGCAGACAAAAAAAACAAGCTGTTTGCTACTTAAAAAGCATGTAAACATGGACCACCATTTTAAAGATGCAGTATCTTCTATGGGTTCCGTTTATATCGGGAACCCCAGATTTATTATTGTATCGGATCAATGAGTTGTGTAATGGCCGTATATGTTCATCTTCCTAGTAACTGCTGTTTGTAATGAACTTTCCTCTCCAAACAGTACAACCAAGAAATAGGAAATAAACATGAATCTAGGAAAAACATCTCAGGATGCCTCTGTGCAAAGCTATAGAACATTACAGAATCCACGATAAAAATGAACTTCTCTGTACTACATCATGCAGTTTTACTTTGATTTTATAACATAACAAAATGGCCACAACTTACACAAGGATACATCGTTTGGACATTATTTCAATCTGTGTGACAGAAAGACACATTTGGAAATAACCGCAAAAGAAAATGACAGAATACTTTAGACGGTTGACTAGAACGATAACAGCAATACTTGCAGCAATAACTCTCAGAACTACGTCCAGATATCCACAACGAGTGAACACAACTTGTTCCAACACAAAAGTGTTCCCTTTGCTTTGGCAACAAAGGAACATTAGTCACATTTCTGAGTTCAATTACCATCAGTATACTAAATCCATTCCAGGGGGATTAGGAGCTTATGGCTCATTAGCATTCACTGCGCCCCATTGCGCCAAACACCAGTCCTGTTTCAGGCTCAAATTACAAACCAGGAAACCTTCCAAAACTCAAAAGCAGTCAATTAATGCCAACGTCTTTATGAAAAGTATTGAACGACATGAATCCTCCCCACCTCTGTGAAATAGACAGTGAAGCACAGGGAACGGATTCTGTAACCAAACATTTAACTAATGTGCAAACCACCTATAGCTGTAGACGGAGTCCAACCGACACAAAGCTAGCGTTTGTAGTGATGAACAAAGATGTTAGGGTATGCCAGACATGACAGGTTCCATACGAAACAAGGACATAAAAGACCGTGATTTTGTTTTGTGTTTACACAAAATGGACTCCATAAAATGGTGCCGTAAAGGGAGGACTTAAAAATGGTCTCTAAAAGCATTATTGACACATCCACTTTCAAACTCTATCCATTTGTATTAGATGTAGGTGATACAAAGCAACAATTAGTAGCACATGTAGCCATTTTGATTTAAATAATATTCACATTCATACATGTGACAATATTTCGATATGACCAAAGAATGAAAAAAAACTGAAGATGGACAAATTTGCAATGTAATGTTCAACAATAATATATACTCAATGTGCATATTAAAACTGGATACCCTTGCACAATACTTAAGTTCAACAAAACATAGCAAAATCATCCAACACATATTTTTCAATAATCATGTTCATGGTTTTAAATATTCATGGAAAGATGTCAAATGTTATGATTTATAATTATTATACAATGAAGCGAGTGGTTAAGCTGTTTCATGACAGCATTTGTTGCTTTGTACAGTAGCACCTACAGATACCAAGAGGTCTGGTATGCCAAAATGGCCAAAAAATGACAGGTTTGATATATATTTTAAAATATATATCAAAACCTGTCAGCCTGTAAAGTCCTTCCTCAATAACATCATTATGGACTATTATTGAGGAAGATAACTTCAACTGTGGAAACATTTGCCCTGGTTTCATACGAAATTACTCGCTATAAAATACTTAATTTGAATATAAAAAGTCATCCCTTTTACAGGAAAGAACATTAAAGTCACTGTTTTTCATTAGCAGAAAAAAGGAAACGTTGCCATTGTCACGGAACCCACATCTGTCACTAGACCGTGAAAATAAAAAGAACTCACTTTATAAGCTGACCTTCTCTTATCTCCACAAAGCACCTACGAAATAGCTCCACTAAATAAAAAATACCCAGTGAATTGAATAGAGGAGAAGAGTGAAGGAAAAGGAGGAATAAAGGATGAAGCGAAATGACCGGCGATGCCGGAGGGTACGAGAGGGTAAAGTTTGAAAGGTCACAGAGGGGTGCGGAAGGAATGGTGACTTGGGAAATCAGGACGGAGGTCATTAGGAAGAAGACCCGCAATTGGCAGGACGTCTAAACGAACACAGAGGCTGTACTGCCAAATAAGAGTGATTATGAGTCCTCTCTCCGGCGGCCACAGACACTGCTGGACTGTCCCTCAATTTGAACAGCAACAGACACCTCTATCTTATATTGGAACATCAATCTCCATATATACCGAAATGTCATGTAATTCCGATTAATTGGGCCTGTTCGTGCGTTGTGTATAACCTGAGGGGATACATACTATGTTGGTCACGTAGAGTAAAACTAACGTTTAACACAATAAGTGTTCATCAGTTTCCCTTCTTGCACTGGTGTTTGGTCACCGATAAGCAAAATAAAAAGATACGAATCTGTAATTCTATTAAATATCCACACGATGGCGCCATGTGCCACGAACAGAGGGACAGTGCACTGCCAAGTGGCACCTCCACTCATATTGTTCCACTGGATAACAACTACCCTGTGCTTATCCATGCAGCTGAATTTGATCAGCATGTAGAGATGTGCCCAGACTGAGGTTGGTGCAGGAAACTGATTATTTACTTTTTTTAAAATACCCACAATTATTTGGAGTAACAACAGAACATGTGGCTTTCCCAATCATTCATCACAGGTGCTTAAGACAGTTTAGCACGCCAGTGTTCATTACAAAAGCGTATCTGAAAGACAGAACCAAATCAATAGTAGGTTCAGAAAGTAATTACAGCACAACATCATTCACTCTCAAGGTTCTAGATTTCCTGATCTCTCCA